>JBBMOC010000013.1:4131161-4598527 GCA_037975185.1 Centropyge bicolor
ATATATATATATATATATATATATATATATATATATATATAAAGGTCAACTATCTGAATCCTGGTTCTGATGTAGGTAACATTTGAAATGTAATATTTATCATATACACTTTGAGATTACATTTTACTATACCTATGAAAATGTGACATGTTACAACAAAGGGCACTTTTGCATTTCTTTAAAGAAAAGCATTGAACTAAAACATTACCTCCCACAAAGCAGGCACAGCCACTACTGCCTCTAGCACCCTCTGGAGGTGGTTGATCTGAGAGGGGAAAACAAAGTACATTCAGGTTTTATTTTAGAACACATGACTGAGCTGTTTAGGATGTTGAGCAGTCCCCTCAACAATTTCACAAAGATAAAGAAGAAAAATTAAGTAGACACCATTGATGATTGAAATACTGCGTTCAGTTTTTGTTTAATAGAATCTTAAGTCTTCAAATTCAGACTAATTGTGTGAATAAAAAGATTTTTCAGGGAGACTTCCCCTCACCAAGTTGAAGCCCAGCAGTTTCTGAAGCAGACTGTTCCACAGCTGAGGGTCGTACACCTGATACTCCAAGCACAGGTCTGCCACCAACCGCACTGCCTGGAAGGATAAAGGTCAATCAGTTTTCCTGTGTATAACATTTCTGACAAAGTAACGCAATGAAACAACTTGCTGAAATAGTTGAATGTTTGTGGTTGGAAAGTACCTGTGGCTCATGACTGTGGTTCTTCCACAGCCCTTTAACCAAGCCCTCTTTAGGACTACTGAGGAAAGACTGCACTGTGTAAGGGATGTTTAATGCCTCCAGCTGAGAGACAAAGATGTAGCTCTTCAGGTAATATCTGCATGGGAATGAAAAATACAGAAGCATTTGCAACTTTTACACAACCCTTAAATTAACTGCAATTAAATATTCTATCAGTGTTAATAAACAAATTTCCTGGCCTCTTACTGAATTTTGTTCCTGGGGATATGCAACTGAGCCTCCAGAGTGGCTGCGTCAGCGAGGCGGACGAGACAAAGCAGCGCTCGAGTTCGATGGCAGAAAGTCAGACGAGGCCCAGAAGTGCTGAGGGGCTACAAGAAGAAGTCCAAAAACAGACCATCAGCCACTTTCTCTTGACACTCGTCCAATTTTAACTTGCTGCAATTTATTACTGACCCACGTCTGGGCCGATAGGACAGGGTTTAGAAGACAGACAGCATCATCCATGGGGCAAGACTGCAGCATGTAGACCACCCTGAGAGCATCAAATAAACAATAGAGAAGCCAACATGTTTTGGTTTAATAACCGTGCCCAATCACTGTGATAAATTATCACTGATCTCAATAATTAAGATTATTTTTAACACAGATTTCAAGTGGTAAAGAGGACAACTGACTGCTTCCTTTTAATTGAATTTTGATTATTAAAAAACACAAGTGATGTGTCTACCTCATTAAGTCCGGGTCCTCCTCGATGTTGCTGACACATTCATAATTACCAATATCCTTTATTAAAGAAAGAAGTGTTTTGTCAAAATTCTGCACAATAAACTCAAGTGTGGCAATTTGATAAAACACAATGTAAGCAGATTAACAGGCGATGAACAGAAACTGTGATTAGCTGATGAATAATGGGGAGCTCAGAGCAACAAACCTTGGTAACAGCAGGGCCTGTTTTGCAGATCCACTTTTCCAGCATCATGTTACGGATTTTTAGGAGATCCACGTTGTTGATGGTGGCTATTTCCTTAACCACTGCATGAATGTCTGCTCATAGGCAAATGATCCAATTAATAAGAATGAACATTGTTGATGTCTTGCTCCCAGTTACAACATAGCAAACAATTTCAGAATACATTGTGACATGTATTTAGGATAGAGTAGTGTTAATAAGGAGAAAATAATTTGCAATGCAATGCGAAACAAAATGGGTGATATAACATACTGAAATGCAGTATCCATCTTGCACATCAAATGTTAAAAAAGATGCTCTTATAGAGGAACATTGCTTTACTTCAGCTTCTCCAAAGAGTGCTCACCAGGATAGCTTTGAGCTCCTGTGTCTCTGTAGCGCTGCTCCACACTGCTGTGCTCATACAAGGCCACTATGAGCCTGGCTGGCAGCCCAGTCAGTTTCAGATGTTCTGGGCTATTCAGCTGGCTGGTTATCAAGGTATTCTCAGTAGCTGAGCGCTGGAACTGCAGCTTCAGCTTTGACAGAAAGGTCTCCCCTCTGGCTCGTGCTGCCTCCTGCACAGGATTAGATAGGAGTATATCAAAACCAACCAATTTATCATAAAACTAATTAGGTAAAGATGTGAGACAAAGTTTATGCTGTGTAATTTCTGTGGATAAAAATCACAAATACTGGCCTCAAGGTTTGGATCTTTTAGCCAGGCATCTCCGAGAGACAAACAGAATCTAAGAGACTGTGTCTTTTCATAGCCTGTGGAAAGAGCAGGAAACAGTTCATTACATGCATACAGCCACACGAGCAGTGTAGTTGCAGTGTCTAATATGCAGGTCAGACCTGGTGGCAGCTCCTGGGTGATCTTGTGGGCTGTGGCAGCTGCCCACTCTGGGCTCTGGATGCACTGGATGTACTTCATCATGGTCTTGGCCACTTTAAAGGTGTCCTTATTGTAGCCATGGCCCTGACCCTTTTTCCTTTGCTCTAAGAGTAAAGGCTTAATCTTCTTCTCAAACACATGGTTTGCTGCTGACATGTATAATTTGTCAAGGCTCACCTGGAAAGAGACAGGAGGGTTTGAATGACACAAATATAAGTCAAACTTTGTGGATGAATCCACCATTTTATGATTATAAAAAGTAGAAGCTAATTTTAGACTAATGTGCTTTACCTTCATCAGTTTGCTAATCAGCAGAAGTGTAGGGAAGGTCTCCTCACTGAGCTCTGGAGCTAAACACAAAAATCTCTTAGTTGCCAGTCTTATCACATCTCATGAACTCCTTTTAGCAATGAATTTAAATCATTTAAGATACAAAATACTCATTTTGACAAGTGAAGTTTCACAAAGAAGTCCTAGATGGCAAGCACAGTGTTTAAAGCTTTAAAACTGTAACCAACTTGATGAAATCAACTGCTGTTTCACCCACAGGTGGTTAAAAACATAGGAAATAATGTTATGACCTCAGTTAAGAGTTACTCCTTCCTTCCCTGAGATTGCACCTGATACCAACAGACAACCAATGTAGATATAATAAAATCAGAGTAGTTTCAATTTGTCAGCAATAAGGCAAGGCAATGTACGTTTATGTATATATGACCTTTCAGCAACAACACATGTCAAAGTGCAGAAGATAAATGCATGATCTAGCTTTTCCAGATCCTGTTAATACATAAGTCCTTTAATCCTTGAGATATTCTTCAGGTTATAGTGCACTGGCTTTGTAATAGAGAGTTTTAATCCCTTCTCCTTGGCTCGAAAAACAACTACTTCAGTTTTGTCCTTGTAGGGCTGAAAAAAAATTATGCACAATAAGACTGATTAACTCACAGATAATCTTCCAGAAATGTTTGGGCTGCATAAGCAGGTGGAAGGGCAGTCTGCTGTTGGACAGGGGGTTCGGCAGCCGGCTGTTTTCTAGAAAATACGTGTTTTCCAAGTCTGAGGGAGGAGAGACTCGCTTGTAGGACTTCAGGTGTTGAAGGAGGCCCATTACCTGTGAATTAAAAAACAGTGATTGCTAGTCTGCACAATACACGTGAAGGCAAGGAACTAATTTGTGCCAGTGTGTTTTTTACCTGACTAACAGAAAAGCTTGTCACATTCTCATCTGCAGCCTGAATGATCTTCAGCACTACTTCGATCCTCTCATAGTTGTAAGGGCTGAGCTGTATGAGAAAGGCATTTTGAAAGTTAGGTGGATAGCCAAACTTAAATTAAACTCGTTTCAGTGGTGTAGTTAAGACTCTTCTTGAATCTATTTGCTATTGCAGTGTCGCATTAATTCTCAGCAAAATTCAACGAATTCGTATATTACTGCTCATTTAACAGGTGTAAAATAAACAGGTCAGGTTCATTTAACAGGTGTACAATAAATGCATCAGGATATACATTTTAAAGTATATATATATATTTACAATTACAATAATTCATCATATGTATTCTCCTTCTAGTTTGTCCCCCTTGCACAAACCTTGAACATGGCAGCACAGAGTATCTCTGTTAGCTCGCTGGTGCTGTGTAACATCGGGATAATCTGCAGGACTCGCTCCAGTGCATCTGCATGACATAGAGGCTGCATCTCCTCCTGGCCTGTGCCCAGGTCGCCCGCACCTTCCTCGTCCTCCTGGAGCAGCAGTAAGGTGGTAATGTACTGGTTGATCACACGGTCACGATCTAGGCCAAAGGCGCTGCAAATGAAAGGAGAGGGTGACCTTTAGCTATTAGTCATTGTTGGACACTTAATGGTGGGGTGAGTCCTTCTGGAAAAAGATTGTTGATACTGAACACTTGAACAAATTAACTCCTCCTTTCAGTGCTCCTTCAGAAGCTACACCTCTCACACTCATGGACACGCAGTTAACATGCAGAGAGGACTAGATGGTATCCCAGAGTCTGCATCAGTATACTACCACTATAGCTAATATCACAACAACAGCATATCTTGACAAACTACAAGGTCAGCTGAATGTGTGAGGGCAAATCAATTAACTTTACCTGACATACAAATTGCAAATTATGTTAGCAAAACATAGCAATAATGACAATAATGCTATGTTACCCATCAACAGGGGCGGATCCAGATTAATTTTAGTCGGGGGGCACGGAAGGTACAACAGATATTTTGGGGGGGCACTAAAAAGTTATTTTAAAAAATGAAAATATGACCTTTTCATTTTGGACTGTTAACATTAAAATTATGATGGACATGTTTCCTTGTTTATGTGAATTGCAACAACATCATCATCTGCAACATCTGCCTGTTATGTAAAACTTGTAAGAACAAGGATAGCATCCTAAGGCCAATTAAGTGACAAATATTGTCTAAGAACAACACTATTTACAACCCTGTCAAATTTCACTTCTTATAATGTTTACTGCCAATTATCACACATAAAATATAAAACAACATTATGTACTTTTAGCAACCAGATCTCTGCTGTAAACCATAAACATCAAAATGAGTACTACCCAATACATCACAGTGAACAATAGCAATCTTTACCCTTGACTTGTAATAAACTATGTGCAGTAATGTACATTTTAAAATAATAAAATACAATAACAATACTCCATATTCATAGATCATATATTAATGCAAAGCTCAGTAAACATTGTAGTGGTCTGCACAGAAATGGAAAAAAGCAGTTCCCAATATACTTTCAGTGAGGAATATTATTTACTCTTAATAAGTACCTAGTGCTGAGTTCTGGTCCTTAAGCATTTTAGTGTTGTGCACAGTAATCAGTCTTTCATACCGCAATTTCAAAGTCCCCCCCCCCCCTTTTTTTAAGGCAAAAACACTTCAAAACAACTGTATATTGCGATTTCCATGTCGGCAATGCAGGGTAGCAATCAAAAGATCAGAAGAACGTCCTTGGTGCATTCAGTTGCAGTCGGACAACGAAGTTGCGTTCATGAGCATCGGAAATCGGAGTTTCAGTAATGTAAACGCATGCAAACGAAAAATTTTTGGGGTGGGGACGTGGGGGAAGGGGGGGCACACGGGGTGGCCAATCGGATCACAGGGGGGGCCACGGCCCCCCGTGCCCCCACGGAAGATCCGCCACTGCCCATCAATCAAGTAGAAAGAGAGCAACCTTCGCAGCCTGACTGATGTTAACACACACTGTTGTCAACATGTCCTGCACATAGGCATGAAAGCTGCCTGTTGCTGGATGAATGGAACAAGCTTTGTTTGTTTACCATTTACAGAGTGGATGTTTTTCCAGTGGGCACACAGAACAAACAGCTAGTTTTGTTAGACTGTGAAGGGATCATAAATGTGACAAAAAGTGATTTGGATTACAATGACCCATCCCACCTTTAAGCACAGCGCAGACACAAAATCCAATTTTTTATTCCACATTAATAATAGATTGATACAATAGATTGATAGTTGACCTGCAGTACTGGAGGATGATCTCTGGGGTGATCCTCCTGTTTTTCACAAGATCAGGGATCAAACTACTCTTCATCTCAGGCCTCTGACGGAAGACTGGTTGGATGGATATCTGGGAAAGAGCAATATCAAATTATGTCAAATGTCAAGTCAAGAGAGACAGCAACGTGCGAAGTATAACGGTAATATAAATAACAAGCGGTTTCCATCCACACACCTCCAATTTGCCAAGTTTGATCCCCCATTCAGCATCAGTGATGACAGAGAGAAACTTCTCTTGTTCCTCTGCCTCGTTGTACAAACAGCAGAGATTGGCCCCAACCCTGGCCACAGCCTGCAATAATCAACAGGCAGTCAATGATTAGATTATTTTTTTCCCGACAAACTGCTTGATGTTTTGTCATGGCTGATCTCAAAATGGTCACTAAAGCTGGTAATGTAGCCACAGTTTAGTTCTTAGTTTATTTGGCTACAAAAGTCAGTGAGGTGAAGAAATATTGTCCAAAAGAACTTCAATTCTTCTAATCTCTGAATTCTGATGTTGGTGTCACAACAACCTTAACAGCAACTGAGTACATCACAGAAAAAAGAACAGTACAGGATAACATTGAATTTCCTACCAAGATTTTGTCATAGTTTTGCCAGGTGTTGTCAATAACCTTCCACAGTATTTTGGAGACTTCTGCTTTGGAGAGAAGTGTACACAGTCCAATAGCCAAATCACAATCGACAACCCTCCAGTTGAAAACCTGCAGCCCAAAGAAAACAGAGATGGTTATTAAAAAATATGCTAAAATGCAGTAAATCTGATACTATACTCTCATGACAGACAGACAGAGTAATAAAGTACTCTGCTTGTCTGTCTGTCTGACATCAGACTCACCTTGTTCAAGAGAGCCACAGCAACAGCATTTAGACACGAATTAGTTGTCTTTCGAAGATCATTTAAGCATATATTGTACTTCTTAAGGTCTTGGGTATCAAACAGCTGAAAGAAGAGTTAACAGTTTGCAGTGACATTTTCAAAAACAGTACAAAATACTTCTGCTTAGTCCCGCCCGTAAATAGCTAAACCTATAATAATTGTACAGTTCCAAACACATACAGTATATGGAAGTGGCCCTGATAGCACCACTGTATATGTTGCAATCATACCTGTACACTGAGCTTCATGTCCATAACATTAGAGGTGACATGCTGCAGGCAGCTGCCATAGGAGTTGACCAGCACTCTGAGGGCCAGCTCCAGCTGACTACACTCCTGTAGCATCTGTAACATGTTGGACAAGGGACCCAGGAGAGGCGGCAGATAGCCTGAACCTGCATGTGGGCCGGGCAAGACACCGGGTAAAATTTCAAAATTACAACTTGACAAGAACCCCCCACCCCCGCCCAAAGATATATAAACTTAAATACATACCGTTTTCAAATGAGCAGTGTGACAGACAGGAGCAGTCCAGTGGGTAGAGCTTGGTATCTGCAAGATTGACAACAAATTTGCCTTACAGCTGATGGAACCAGTTTGCTGTAGACTGTCTAAGGTGATGAGGTCATAAACATACATTGAATAGATGACTAATTTGAGTATCTTACCCTGAGAAATAGGCAGCAAGCAGTTGGTAATTTCATACTGGACTGGAATCACAGACACTGGATCCAGAACAATGCAATCCTCACTAAAAAGATCCTGAAAACTCCACTGAGAATATGGATCTTTTTCTGCCTCCAAGGTCAAATCCTGTGACATTACACAATTTTAATACAAAATTATATTTTAGGCTTTCGGGTAATTTCACAACTTTGTCAATTAATTTCATCTTCAACTGCCGTTTCTAGCTTATTTTCAAATTAGAGTATAAAAAATAGAGAGTATAAAAAAGAAATAGGAAAACATTTTACGGTAATTCTTATACTCCAGGTTGAAAATTATGTCTATCTAAATCCTGGTATATTCCCAGTTACTAATTTGCAAATACAGTGGCTAATTTAAATGCCTGCAGACAAGTAGCAAATCAAGCACATATTAGACCAAAATATAGCCAATATAATTTTGTGGAAAAATATAATAGATACTGACCTTGGCTATAAACCCATAGTTGTCTGACAACTGACACTGATGATAAACATCCATAGCTATCCGTGTGCACTTGCAAAGCTCCAGACAGTCCAGAAGCAGATCTGTAAAAGTTAATATAATATCAACTACAGGGATTTTTCAACTTAGGAATGATTTGAAGCAATAGGGCAGCCAGGCCAGATCAGAGCTGAGATGTCAGCCCAAGAAAAAATGGTTTCATGTGAAATATTTAGCCTAGATGTTCCTTTGATTTTGCAAGATTTGCAAAAACTATTTTCACCATCTGTTGTCGGTCAGCAACTTCAACAAGACCAGAAAAACTGTTGCAAGTATATAGTACAATACAGTACAGTATAGTGGAAAAAATTGGATGAGACTGAAGACAAATTTCCAGTGTAGTTCTCACAACAAAGGTGTAGTAATTGTTAACTGCAAGAACAGAGGGAACTGACAAAGATGAGCAGTATCTAGTTACATAGTTGATAAAAGTTTAGTTAGAAATCTAACCATTTTCATAAACACAAAATGTTGTTGAACAGCATTAATGTTTACACATGTTCTTCACCTGAGTGGCACAGAGTGATTGCTTGGCAGGCCAGATCGTGGATGACTGCTGGCAAATCCATATCATCAGGAATCACCATGGGCACGTCTGCCTCCAGCATCTGGCATAATGTCTTAGCGGCAGTGAACAAAATCTTCCCTGTGCTGGTGTTATAGTGGTGTTCATACAGCTCACTGAAGAGAGGAAAGAAAGAGAACAGAAAACAAATGATATTCTCCTTAATCCTCGCTGGACATGGCTCGTATTTTTTTAAAGTCTAAATTCCAAATTATTTTAATAATCTATCAATACTTTCAATAAAAACTCATGAACAGCAAGCTCCACCTGCTTCCCACCCCTGGATTCCCATACACATCTACACATGCAAACCTGAGGATCTTGAGGGCTTTGTCCACCTTTCCCACTCGCAGAGCTCGCAGGGCCAAGTCAGACCAAAGCTCCTGTTCAGTACGCTGCAGCTGCCTTCCTAGACGACGTAAGCCAGCTTCTGTGGAAATGGTCTTGGTCTTGCCATCAGGATCATTAGCTACAACTGGAGTTGTTGCAGCCTTCCTCTTAGATGAGTGGCAGCCACGTGTGTTTTCATAGGCTGAGATGTGATGCTCCTGGATCTGTTTTCTGATGTTTGGATCCTCATAGTCGGAGGGGGTGAAGAAAACATCAAAGTCCTCCTGAAGAAAAGAAAAGGACTGCATGTTAAAAACAGATTGAACAACAGTTGGAATAACACTTGAAAACATTCCTTTAATGAAAATAACCTGTAGGTGGGCGATCGCCTTGAACATGTTGAGGTTGTTTTCACACTCCATGCTTTTCAGAACATCATCTGCAGGACATGAAACATGGTATCACTCTTGGGTGTTCAAGTGCACACTTACTATATTTTTTTTATAGGGCTGAAGAATTAATCGAAATATTATTAAAAATTAATAGCGCAATATGGCCAAATGCAATTTCCAGCCTGATTTCTTTCCCTAACCCTCGTCAGCAATCTGTGCTTAGACAGTCATTGTTGTTTTTTTTTTTCTTAAAATAGAAAATGTTCTAAAGTTAGCTGGGTTGATCTTTGCTAACAGGGAACTGAAACTGTAGTTTCTGAATGACAGACACTCCCAATGCCACCCTGCTCTTCAGCTTTCATAATTATATCAAGTAAGTACTTACCTTTTTGAATTATATGCAAGTATTTCAGAGCCTCCACCATCACCTGAGCGATGACCATCTGGTGTTTCTTGTGCTATTGAAGTCAGGCCAAGAGAAAGTTGAGAAAAAACAGTACGTTTACCACAATGCTGTGCGAGTTTTTATGTTCAGATCTTAAGGTGATAATTGATTCAAGTTCCATGTATAGTTTTATAGTTTGTGATATTTTAGCTGTGTAGGCAATCATAGGTATCCAGGGAAAGGCACTCGGGCAGGGAAAATCCTGGTATATCAGATCAAATATCTGACAACAGCAGCAGCATAGATGAAATATTGAAATGACATCTTGTGTTCAGCTATGGCAAGCTCTAATTCTTCAAACCAATATAAAAGTCAATAACATATGACTTCAGTGGTCGTCAAATTGTATCTAGAAAATTGAAACTTGAATGCAAGTATATAAAATGCAAATGACCTTTTATTTCAGCCACATGACATCCTTCCTCTCCTCACCTCATCAGATATGTGTTCCTTGTCATGCAGTTGCAGCCGAGCCCAGGTTGTGAGACGCTCAATCACACACTCTGCCTCTGCAGAGGACAGCTTCTTCAGGACAGTCATGCATTCTTCATTCTGAAAGCAGTATACTATTGCTTCCAATCAACACATCATTGATACAAAAAAAAGAAACAATTTATGTTTGGTGATTTCATATTTTCATGGAATTGAGCATACCTTGCCTTGGCCAATCAGCTGGATGAGATACAAGTAATTTATCTGTGAGGTTGGAAGTTTGTACTCTTTAGCTAATGTCAGGGAATCTTCTAAAGACATTGGCAAGTCTTGCTTCAGGATGTATCTAATCAGTGTCTGTGGAAGATAAAGAGTATATGGCACTACAGTACATATGTCATATATCACATCATCAACCAAATTCCAATTACCATAATTTGAGTGCTGTTAGAGAGGTTGAAGTTGCGGATCCCATAGCCCCTCAGAAGTTTCCTGATCTCCATCAGACGGTAGCTCTCCTTTAAAAGCTCTTGTCTGGGGAAAATATCAGAAGAAAATTACATAGAATCTACTAATACTACTAAAAAATGTAATAGTACGAGAATCAGGATGAGCACAATGTAAACATACCTTGGCCCATCCATCTCTAGATACTGCTGAACCAGTTTTTCCACCACATTACTCCAGGGAACTACAGCTTTCTGCATGATCTCCAGCACAGCATCCACCATTAACTGGCAGGAAAAACAATACTGTGAGACTTAGCAATTCCTAGTACTATCTGCCTTATTGACTGATTTTCCGCTGCTGTTATGACTGATTTTGCATCAAATATTAGCGCTCATAAACCATAAGCATGTTGTGTATAAGTGTTTCACAATAACTTACATCAGTGTCAGTCATGCAACCTAGCACAGCCACTGCTTTTGCTTCCCATTCTGTGAAAAGTGTTGTAGTCTGAGAACTGCAGCGCTCCAGCAGATCCTAGTGAAGATCATTTTGAAAGGAGAAATGTTTATCATGAGGTATTTGGAAAATTGTATGTTTGTTCCCAGTGAGCTTGGCAGAGGTGGAGTTTTACCATGATATACTGTAGAAGCAGCTCATCAAAAGGAATCTTGTGCTCTTCAGCATACGGCTGGATATTGCTCTCCACTGTGGCTGCAATCAGCTCTGGAGCTGGCACTTTGTCCAGCATGAAGAATGCGACACTCCGTACACTTCCCTTTCAAATTCACAAGGAAGATTAAAAACTAAGATCGGAACAATAACACACAACCTACTCAAGTACTGGAGTAAATATCACTCAAACTGGTGAGAAAAGCAGTGTGAATATCTTACAATGCAATGTAAGTCAAAACAATGACACCACAATATACTTAAAAATAAGATATTTTTTTCATTTACTTAATTAAATTAGATCTAAACCAAAATAACTTTAAAACCATGTGATCGCTTCAGTTGTACACGGACATTTACAGGCAAAGATATGCATAACCTCAGTCGCTACATGATTCCAAACTTTGCTATTTTTTTCATATATTGTTGCACATACTTTAATTAAATAAAATTATTTGAACCTCAAATGCAATTACACTGTGTCACTAATAAGAGACAAACCTTCTCAAACACTGAAAGTGAAAGTCTGCAGTCGTATTTCCGGTGCAGGTCCAGAAGCTGACAGAGGTGGGACACCAGGGACTTGAGGTTCTCCACCTCTTCTGCACCATAATTATCATCCTTCAAAAAACAGATGCAACTACATCATGGATCACATCATGTCACGATAATTAAATTGCAACATACTCCCATATGTAGATCAGATTGTGAAGGCACAAACAATAATTAAAAGTGAAAATAAAAAATGTGGCTAACTTACAGATTTCATCCATGTCCATAGAGGGGGCAGTCCAAGCACTGCCAAGTCCAACCCATTCTGAGGCCAAGCACCCTGGAACAATGTATTACATTTATAATCACTGGTTCAACTATTGCAACTGATCGTTTGTGTTTTATACTAGCAATTGAAAAAATCTATATCAAAAAATAACCAGATGTATAATAAGTGTACTGTACATACATAAGTGCAAGTGATTGCCTGTGCTTTTCCTGCATTACCTATTATTGTGATTCTAGCTTGTAATACCTTTCCAAGTCATCATTCCGAATTTAAAATAAAGTGATGCTCATCACCAGTGGTCATCTCTTCTGCCTTGTGGTGCATGATTACAAAGCCTAGTTTTAAGTCTTAATTTATGCTTTTATGGACAAGATGTGTTTTTTTTTTCCTTTACCTTTTCTGTTAGCTCCAGATTCCTTGCTCTCTGCTCCAGCCATTTCGCCAGGATTTTCTATGAGCACATAAAGAGAACTTTTACTACAAATAACATAGTGCCATATCGTGAAGATGGCAATATTTTAGACTTGTAAGAATACCTGTCCTGTTGGAAGCACTCTCCTCACAAAAGGAACAAAAACCGTCCTAAACCAAGGACAGAGGCACTGGGACGGCAGGTCCTCTGGGATGGCACTGAGCATGGCTTCAAGCTTGCTCTCATCAAACTCTGCTGCAATCTGTCCCTGTCACAAAACACAGGAGTAAACAACATTATAACTGACCTTGACACATACACAATATATCTCAAAGAAAGGATATGTTTAATCATCATCATTTATCAGTGTTAAATGTATGTCCTGCATTGCACACAAGTTATTGATATTTTACCAAAGGTGGTAAGATAAGTGGCTGAAGCTGTTCTGTACCTCATATCTGAGCCAAAGGAGTTGTGCACCCTTCATGTCTCCTTCTCTGATGTGGGTCAAAATGTCTCCTAAATTGTCACTGCTGTTCAGAAACTCAATCCAGGCGATGCCACTATGGATATTAGAATAACGTACAAAAAAAAATAAAATAAAATTGCACATTAGTGTACATAATGAGCAAACCGCAAAATGGAAAATTTACTGTACAACACA
Source organism: Centropyge bicolor (assembly GCA_037975185.1). Taxonomy (NCBI): domain Eukaryota; kingdom Metazoa; phylum Chordata; class Actinopteri; family Pomacanthidae; genus Centropyge; species Centropyge bicolor. The sequence continues at coordinate 4,144,503 of JBBMOC010000013.1, forward strand.
GGAGACGACTTAGACTTAGACGAAGATTTAGAATTTACTTGAAATTTTCTGGGCCATGCAGGCTACAGAATGTTGCCAGCCTGGCCAAGGCCTCTTGGATCTGTAAGGACGAGTATCGTGTGGCAGCATGGTTTAGCATCTTCTCTACTGTCTCAAAGGTTGGCCAAGGAGCTTTGAGGCAGTATTCCACCACATACTGCTCATCCTAGAATCAAAAATGTTTTGACTTCTATTAGTAAAGGATTAATAACTGATAACACTATTAGTTTGCTATGAATTCAAGAAGTTCAGTTTTATCAACATTTTGAAACTGTAAATTGAGATTAGACCTAACACTGTGTGAAAACAGCATTGTAACACTGACTGTGATTTTCATCAGGTTGGTCTTGGCCTCCTCCACAAGTTCAGACCACACATCCTGTCCATAGCCACCCACTGATGCAGAGGCCAGCTGCTCCAACACAAAGTCAAGCTTCACCTTGTAAACAAGCTGACAAAAAAAGGATTGTTTAATAAAAATGTCAAGCTCACAACAGTCACATAAATTTTACTTTTCCTTATAGACAGACAGACATTTACCTCCAAATCCAGTTCAAATGTGATGGCAAACTTTTCAGCTTCTTCAAACATGTGTTTGTGAAGAAGTCTACTAAGTCTATAATAGAATAAAGAAAAGTCAAGTAAATGAAATTATACTGACATCATATACACTGCTGTTATGCAAATTACAGTTGTGTAGAAATGCTACCAAGTAAAAACAGGTACCTGTTCTCAGGCAAAGCCTCTGTGAAGCATCTGACAACAACAGAAGATATAGGTTCTCCTTGACTATATACAGAACAAGAACAGAAAAGACCATTTCACATATTAAGACTTAAACCAAGCATTCACTGGCTGAATATCATAGGAATCATACAAAACATATCCTACCTTTCTGGGTTCTCACAAATCCCCTCAACTAAATAAATCATGTCCTAAAATCAGAGGACAAAACAATGGACTTAATCATCCAAAAACACGAACATCTAGAAATAGCACATGCAAAACCCATAAAAGGGTTATAAGTGTTAATGTCTTACCATGTTTATTTTTGTCTGGACAAGACTGGAGACTGAAGAGACATCCAGAGAGTAGCAAACAGTCATGGAGGGCAGAAATCGTATTTGGAGTGAGTTGATCTGAAAAATTTTAAACCAGTATATGGAGTTCAGAATAGGACTTGAGGTAATCATCTACCATAGTGCGAATTTCCTCAAGGGGATGAATAAAGTATCTACCTACCTACCTACCTAGTTTCTTCAAAAATAAGTCGTACTATTACCTGACTGTTGTCTTTCTTCGTCAGTGTAATCATCTTCATGCTACCCTTGTCTTGGCTGTAATACACACAGAATAATTCACAATTTCATCATTGCTTAACTAAGGCACATTTCTCTGTATTTTTACAGCCACAGTATGTTATTAAACATTAATACATACGCCACCATGGAGGTAGAGCCACATTCTGTGGTGAGTTCAAAGTCATTGATGGCAAGATCTGGCCAACAGTGAATCATAACAAGGAAATGAAGGTCCCAAAGACTCAGCGTATCCTGACACCAAAGAAAAACACAAAGCAATCCATATGTGAACCTTAAATTTTTACTACATATTTCATGCAACAGTATATCAGTCAGCTACAGATGATATTACTGAACTCACCTCAGTGTCAAGAATATACAAGAGGTTTTCCACCACCACCATCTTCTTCATACCTTAGAAGTGAACATTTAAGATGAATATGTTACAACTGCCACACTCTACTCTAAGAGGCATTTTAACATTGTTTTACAAAATTTTTACATTGTGTTTCTATTTCTTATCTTTAGTTTTTTACCCAATTAATCACTGCATTTTACTGAACACTATAGGCACCTGAGCTCATACTTTCACCTTTAACACCATAAAATAAAAAAAATTACACACGTAGATGACAATTAATATTCAGCATCCTACAAAAGGCACATTAACAATTTATAGCTATATCCTGTCCAGGGAGCAAGAGCTTTACCTGGAATTAAGCTATTGTTGACAGAATGAACAAGGCACATCTTGGCCTGATGAGGGTCCATCATCCAGTGAGTCAAAACATTTTCTTTATCCCCCTGTGAAGATAATAATGTTGTGACAGAATCATCAAGAAATAAATGTTGCTTTACTTTAACGCTTTAACACTACTGAGTTCTGAAGATTACCATCAGCAAATCTTACTTGCAATAATCTACATGCCATTATGAATCTGAGAAAGCATTGTCACGGAATAAATTTATAAAAGAGAAATGGAATTCAGAAAAAGAAAGGCATGAAACGGGGGCCATTGTCCATAAGATAAGATATTCCTTTATTAGCCCCACATTGTGGAAATTTATAAAACCCACAGGCTCCTCAGCTCACTCACTAAGTAAAGAGTTAGTTTTGTGAGTTTTTATTTTGCTCTTCAAATATGCCTGCATTCATATGCAACCAATAAACCATAACTGCAGTAAATAAATAAAGCTTCTCTCAGAGACACTGACCCCAATCATTAAGTGGATTTCATGGCCCAGATTGAACGTGACTGCTCTTCTGCAGCCCTCATCATGGTAATCCCTGGTGGAGCAGAAGTCTATCTTGATGAGAGACTGGAGCTGAGTTGAGGAAAAGTGTGATTATTTTTCTTCTTATCAAAAAATACATTAAAAATGTTGCTACTGCATGGAATGACGGTTGCCTTAACTTACCTCTTTCAAAGCTTCCACGTCCATTTTTTCAATGGCTGTGATGACAAAAGAATGAATGTTTAATTTGGTGAACCAAATCCCCTCGAGACGACTTTAAGTCTACATGATGACATGACATTTTGATACCTGTCTCAATCTTTGCTAGTGCAAGGTTTGTAATGTGGAAAAAACCATCCTTTATGAGAAGGAACACATGGTACATCCCTGTCAACAAAACAAAGATCAAATTGGCAACACATCATTCAGAAAACATATTCAAAAGAAACATAATCAAACACCTGGAAAATAAATTTTCAATTGCTTCATGTTTCCAGTGAAAATTACCTTCAATTCTCACAATAGATTAATATTCATATGGAAATCTTACCTGGGGATGCCTCCTCTATGATGAGATCGCGGTATGTTTTTTTATCTCCACTGGATGGTTTCTCTACCAAAGCCTACAATCCCAGAAAATGATACAAGATGTTAATGTACATAGATGAAACACACCACGTGACTCAGACTTATTTAAAATAAGAACCCAAAGTTATGTAAGATTACTATTAATTAGCAGGATTATCGCAGCTGGTGCCATTATTTATGTCATCTCAATGGTTGTAAACGAAATCAGGCATGCAATAGTGTAACCATTCAAGGCCAGGCAGTGAGCATATCTAATCTTATGTAATTCTACACTAGAAGGCCTTATAAATATAAATAAAAGACTCATACCCTGGTGAGAAGGATTCTCTTGTGTGGAACATAGATTAAATGAAAGTTTCCATTTCTTTCACAGACCACCAAAAACTGTCCATCCAGGCATACATCAACGGCATCCACATCAGTTTCTGAAAAATAAATACTGGTTTTAACTTATGGTTAATGTGGATGGCCAAAGTGTGTTGCTGAGAAAGACATAAACTTTAGCATGTGACTAAACCTTTACAATATCTTCAAACTGATTTTGTTTGATCCACAGTCAGCTTGAACATAGAGAAAGCAGTGTCATCTTCACAAATTCTTGAATCAGCTGACTGGGATGCAGCCACACTGTGGGCCATTTGACATCTGACAGATAGTAAACAGAGCATAAAGGAATTAATGTAAAAAGGAGTTGTACTGCATACCAAAGTCAAGAAGAAGAAGGATGGTCTGATAGCTCTGGTCAAACAGGATGACCGTCTTGTCAGCAACAACAATGCTCCAGTTTGAGCCGCTGGAGGAGGAGAGCTGGGGATCTATCTGCACCTGCAAGAACCAGCATTTCCATTCAATCACTGATCAATGTTGTTACATGTAGAGTGACAGACTGTACTTAAAGGGTCCACTATTAACTCTGGTACAGTTAGTACTTTAAAAGAATGAAGAGGCAATATTCTTCCAGAGGGCCTTGAACTCTTCTCTACGCCCCTGGATGTGGGTGTGCATATAACAAATGGAGTAACAGGGATACTAGAGCATGAGAGAGTTTGTGTACTGTTAATAGTAACGTTCATTACCTCATTGGCAGTGGAGATTTTGACCAGTGTGTCCACCTGATACAAGCCGCTGCCATTTTCGTCCCGTGACACACCGCCGAAACGGACAGTGTTTGTATCCTCGTTGGTCAGAAGTTCTACGTCGCTCCACATCGCCATTCTGTGGAGCTAAATTACATTAAAGAAACGTGACCTTTTATTCAGATCTAATGATGCTTCAATGAGTTTTTAAAGTGACCTGAAATACAGTTGACAGGCTAGCTAACATTATAATTAGCTTAATTCAGCGCGTTAACGTCAACATAATGTTGTGATAACGCTAATGCTAGGAACTGACAGAGTTACAAACATCAGACACTTCGGTAACAAGACCAACACACTTTAGGATAAACTGCTGATATCTATGAATAATAGCAGCTGGCTGGTTGCAATCTACTTACAGTTAATAGTAACTCACCACTTTAGTGAAATAAACAGGCAGCTAACGATAAAACACACAGAACCGACATTACTCAGCTTTACAATTTGGCGGGTTGCAGCAATTTGACCACACGGAAATAGGGTAAGATTTCCCTCTTCTTCTTCCTTTTATTGGCGGTTGGCAAACAGCTTATAGGTGCATTACCGCCACCTTCTGAACTGGAGTGTGGACCGAAAAGTACCTTCCCTATATTCTTTTTCCTAACCCAGTTTTCTCTAAGAACTTTATTATTGCCCTATACCCTACACTTCCTGAATTTAGTTGTAAAATCTCCTCAATCTCAAATTGAATGTGTTCTTTCCCTAGTCTATTCTTAAGAACCTGTGTCAAGGAGGAGGAGGAGGTTCAGGATTAAATTGTTATCGTGATGGGCATCGGTCAGGATGCATGAGCCAGGAGACGTTATTGAGCGAAGTACTGATTTATTTTAACTCTTCAATTAATTTCTCAACAACATAAACACACATGGACTGAGCGCTGAAAGAAAGCAAACAAAAGATTAAACATTATCAAGTTCATTTAACATTCTCTTAAATAAGATAAAGATAAATAAAGATCTACATTTCTGTCAATGTAAATAATAAATGTGCAAACCCAGCCCTTACCAGTGCTGCCGCCCCATGAGAAGGTGAAATGACTGACTGAATGGGTGTGCAGGACTTAAATAGGGAGTGCATAGGTGAAGGAAATGAGAGGTAATCAATGAGTGATTAGGAAAGGACAGGAAGTGAGGTAGAGGGAAGTGCAGTAAAGGAAATGAGGTGAGTGAAAGTGTGGGGAAACATGAGAAATAAAAGTCTTTAATACAGCCGCCCCGAGTGTCTCGTGATAAATATGATTAAAGAGCAAACCGTGTTAAGGAGTATCTTCGGGGAGAGAAGGAAGTGGGATCAAATGAACTACAGGTCTAACATAAGATTTGTCCTTGACCATAACTTCGGCAGTCCTGATGCGGCCATCTTTGCTTTGCAGGAGACGTTTCACCTTTCATACTGGCCAAAGGGCTCTTGGTAGCTGGGAGTCCACAATCATTACAATAGAGTCCATTTGTAGATCTGGATTGTCTCTTTGCCATTTGTGACGTCTTTGGAGGGATGGTAGGTAGGATTTGATGAAATGTCTCCAGAAATGGTCGGATAATATCTGTGTGTGACGCCACCGCCGCCGACTGAGGAGATCAGAGTCAAAGTACGACACTAGAGGGAGTGATGCATCACCTCGTCCCATGATGAGAAGGTTGGGAGTGACTGGGTCGATATCTGCAATGTCTGAGGACACATAACCGAGTGGTTTTGAATTGAGAATGCCTTCGATTTCAATCAATACTGTTCGTAGAACTTCTTCAGTAACCATTTGTGCACCAATGGTTGTCTTCAGAGCGTTCTTTACTGAGCGTATTTCTCGCTCCTAGGTACCGCCGAAATGTGGTGAGTGTGGAGGATTGAATTGGAAGTCAATTTTCCTTGTCGCCAACACTGACTTGAGAGTGGGAGAAAGGTTGGTGAAGGCTTCCTGCAATTCTTTGCTTCCTCCTTTAAAGTTGGTACCCTGATCACATAAGATCTCACTTGGTGTTCCTCTCCGAGAAGTGAATCGTCGAAGAGCCATGAGGAAAGAGTCTGTGTCCATGTTATTGAGGAGATCAAGATGTACACATTGTGTTGTGAGACATTTGAATATTATATCCCATCTCTTCTCTGATCGGCGTCCAATCGAGACACTGTATGGTCCAAAACAGTCAATTCCAGTGGAGTAGAAGGGAGGTTTGAGTAGCCTTAGCCGGGCTACAGGCAAATAAGCCATCTTCGGGATGATGGGTTTTGCTCTCCATTTTTGGCATGAAACGCAGTTGCGTTGATGTCGGCGCACAGCTTCTCGTCCTCTCAGGATCCAAAACCTCCGTCTGATTTCAGCAAAGAGTCTCTCTGATCCAGGGTGATGCAATTTGTCATCATAATTTTGAATGATCAATTTCGTTACATGGTGAGTAGGTTCGAGTACAATTGGGTGTACTGACTCAGGTTCCAACTGATCACTTTGCCGTAGTCTGCCTCCAACGTGGATGAGTCCAGAGGTGCTGCACAGCTCTGGAGATAAACACAGCAAGCGACTATGTGATGGAAGTGGTTTGTGTGATTGGAGGCAGGATAGATCCTCACCAAAACTATCCACCTGTGCCTGTTGTAGGATTTCCTCTTCTGCTTTCAGATAGTCAGCTGCAGAGGGATTTCCACTTGTTGGATTAGACAAAGACTTGGCAGTGGCATCCAGGAGCTCTTGATAGGTTTTGGATGTGCTGATATTTGGTATGTGAGCAGTGGTGTTTATGGAGCCACAGAAGTATGACCTTTTCAGCTCTGTTTGATCCTCTTCAGGTTCAAAAGATTCAAGTTTGGGCCAGTTTTCTGGAGGTCCATGCAGGAATGAGGGGCCATTGGCCCATCTGTTTGGGCTGAACATGTCTAACAAGGATTTTCCTCTAGTGACGTCATCAGCAGGGTTATTGCTAGAGTTTACATACCTCCAGTTTTGACGATTGGTGAGGGTTTGGATTTCTGCAACTCTTGCTCCTACAAATACTTTAAAGTGGCAAGAGTCTGTCTGAAGCCAGTGGAGTACATTTGTAGAATCACTCCAAAGTGTAGTGCTTTGGATTGGCAGGGTCAGTTCATTCTTGATTACATCACAAAGACGGGCACCTGATAGTGCTGCACATAACTCCAATCTTGGGACTGAGAGCTGTCGTTTTGGAGAGACACGTGAGCGAGCCAGTATGAAACTCAATTCTACTTGGCCTTTGTCATCTTCTGATCTTAAATATGCAACAGCACCATAAGCATGTTCAGAAGCATCGCAGAATATATGGATTCAGGATCGATTCATGAAACGCTGGATGCTCTGCATTGTCACCAAAAGTTGCCTCATGATTTCAGTTTGGTTTGTAGGAACAGGATCAGCACAGTTATCCATAAATTCTTCTTCATCACTGTCAGGCTCATGTGTTTGTTCCTCTTGTGTGTCATCTTGCAGTCCATGTGTGTCAGTTACAGGGTGTGTGTATTCTGTTGCCATTCCTCAGTTATCAAATACAACCTGCCTACTCTGACTATACCGAGGACAACACATCATTACATGCTCTACCGTCTCATCTACACTACAGAAATCACAATAACCTGTTTCATGTTTACCCATAATCTTTATAGTACTGCTAAATCCGGTGTGACCTAATCTCATCCTTGTTAAAATATCTTCCTCCTTTTTTGACCTACTTATTTCCCTCATTTTCCCTACTGTTTTCTGTAACCTATAGAGCTGTCGAGAGATTTCCCACGGTTTTGCCTTCCAGATACAAATTCCCTCTCAGGCTACGCACAAATCATGCTTACTTTGTTAGGATTGGTAGAATCAAACCCTAAACACAGCCCTCAGATCAATGTCATCCATCTATAATCTACACTTAATCATTTGATGGAAGAAGTTTTTTTGAGCTGTGCACAGCCTGAGCCTTAGTGTTGCCTGACAGACCAAAAGTAGGGGAAATAATCAGTAGAGTCACATTGAGAGGTGGGGCGTTGCATGAACGTCCGGGGAGCCTGTTTCGTGTTGCCATGTCTGATACCTTTCGGTCTACTGCTGCCTGAACGACTGTGGTTCACAGATGAACGTTAGGGTGCATTGTGCTTTCATTCATCGGTCATTAATCAGTCATTAATAAGACATTTTTACAGGGGGTTAATCGAACCCGCAGCAAGTACGTCGCGCTTTGAAGCCAATTTGACATAGTAGAATTTGCCTGAATGTAGGGGATTCAAGCGGTAAAAACCTGGCAACCTACAGCAAATTAGCTGAGCTAGACAACGGCTGTTTAGCAGCTAGCTAATTCTCCGTGTTCGTTTGCACAGTCAACAAAGCAGCCTTGTTACATATAGAGTGTGCATCAGAATCATGTCGGTAAGTATAATTACATAACGACAATCAAGATACACATGGATGCAGCAACATCTAAAAGACGTTATTGTACACGCACGGTTCTGTTTAGAAGTAATTTTTCGTAAAGATGGCGGTTACCGTTAGTTAGCTTAGCGACCTAGCTAAGCTAAAATTGCAGTCTGGACGTATGAATGGCGAACGAAGTGGAATTTAGCTAATGTAGATAGCATGTTGGCTGAGTGGCTTTTTCTTTTGTTTAACTGTCGCTTCCTTAACGTTCTGGATTTACATCTTGGTCGAAAAAGCATTGTCATGATACTCCATAAAATCCAGCTGATGTCGTATTTCAAATTAAGATCGCATATATAAAACGTCAGTAGTAATTATTTAACATAGTGATGACCTGTGAGATGGATTGTATCTTATTCAGAGAACTAAGGTAGTTCTACTGATTAGCACATTTGTAAGTGGTATTTTTAGTCTGTATGGATGGTAATTACTGGTCGATTAACACAGCGAGCTAAATTTCACCAAATTATTTTAACCCTCGACTTTATTCTTAATCTGAACGAATGATTATTGATTAAACAATCAGTCATGTTACATGTATACCACAGGGTGCAACTACAGTGAGTTTAAAAGTGCTGAGCATCACAGGCCTGAGCAATACGAGAATACATTTCTCATATACTGTAGATGTATGATTAAGAATTAGACAATGTGCTAAGCACTGCAGCCCATCCTTACAAAAAACTGTATCAAATTTCCTCTTTAACTCAATTCACTCTGCTGACAAGTGGTCTAAATGAGTCGTTTAAATGAGGTGTTAGATACTTTATAGAAAGAACATATACATTAAACGTGTATTGGCGTTGAAACAAGCAGGTATTATCAGTTTTGATAAATCAATCTGTTACTGCTTTGTATAATCGTTGAAGATTCATTCATAAATGTTCAGCTTATAGTGGCCCAAATCAATGCTCTAAAAAGGCATGTAAAGTTCTTCCTGAACCTTTGACAACCAAAAGATTTGAGTATCAAGTCTATTAAGTTTTCAGCAGTGCTATGAGGTAGGGTAGCAGGCACGTGACACTTTCATTTGTAAAATGAATGAGCAGATTTTAACATAATGACTTGGTAAAGAAACAATTAATTCATAGTCTCCATTTGAACTGGTTCAGTTCGACTTTTGCTGTCTTTCTCCATTCAACAAAGCATCTATATTTGTATTTAAAGACTAAATTGGGATGCAGTGACATGATGAAATCGATGTGTATTTGACGTTGTGCAAGTCATGATTGTCAGCGATTGTGTTTCAATCACAATGAGAAGATTGCGTAAAAAGATACAGAGTAAAGCCCACAATTATACACTGGATCTTTAACATCAATGTAATTCTGTTATATTTCATTTGGGAGCACATGCAACTAGGACATCAATGCTTGAGGATACTGAACCACACTGATTTGCTGCTGATGTTTTTTTCCTCATATTAATTTCTCTCAGGCAAGTGACAACGACTCTGTCGACCTGACCAGGACAGGTTCCCCAGTTCATCACAGAAAAAAACACAACATGGAGTCATCCAGATCTCCCAGAAGCTCCAAACACCACCATTCACGGTCAAGGTCACGCTCCAGGGACAGAAAACGTTAGTATTCACTAACAGTACACAGACAAGAAAATCGTTGCCCGCTGACTTGAACACAAAAATCTTGCTATTTGTGAGATGACTGAGGTTGCTTCGCTAACATGTAGTTACATTAGTATGTGACAGTGTAATAAGATATAGCTGTACTTACTGTGCACTCATGCTTATTTTCACATTCAATGTGTGCATACAAATAGTCCATTCCCCATCCAAAACTCTGGTCCATGAACTATGTGAGATAATATATACAGCAACTGTACTGTGTCATTTTCCGAATGTACCCAGTCCTTTTCCTTCTTCTTCTCAAGATTGCTGAAAAGTTGATTTTGAAATGTGTATTTGTCAGCAGTCTGCTTTCTGCTGTTTCCAGGTGACAGAAAATACAGACGGAGTCGCAGCAGGAGCAAAGAGGTAATTAATAAGTTCATTTCTATGACTAGAAACACATTTGATGTGATTTTGAAGTCCTTAGGTTGTATGCCTTGTTAGTGTTAGGTCGAGGTGAGTATGTTTTATTAGGTTGGATAAGTTATAATGAGACAAGAACAAAAAACATAGCTGAAGATGGGCTTACACACATGGAAAGGGCCTTTTTACCCTCCCTATGATCACATTTCTCAAAGGAATCATTCATCCTTGGATATCTGTCATTGTTTGTAATCATATGCAATGGTGAAGAGTAGATTTTTTTTCTTTTTATTTTTTTTTGTTAAAACCTGTGTGTAGATCACATGATAACATTTCTACAATAAATCATACTCAGCGTGCTAATGCACGAAGAGACTGAACAGAAGACCCTGCTGACATAGCAAAATAATATGTCTACTACTGGGACAGGTAACTATCTGCCATTCAATCTCTTTGTCTCACACTATTAGTAGAAAAAGTGGAATTAACTATTGCCTCTCTTTCAGCTAGGGATGGGCATAATTAAATTAATTTTTCAATGAACCCAAACTGAATCTTGTGACGTCTTTTATAGCCTATGTAATGATGCAGTTTTGCCTGCCAGACTAATTTTTCTGTATAAAGAGTAACAACTACTGTCCCCTTCTTCAGTGATTTCCCATGTCATACCAATGATGACCCATTCCAAACTGTGTTCACATGAGGTAAAGATGGTGTAAGAATTTGATACAAGATGTTGCACAGGAAAGTTAAACCTGGCAAAATATGTTGTAGAAATGCATCATTTTAATTTGGGAAGTTTACCAGTGTTCTTCATGTTAATTAATCATTGTATGTTGTATGATTTGGATGATCTAAAGAGAGTAGCTGTAAAGAAGTAAGTTGGATGCCCATCCCTACTTCCACATTTCAGTGGGTTCAAGTTCAAACATTGAATTGTTGTTGTTGCTGAACACATTAATGTTTTTCCATAAGAATCCGATCTTAAGGTTTGCATGCACACTATTTAAAGATTTGAGAGGTTCCAAAAATGATGGTTTGATTAATTCCTATAATTGAATTCAAATTTATGTGTAGAAGTTACTCCTTAACCCAGATATGCCCACACTTGCAATCATGCTCACAGACAGACTTTCTGTATATGTTCTGAAAGTGGATTTGAAATGACAAGGTTTTTTTTCAACTTGTCAAAATTTAATTACATACCTTCTGCTATAAGCCATGGTACTAACTCTTTTTGTTGCACTATTTTCCTGAAAGAGACAACTTCTTCTTAAAACAGGCACGAAAGAGAGACTCTCAGAAGCCATCCAAATCACACAGAAAAACAGACGAGCAGCAAGAGCCAGAGAGACTTTCAGCAGAGAATGGAGAGGAGCGATCCAGACGCAAAGACAGGAAGCCCTCCAAGGGCCGGAGCTTGTCCAGATCACACTCACGCGAGAGGTTAGCCTGGTCAACAAACTGCATAAAGAGTTGGCCATGATGATGCTTTGGATATGTGAAGCCACACAAATAAATGTATTGATTAATGTAAATTATTAATTTGACTCATGTTGATGGACATTATTGCTTTCAGGCGACATCACAGCAGAAGTAGGGACAAACGGCGATCAAGATCACGCAGTCGGGACAGGAAGAAGAAGGCAAGGTCCCGCTCAGGTTCAAGGACCAAACACCGTCATCATAGCAGAAGTCGCAGTAAGAGCAGGTAGGTTTTAATGAAATGTCAGCATTTCTTGTATTTTTGAACTCTTGCCCTGCATGATTGCCATTCTATATGTCATTAACAGTATGTTCATTGCTTTTAAAAAAAAAATATTTTTTTGGTTGTTCTACCAGGGAGCGAAAGAAAAGGAGTGAGAAAGTGCGGAGAAAGAGTCGAAGCAGGTCTGTTAATCCACCTGCCTTCCGGGGCCGAAACACAGCTATGGATGCACAAGAGGCCCTGGCCAGAAGGCAAGGCAACAGCTTACTGGGCATTTACAATATAAATGGTTGGTCATTCTGTTCTGACCAGTTCTGGGCAGTGGTTAGTGGCTCTTATTGCATCTGCATAAATGCAGCTACAAAGCCTTATTTTTAATTTTACAGACAAAGTCAACTTTTACTGCTCTAATGCCTGACATTTTAAGAATATACAATGGCTAGCAGTCAAGCATAGGTTGGTTAGTTATAATCTGATTTCTCATCCATGTTGCACTTGCCAGAGAGCACTGATGTTCATAAAAGGAAATCATATTGGTAGGAAAATATAGAATTGTGATAGATGGGCTGTACTGGTTGCCAAGGTGTCCAAGACACTGATCATGCAATTTCACCATCCACATTTTTTCATCTGGCCGGGGACCTTTGTTGCATGTCGCCCCTCCTTATTCTCCCCTCATTTCTTTTACTGTCCCCTGTTAAATAAAGGCAAAAATGCTCAGAATATACACATGCAAGCCTGGTTGATGTTGGAGAAATCAATAAGTATGCATATTATCACTTTTAGGTACACAGCTGTGAACACAGTATGCATTTAAACCAAATGAGTAACATGATGTTCACTCTTTCTCTTTGCAGACTGGAAAGAGCTAAGAAACTGCAGGAGCAGAAGGAGAAGGAAATGTTTGAGAAACAACAGCAGCAACAGCAGGAGATAGCTGCAGGTGAGAGATGCTTATTGTGCCAAGTTTTAAAGCTTAGATCGTTTGGGTCAGGGTTCAGTTGCTTACTTTGCGTACTATGTCTATTTTCCAGTGGCTGCCCCTATCGCAGCAGCAGCTGCTGCAGCTGCAGCAGCCGCCTCAAACCCTGGCCTCAATGTGGCAGCCCTCCTGGCCTCTGGGACACAGGTCACACCTCAGATTGCTATGGCAGCGCAGATGGCAGCCCTTCAAGCAAAAACACTGGCAGAGACTGGTATTGCTGTGCCCAGCTACTATAACCCATCCTCTGTAAACCCCATGAAGTTTGCCGAGCAGGAGAAAAAGAGGAAAATGCTATGGCAGGGAAAGAAGGATGGGGTAAGACTGGATTTACTATTGTTTCTTAACTATCCACCAGTTGCATGGACACCTTTTTCTTTCAAATTGTCTAACTGGACTCTTACAAAATATGTACGCTAGGAAAAATATATTTTGATGTACAATAAATGCATACATTTTACATTACATGTTGCTTATCTTTTCTGTTTTTTATTTTTAAGGACAAGTCCCAGACAGCTGAGTTGTGGGAGAAGCTAAACTTTGGAAACAAGGACCAAAATGTTAAATTTCGCAAACTAATGGGTATTAAAGTAAGCATAACTGTGAGATTTTACCTTACCAATGAGTGTTTGATACTTCACTTAAATCACCACTGTGTCCACCACTTTGAGCTTTTTAACCTTTAGTGTGTGAGTGAAATTGAATTTGCTGTCTTTACAGGGAGATGATGATGCCGAAGCTTCCAAGCCAATTAACGATGAAGGCATGAAAACTCTTCAAAAGCAGGAGGAGATGTTTAGGAACCTTGATGTTCAGTACGAGATGGCTCGGTCTCAGACACACACCCAGAGGGGAATGGGCCTCGGCTTCTCGTCCTCATTTTCACGTGGAATGGATTCTATCTAGTGCCAAACATTGGCCGGCTTTGCCACTCATCTGATCACATAGGACCACCAATTCATTGCCAGCCCTCAAGCTTGCATGGATGTTGCTCTGAATCTGTAATTTATTTATAGACAAACATCTCACATATTGGGACATTACAGTGTAAATAGCCAGATGCTGAGTTTGTCTCAGTGTTTATTAATGTACATCTTTGCCAAAGGATGCATCAGTTTGACTGGTTGATACTGGTTAAAATTAGATATTTGTTTGGAAAATGTGGTAGCTTTTTTTTAACTCAAATATATATTGATATGTGATTGTTTGAGCATAAACTGAATATAATGTGGTTCCAGTGAACACTGTTTACATCCATTTAGTGAAAGGCATCTGAAGTCAATGTAGCATTATTAGAATCCCTGTTTCTTTTCTCCTGACTGGGAAAACAAAACAGTGCATTGTAATACATATTGTCTTCAGGCTTGCCATGGATAAAAATGTGCTTAAGAGGAGTAATCACATATTTCAAATGTTCTTGAAATAAATTAGTTTTGTGTTGAATAAGGGTTTTCATACACCACCTTAATTATTATTTCACGTGATATTTGTATGGGTTATTTCATTTTGATTCAAATAGATATAGTGTTGTCACTAGGGCTGGGTCTAAATAATCTAAATTCATCTATAATCTAATTTCAAAATTTCTGTGCCAGGTTCTTGTTTTGTAGAGGAGCACTAGAGAGCCTCCTGACTGGAAACATTACAAATTGTCATTGGATGTGCACGGCCCAGAACAGGAGGGCTCTACAGCAGTTGATTACACCCACCCAATAAAGTCTTTCCTTCAGGATGTGAGACCCCTCAATTCATCCTTCCAACTCCATCATAAAAAAAATATTATGACTTGTTGTAAAATAATAAATGAACCTGGTACTTTGATGTCAATGAGATTAACTGTTTAATTGATAAATTACATCAACGTTCATCCAAATTATCAGTTTTGTTAATTTTTGTAAAACAAAATCATATCATGGTATGATTTCACTTAAAGTTGACAAACTGTCTTGAATTGTCACCCAGCTTTAGTTTTTATAGAAGTAACGTGTACCAAAAGGTTGTCTGTCCAGAACAACTTCACATACAAAAATACAAATCTATTACACTGGAAGTTCAGTTAAATTGCAGGTCTGTTGATGTCTACATGAAATACATTTTTATTTACATATAAGACTGGAATACAGCACATGAGCCACACCAGTTATGAGGTTGTGGTTGGCAAACTCGAGGATAAGGAGCAAGATTGGATACTCGCTGTGTCTCTTCTCCAGGGTGGACTCTTCACTTAAGCCCATCCAATGCAGCAGCAGTGTTTGCATGGCTTCTGGGAATAGCTCTGTGGCCAGTTCCTCAGCAGGTGGCAAGTCACTAATTCGCTCAATGTGATGAACTTTGAAGCCCTCCACTTTCTGGCTGATGCTGCTATTGGCAGCATGAAACTGCTGGCCAAGCCACCGTCCTATACAACTAAGCAGGGGACTTGAATACACACAGCCCCAATCTTTGGTCTTTAGCAGGGCCAACACAGTTTCTGTCACATCTTTGTCTTCTAGTTTTCCATTTATGTATCGATCAATATTTTCCAAAAGCAGCAAAATAGTCTCAAGATCTGTTTGGCTTTGAGTCCCAGAGGAGAGTTTGTCATCCAAGTTGTGCAATTTCTGTCTCACTGTGGATACAACTAGTTGGCTTTGCTCCTTTTGCAAGCTCTGTTTGGGAAAAGAACAATAATCGTGATCTGCTGATGTGTCACCTGTGTCATTGCCATGTACATCCACTGGTTCTCTGCCAACCTGGCAATGCTGAGGTTGTGACACTTCATTCCTTGTTTCTGCATCATGCAAGCAGCTGGATACTGCAAAGTCGAGTTGCACACTGAGGCTGTAATTTATTTTCAGAGGGTGGTCATTTATCTGTGATTTCCAAATGTCCTACAAAGGAAAGACAATAATATATCAAACTATAGAAAAGCACTCGGAGAGCACAGACCTCCGCCAAGCAGCACAGCTCCCCCAGCTTATTGTGACTTACACCCCAAGATATTAGTCCTACCTTTGATTTATCTATTTCAATGGATTCCTGGACCATAAAAAACATACCCTTAGCAATTGGAATCACATCGATATCATTTTTAGTTCAATAGTTATACTCGAAAATTGACATTTCCGTAATGGCAGTTTTCCGGATCACCTCCAAAATGTAATCATTTCTTCCTTGTCCCAGAAAGGACATTATCTGAAAATGTCATCAAAATATGTCCATAACTTTTTGAGTTATGTTGCAAACAACAAACAAACCAACGCCGGGAAAAACATAACCTCCTTGGTGGAGGTAAATATATAAGATGTTGGGGTATGTAAAGAACAAAGCAAATGTATCTTGTCGAGACAACCATAATGTGAACTTTACTGTACCTGGAAATTCTCTAGCACAGCAAGCTGCTCTTGCTTACTGTACATTTCAAAGGCTACTCGAAAAAGTCCTTGAACGCTGTAGAACCAGAGGCTGTTGTTTACAGTGGGCACCTTCAACCCATAAAACCTGAATGCTGCAATGGGAAGACAACATTGTCAAGTGTTAGTGAATGTATGTGCATTGATGTGAGGTAATTATGGTACTATTTTGTGTCATACATTTTACCTGAGGAAAAATTTATTTTTGTTGCCAATCCTTTCTTGGCAAACTTTGCGTGGTGTCTGGGATGATTCTCTGTACGGATGTCAGTATTGGAGAAGAGATCAGCTCCTAAATAGAGAGGAACCACTGGACTCTGAAGTGACACAGAGATAATATACAGACTGGTGAAAAACCCACATAAGGCATCATAGTAAGATGTTGGTGCACCACATGCTGTCAGAACAGCTTCTGAACTCTACTGAAGTGATGAAACACCATTCTTCTAAAAGATATGCCTTTATTTGTTTGTTTTTTTTAATTATGACACATCAATCCAAAGTCTCAGTCTTCAATTGGGTTGAGATCTGGTGGCTGCAAAGGCCATATAACATGATTCTTTTTAACCCTCATTAAACCATCCAGTGACCCTTTGTGCCCTGCGGATGGAGGCACTGACATCTTGGAAGAGACCCCTCCCATAAGGATAGATGCGTTTCATCATAGGATAGAGGTGACCACTCAGAACAGCTTTGTATTGATTTGCAATGACCCTTCCCTCTAAGAGGACAAGTGGACCCAAACCATGCCAGCAAAATTCCCCCTACAACATAACAGACACTGGATCCCCTCACTGTACGGGTCAACTTTTCAGGCCTGTTTGCTCTCTTGTTGAAAATATGGTGAAAGATGACTCATCTGACTATTTCACTTTTTTCTACATCTCTGTAGACCAGTATTTTTTTTTTGGCTTCACTCACCTCTCAAAGGCACATTAATCTTTGTGATGAGGGGTTCATGCACTGCAACCATACTATAACATCCCTCTCTATGTAATTGTTGATGGACTGCTCTACTGATGTCTTTCCCATAGATCTAAAAGCAAATGTCACTTTAGTCACTGTTCCTATTGAAATTCAACCTGACAGTGGAGTTGAGCAGTCTTTGTGACTGAAGCTCCTGCCATCCCTGTCCTAACAATGAACCCCCTTTCAAAGTCACTTCGAACTTTTCCTCTTGCCACCTTGATACTAAATTAAAAGCGCCTCTTCTGCATTGGTATACATGTCCCACAACATTGGATGTTCATTACTTAATTGTATCTACCTGCAGTGCACCTGTGTGGAGGCATCTATCTTGAGCACCTTCTTGCTGCTTTAAGGAGTTATGGGAAATTTCATTCTAAATAGCATCCTCATTCAAGTTATAATAGCGGAAATAGCTTTGCCCCTGCACTAATATTTAACACTCACCTTGTCAGGACACTCTGTCAGCCTGAACGACGTCGGATTCACCAAGTAAATAAAGCGAATTTTCCGTGAGCCTCCGTCCCACTGCGGTAAAGTTAAGTGGATAGTTGAGGAACTTGACATTACTGAATGCAAATAAAGCTTCTCACTCAATCACAATTGTGTCTGATTGTCCACAAAGATGCAATGTTGTATACCAGAACTCTGAAACGAAAGCAGAGAATTGAGACGGCTGCAACAAATCGAACTGGCTCAACTGAGCAGAAACAATATATGGAGCATTTTAATCCCTCAGCGCTGTCTTACAGAGCAAAGAAACGCTTTTCTTGTAGAGTCGTGTAACCTGTAAAACATTACTGTGGGCTAAAAAAAACCCTCTATAGATCCAATCATACGACCAATGAAAACGAAGCATTCGATTTGACCTCTAACCTCCCGTTCTCAACCGTAGAGCTGGGTAAAAATGGCTGAAGTTGATTTCGGGGATAATGAGCTCTTTGAGCAGCTTGATGAATCTTCGCCGCAGGTATCGAAGCACATTCGCTTCACAGATGAGGAGGAAGCCCAGGAAGAGATGAGCCAGCTTCAGAGCAGACTGGAGGAGTGTGATGCCTACATTCAGAGACTCACTGACGAGAATATCCTTGTCCGGACGCTCAGTGTCTGCTAGCACTTGCTAAAGTCTGCTAGCACAGCGAGCCTCCTGTAGCTAACCAAAACAGAAAACACGCAACCTGAAAATGTCTTTTTGTATGCTTTTTATTCTGTTTCCTTAACTCTTAGATCACATAAATGTTTGCGAAGGAAACAGAACATCCTCACACGACCGAGGTAATTAACTGACACTTGATAATGCGCGTTTTAAGTTAAACGAAACTGATCAGTAACGGTCATTTTATTTTGACTTTACAGCGGCATCGTAATTGAAGATGTCAACTTTGACGGGCCAGTTCTTCAAATCCTTTATTCAAACAACAATATATCAAAGTAAGCAATCCTTTCTCATGAATTAAATACTTATACTTGCTCACTTGCGGTTTGCGTTCTAAGTATTGGTACGTCTGCCTTGGTTGATTGTTAGATTGAGCTTGTATTGTCTTGTTTTTGTAAATTCTCCATGTTAATGTTGGTGGTTAAACAATTTGCCAACACTAGTATGCATTATGAAATAAAAGGAAAATAACAACATTTTGCTGTGTGTGCACCTCACCACTTAATTACTACTAAAATGAGATAGCGTTGATAAATAAAATCAAAAATAAATGTCACCCCATAGGGAATGCCGTCAAGAAATCGAAGATTGCATCTGCAGTGTGATTTTGAAGCACCAGAAACCGAACTATGAAAATAAAAAACCAACGTTTCACATGAAACCTCAGGTATTTACCCAGAATGTATTTTATTGTGATTAACATCAGTATAGTTATGACTGTGCTAAAAGTAAACATGTTCCATCCTCTATGAAGAATTCAGCTTTTGCTATGGATGAAGATCCGCAGAAGTCATCTTCTACTAGTGTCAGAACAACTACAGAAGCCTTTAAAGTGAGTATTCACTGTTATTTTAAGTATTTTGCATATTGCACGGTTTCTTGCCACCTGGAAAGCAAAATGGATATTTTCAAATAGTCTCCATGTTATATTAATATATAACCATTTTTAAAATTTTTCTGTTTAGGTGATTGGAAGTGTCTTACACTTCACTAATTTCAGTCTTGATAAACTTGGACAGCCTCTGGTGAATGAAAATCCCCAGATGACAGATGGATGGGTCATTCCAGCGTATCTTTAACGTGGATCAATTAACACATCATGAAGATCGACAGTTTAATCTGTCAGGTTATTTGTTTTGAACATGTGTTCCACATGTCGGAACTATTTTGCCATGGGATAAGAATTTTTTTTTTCATGGAAAGACCTCCTGATGTATCAAATTATTTTTAAATTTCCACCACATAAGTGGACCTTCTGTTTAGTTGTAAAAATAGATTAATAATAATTTAGTTTACTTTGTTTTGTGCAAATATGAAAGCATTTCCTGAATTGGTGCAAAGCTATCTCCAGGTTTTCAACCAAGTCATTGGCACAGATGGACAAGAATTAGAAATGAAAGACAAAAGGTATGTCTAGGGCTATTAATGAAGCTTTATTTAGTTTCTGTCTTCTGTTTATGACTTGGCTTGTTTTGTTTTTGTGTGGCATATAACTGTATAATGTGTCTATCCCTAATCTGTTTATTGTAGACCCAAATCTTTGTGTTTCAACTGTGGTTCAAGCTCTCATCAGCTGAGAGACTGTCCCAAGGTAAGAATAAGTAAGCATAGCCATGGAATGGGCCCAAGTTATTCAGTAGTGAAGAGTCATAACTTGATTTACTACATCTGTACACTGTCACCTTCCTAGCCTAAAGACATGGCAGCAATTAACGAGAGGAGAAAGGAGTTTAATCAGAACAGCAACCAGGCCATGCAGGGTAACCAGCGATACCATGCTGACGAAGTGGAGGAGCGGTTTGCTAAATACAAGCCCGGAGTCATGAGGCAAGAATGCTATTTTGTACACAACAAACACAAACATCATTTAATCACACGCAATATCTGTTGTAACAAGTAAAAGTTAATCTTGGTCTTAAGATGTTTTACACTGTGTTGTGCTTTTAAACAGTGAGGAACTGTTGACAGCTCTGGGAATTGATGGCAACACCCTCCCTCCTCTGATTTATCGCATGAGGCAGCTAGGGTACCCACCAGGTTGGCTCAAAGAGGCAGAGATGGAAAACTCTGGCTTAACACTATATGATGGAAATGGTATGTTTTAAATGAAACTGAAAGCTATGTGATTCCACAGATTTTTTGTCTTTGATCAAAGTACTGCAAAACATGCTTGTACAAATGTACAAATGTTGATCTGAATCTTGTGTTTTTCTGTTTGCTAGTTTCAAACGATGCCAATATAACAGACAATACGAATTTGCAAAACATCTCTTATGATGTTTCCAAATTGGTAGATTTCCCAGGCTTCAATGTACCTGCACCAAACAAAATGAAAGATGTAAGTCCTACAATATAATCTTTACAAATGTTGTCCTTGAATATTTCACTAGTTATTTGAGTCCAGATATCAGAGTTATATTAATACTTTGTTGTATTTATAGTTTCAGTTTTTTGAAAAATAAAAAAAGGAAAACTGAAAATCAATATAATATATTTCATCACCATTTTGTATTTGTGCTAGAACCCTTGAAAGTAGTTTAATTTGAAATGTATAATGACATTATTTTTTTTCTGTCACAAAATTAGGGTAATTGATTTATGCAAATACTATATTAGGGAGCCACTTTGAGCTATATGTGTGTATGAATTACTTTATATATCAGAGGGAGTCAGCATCATAAGGACACTACACTGTCTCTCAAGTAAAAGAATTGAGTGCTTTTGGGTTGCATCTCACACTTGTCCGTTCTTTTTTTCTGACCTCCAGGAGTTCATGCAGTATGGTTCTGTTCCAATGCAGGCCAATCACATGAAGCAAAACTATGCAGCCTACTTGTCCAACAACTTCCCAATGGTAATTATCCTAATGTCTGTCAAGTGGTTGGTTGTTTTTCCTCTCAAAGCATGTAGTTCACATCTGCTACCTGTATAAACTTCCTATCTGACAATCTCACACTGCTTTAACCAGACATTACTGTCAACATTTATGCCAATACCTCTGATACTATATATCAGATTTGTGTTCATTCTCCATGATACCACATAAGATGAAAGACAAGCTATTGAGCTACTATAATGCTCATAAAATTTGTTGAAGCACCAATTTCTGTACATTTCAACCTTGAATTCTGCCCTTTGAATTTTTAGTGATACTTGAACATGAGAGTAGAGTATATGTACATTTTTTTTGTAATTTTCATAAATGGAGCACATAATGAGAAGAAATTCTATAGAATCACATTACTTGGCTCACCTCATCCTCACTGCGCAAGGTTATTCATTAATACCATTATAGACATTTCTCAGCGTTTGCATCCTTGTCATCCAACAGAAATCAGAAGGCATGGAATATAAATACACATAGGACAGATTAGAAATAGAAACAATTATGATGAAAAATGATATATTCTATTAAAAATGTAGATAAACATTGGGACTACAGAAAATCCTGTCACTTTTACTCAGCTCTTGTTCTATTGTCTAATCACATGGAGAATGAAAGGGAAATACCACTTAGTATGTGTGATGGGTGACCTCAGCCTGCCACTAAGCTCTGTACCACAGTCCATGATGTTCACACACAATGGACAGCCATTTTAGCCAATAATACTAATCATTCACACTCTTTATCAGTTTACTCTCACTGAAAGAGAGAGGATATGCAATGACTGTGCATTTTGGTAGAGCCATTAAATACTTTCACTTCACATGTCATTCTTCCTGGCCAACAGCCTGGTGCCAGCTGCAACAAGAGACGGCATGAATCTGACTCATCTCCCCAGCTAAGGAAGAAGACAAGGTCCAGTCCTGATCGAAGCTCAGATAGGAGCTCAGATATGGATATTGAATCAGGTAGCTTTGTCACTCTTTTCGGCAGGCACATCGTTACGCATTTAAAATGTCCTCCACTAAGAAATATATAACAAAGTTATATTTTAAAACTAGTTAACAGTCAAAAATGGTAATCTGTAATTTTCTTGATCTTAATCTCAATATCCACTCTTTGGTTCTTATGACTTGATTCCTAAAATGACTAGAGAAGCACAGACCAAGCGCAGACCTCCGCCAAGCAGCACAGTTCCCCCAGCTTATTGTGACTTACACCCCAAAATATTAGTCCTACCTTTGATTTATCTATTTCAATGGATTCCTGGACCATAAAAACATACCCTTAGCAATTGGAATCGCATCAATATCATTTTCAGTTTAATAGTTATACATGAAAATCCACATTTCCGTAATGGCGGTTTTCGTGATCACCTACAAAATTCAATCATTTGTTCCTTGTCCCAGAAAGGAAATTTCCTGAAAATTTCGTCAAAATCTGTCCATAACTTTTTGAGTTATGTTGCAAATAGACAGACAGAAACAGACAGACAGACAGACAGACAGACAGACAAACCAACGCCGGCAATAACATAACCTCCTTGGCGGAGGTAATTAAATAAGCAGGTCTTCTGTTTCATTGATAGCTGAAATGCAGAGTAATTCCCAAAAATACTTGAATCAGCTGCCTCTTTGTTTGGTCAAAGTGTTCCTCTGTCATTTTTGAGTGACTTAATTCATGTCTTCCCTCAGACCCAGGAACACCGTATCATATTCCTGGCCGAGGTGATTTCCAGTTCCAGCCACCGCTGCCCCGTGGCTCGCCTTGCTTCAGCTCACCTCCTCCTTTACCCCAGGGCACTCCTCCTGCTACACCCACTCCACCACCTCTCCCCAAAGGTACACCTCCTCTCACACCCACCAATGGCTCTCCAGCTCTGCGAGGGCGTAACTGGCTAGTAGTTGATGAGACTTTGGAAGGAGCAGAGGATGACCTAACACTGGAGGAATTGGAGGAGCAGCAGAGGCTGATTTGGGCAGCTTTAGAAAATGCTGACACTGCAACCAATAGTGACTGTGAGACACCTGCATTGGGAACACCTGTACCCAGTTCACCAAGTGTGTCTACACCTGCACATGTAGACACAGAAACAGAAGACGTCGAAGAAGCAATGGACACAATGAAACCTGCAGAGACTTGTCATAGCAGTGAAAATCAAAAAGAACCGGGGATTCAAGAGATTTGCTCTCAGGACCCTGGACCGATAAAAGTCGAGGATGACAGCCCTGAGAGCCCTGAACCAGTCAAAAGCAAAGATGACAGCCCTCAGAGCCCTGAACCAGTCAAAACCCAGGATGAGAGCCCGCAGAGCCCTGATCCTGTCAAATACCAGGAAGACAACCTGCAGAGTCCTGGTCCAATCAAACACCAGGAAGACAGCCCACAGAGCCCTGTTCCAGATGTCTCTAATGGGCTTGTTGGAGATTGTGCTTCTCCTGTGTGTATTGAGAAAGTAACAGCCGTTCCTCATCGGAGTAACTTTGCAGCAGGCATCGTTCCATTTGAGGATACACCAGAATTTACTGAAGTTGCTGAAACCACAGGGACATACCTTAAGATCAGAGACTTGCTTAAAAGTTCACCTCGAAATTTGGCAAAGAAAAAATGAAAATGGACCATTTTGATTTGAAACAGAAGGATACGTGGATTTTTTTTAAAGCAAAAACCTATATTTTCATTTTCATGATGATCCAATCGAGCATGTTTTTTTTTAGCTGTTTATTATTTTGTTACAAGCTGAATGTCTATGCTGTATATACGTTTGATCTGTAAACATAGAGTGAGGGATGCTGCAAAACCAATGATTTTAGTCTGTTTTTTGTAGCAGTCATGTTACTCATGTGGTTTATTTTATTGTAAAATTTGTTAAATGGCAATTTCCTGGCCTGTATTAATTTTAATATGGTGTTTACATTGCTTTTTCTATTTTTTGTCCCACTTGAATTGCTCTGAAATCTTTAAGTAAACATGCTTGTACTTGCTTCAGTGCGTTATTTTGTCTGGCACCCATGGCTACATGTGGGTTTGATTTATTTTTTCATTATGTTCACGTCCAAAAAACAATTTGTAGTTGATTGCTTGCCATCTTTGCCAGCACTTCATGAACAAGTTGACCCTCCCTTGCTATAATTGGCTCACTTGCTGTTATTGATTTCCGATAAAATTAGAAAGCTTGCTCAGTATAGTTAAAAAATTTTCTTTATTGTACCATTTATCAGATAGATAAATATCACAGATGAAATAAAATCTCCCGCTTTCAAACTGATTTAACTAAAGGCATCGTAAAATTTTCAAATACAGATTTAACACAATGCGAGACTATAGTGGCTACAACCAGTCATGGTTATAATTTTTATAAAATGATTGCCTGATGGGTTTTCTTTTGGCAGTAAATATACAGTAAAAATACAGTTCTTATAAATTGACATGACTAATATAATGGTCATGAAAAGTTGTATTTCTAATCATTTTACAGATGCAATTGATAATATAGCAAAATCAATGAATACTATTACATATTGTACTCAAAGTCAATAGTATTTCCTAACATAGTGAATGTTATACTTGAACTTAGGCTTGTAAATAACTTGCACATTCATGCATACAGAATACTTACGCCTACATACAGTACATACTTATGCAAATGTGGAGTCATACACAGGCTCGTGTGTGTCTGGCTGTGCTGAACTTGAATGCCAAAGTCAAAACAAGGATAAGGCCTCTTGCAAAGTTATATGAAACAGATGGTGTCTATATCTATATATTTTATCATAAAACTATTACCTGGCAGCCATGCTTAGGATTTACTCTGCCTAAATATTAAAAATTCAGAAATATAAGTCAAAATCCTGATTAACAAAGCCTCAGCAATACCTTTTCACTTCTTGTACATTTTGAGTCATAACTTAGTTTGTTTGACAATATTCTAACATTTAAACATGTTCACTGCCAGGAAAGTATGAGCCTTGCCTCATTTTATTTGATTTCCTAATTGCAGCTGTAAAGTTTTTGTGTGGAAACTGTTCTGCTCTGTCAGAAGTGAGGGAGTGCCTCATCCTGCAGAACATATCATCTTTGGTCGGTACTGGGCTGTGCCTGCCCGAGTCTGAGCCGAGCAGCAGTCGTCGTGCTTCTCCACTTAGCTTCCTAGCTGTGTCATTTTCTCCCCAGAAGACGTAGCTGTACAGAAACACACCAGGTCAGTACTAGCTAGCTCACACCGAGGTCATGTATTTTCGTACACTCGCTTGTCTTTTTGCTACCGATAAACCAGGAAGCTGTACGTAAGGTGGAAGTTGTGCAGGTGGTGCAGACGTTACTTGAGGTGATAGTTAAGCTAGCTAGCTAACAACCGTGCTCCTGGTCCTGAGCACCGGTTCACCGTGTTGCTCGGGCCCTCGCTGCTAACGTTACTTAGCAACTAATCACGTCTATTCTTACGGTGATAACAGCCCGAGATTCACTTAAGCCGGACAGGTGACAGTTCACTCTACGACCTGCTTATTACAGCAACATTACCAGACGCTAATGTTAGAAATTGTTATGCTAACTCTGAACTTGTAGCAGTTTGCCCTGCTGGAGCTTCGGTGACATTGCGGAGACTTTTGGACTTGTGGAATTTGCTTTGCTACAGTGGTCGACCAGTGGGTTATTCCGGTGCTTGAACATGTGGATGTGCTTAAATATAACTCATCATAACCAGGATATTGCCTCGCCAGATAAGTGGAATTAGCTTGGAAGATTAGTTAGCTGACATGCTGTTTTTACTGGCTTCAGTCTGACCAGATGTGCCACCTCATCGACAGCTCTCAGTCCGTTAGCGACTGATGGAGGTTACAAGGCGAGGTAGGCCAGTTTGTTGACCAGACCTCAGATAACTTATTTCCCTGCACAGTCACAGCGTGTTACTGAAGCAGCTGTGCAATAGTGGAGTATGTGCATTTGACAGTTTTTCGGTTTAAAGGCGTGACTCTGGCACCTATGATTAAACCAAAAGGCAGTTTAACTTGTTTGGAATTACTGGTATTGCGATCTTAAGAAAAGCAAAGGCAATACCACTTGAAACTTTGGCTTTCCTATGCTTGCATTTCTCTATTTCTCAATATGGATTTTATAGTGCGAGAAAGTCTTACATTTGTCCCCACAAAAAAGTCATGAGTCAGATCATTTTATTAACTGGTCACTTCACAGAATTATTAACTTTTTTATCTTCATATGTGTATTATATTAGTCGATTTCAGCCTGATTGAGTTGAAATCATCATTTATGGTTTGCAGTAATCCTATGTGATGTTCTGCAAAGTCTGTATTTTACATTGGGGTCACATCGAAAACCTTGACTGCCTTATCTTATGTTTTATTATTCCAGGTTTCATTTATGCCTGGGCACAATTTTACATGCCAGAATCTGCGTAGGACAGGGCAGTGTAGATATAGACCTGCTGTATGTAAGGTAGGTTAATATGCCGAGAGACAGTGAGGCTTGTCAGCTTGAAAACATCTGTGTTTATTGACACTTAGTTCGCAGGATGCTTTGGCCTTTATTCTGTGCTTATGTCCTGTTGGTGCTTTTCTACACTATTTTCTGTCGGTGCTGGCAGGAGCCTACATAATCGCCCTGGCAGATGTTTCCTCAAAAAGAAAGAACCAGAGCTCGCCTGGCCTTGTGATGACAAAAATAAGAATGCAGGAGTGTGGGTTACATCACTGAATACACATTTCTGAGTATGTTAAGTCATACTTCTTTTTATGTGTGCGTGTGTAAGCCAGTTGTAAGTTTACTGTGTCAGGCTTATGAATCTCTTAAACTGTCCTGCTTGCTCCCTGTGTGAGGTAGACATTGAGAGGGATGCCTCAACAGCAAAGACTGTTGACTAAGATTTAGTCAATGCTGTAAAAACATAACAAGGAAACCTGCTTGCACAATATTCTTTATTTCAGTGGCTAACGTTAGCCTCTGAAAAACAACATGGAATGAAAGACCACTGTGTTGTGTAACCAATGACACCCTCCCGTCAGTTAATAAATACTTGTGAAGCTGAAGCTTCTACCATCATTACAAAACATGCAAGCAGATTCAGCTTACATCTGTATCATAAGTGGTTTTACACTCCTGTTGTCAGCAAGATATGCAACTAAATTTTGAAGGGTGCACATAATGAACACTGGGCAATCAGCTAGTAAACTATGTAGCAGTATTATGAAGGTCGTCATCTGCAAATTGGTTTTGATTTATTGCGTGTGAAGTTTTTTCTGACATGCTTTTGATGATTGAGGTCCATACTGTTCATATCCATTGCTCGAAAAACTCTAAGAATGGAAAGGTCCGTCATTACCAACACGGAAGCTGATTATGTCTATGCTGTCATTTTGAGAAGTAGAGAAAATGTCACTTCTGTTTTACAGGCTGCCATCTACACAATTCTGTTAATGTCAGAAAATATCCAGAGCCAGACTACATAGGATTTGGGTATGATTTAATATTGAATATGTTTAATTTATGTAAGAATTACACTTTTTAATACATCAGCATATTAATTCCCTCAAACTTTTGCAAAACATTGGTATTTGGCTTTCCTCCCTCATTACAGATTAGAGTGAGAGTCAGTGGCAAAAGATTAACATGACTGCTGTGGGAATTTCTCCAGACTAAGTGGATCATTTTTAGCTGACTGCCTCAGCTCACCCATCAGAGCTGAAACATCCCCTGAAATGCTCACAAGACAGTTGCAGTAAAGCCTGGTTGTATTCTACTAAGACATGTTTTTTAGAAACTTTTCTTGTCGTATCAATCAGACTAGATATTGATTTTTAAAAAAACTTTTTTATTCTTTGTTCAAGATGAATTATTAAAGATTTAAAAGGTCTTATATTTTGTGTGACTAATTTCAAGTATAAGGTCTTCAGCCATTGAGATGCTTTCTTTCTCTGGCCTCCTCCTGACCTGAGGGCACTAATCAGTATCATTCAAAGACACAGCGGGAGAAAACTGGAACACTGCATTTGAACTAGGTCGCTGCTTTCCAATGGCCACCCTTTATTCTCTGCTGAGAACTCTCTAGGAGGGTGTGTGACAGGGTGTCTCATCAGTTGTTGTGGTAAACCTACGTACTGTAGCTCTTAGGCTCTTTCAGGAATGAAAGGTATGTTTGTGTGACACTGTTAAACAGGTTCTATATTAAATTTCTACCCTGTGTGAGGTCAAGTGTCTTGACTGACTTAAAACCTGACTCGAAACAGTTTGACTTGGCAGGAGAGTTGAGAAGGCAGGGCCTTGGTTGAGTTCATATTTTAAAGGTTTATTTCACTGTAGAGGACATTTTTTATTTGTTTTGTTATTTTGCCCCATGCTCTTGCAAGCATTTGCAATCAATGATTCTGCTAATGACAGAAAATAATGAAGCCATTTTTCAAGACACTATCCAAGCCATTTCATGGAACTGTACTCTACATTACATGGTCTGTGGTCATAGTCATAAGCCTTGACCCACTGGAAGAAGCGTGGAACAGAAAATAATTTGGTTCACAATTACAGTCAGTCACTCTTATTAGACCCAAAAATAAGGTCCTTGTTCTCACCCATGAGGTGCTAAAGGAAATTCTGAGTAAAGAATTTACAAATCGTGAACTCTAAATATATCTGAAAGAGATGCTGTTCCCTAACAGGCAGGTTTAGAGCGCATCCAATAACAATATTCAATATTGAAAGCCCTTTGGAAGCTGTAGTATATTTCAGGTTGTAAGAAGCTTCATGATAGAAGCATGTTTGTGCATTTATGCTCTGCATTAGTTTGTTGGGTCATGTTGTTGACAAAGCAGCTCATCTTTGCTTTTAGTTGTTTGTGTGTGCACAATCAAGCATCACACTTGACGTCCTAAACTTTCTGTGCACCTGTTCTGAATAGATCATGTTGGTAACCCCCGCAATGAAATAGGCTGAGATGCTAATTTTGCTTTTGTTTAATTTAATTAATCAAGGCTATAAGTGTATAAAAACCTATCTTGATACCACACTTAGTCATATTGTCAAACTGCTAACAACAGGGGGACCATGTTTAAATAGTACGTTCAGCCACTCAATTTCTGTGGTGAGGTAATCTGACAAACAGGATAATCTGCTGCTGCTGGTGGTCTTGTTTCTGCAGTAATCCTGTTTTAGAAAAAGCTGCCAACCAGATTTACACGACTTTATATGCCAGGATGATAGATTGAGTAAGAGACTGTGTTGTGGTACCCCGTATTTAATGGTCAAGGTCACAGATGATGAGCTATTCAGAAGTTCATGATGGCAGTGACATAGACTGCATGTCGGCTGACTGTGGACAGGGTATTTTTAGGTCTAACTGTGACGCGGTGTGTGCTGAGGAGCTTGTTGTCATAACAGAAACAAAATGCCTTCTTAACAGAGCACCAAAAACAAAGTCAATGAACATGCCTTAAAGGCATATCTGTGCTTACTATTTATTTGTTTACTCCAAGTTAAATTATTGCCTGTCATTTCCACCCACAGCAGAATTGGAGGTGGGAAAAGTAGGCAAATAGTACATTCGCTTAAACGATTAATTAACTTGATTATATAATTAAATTCTTTGTCAATTAGCCATGCCTGGTGCTTTGAGTAAAAATTTGTAATTAAGTAAACCTAAATGAACTCAAGTAATGTTATTTTTTTTTCTCTCCAAACAGGGTCCTCTTTGTGGGCAGCACTTTTTCTCCCTCCTCCCTTTTCCTGGTTTTTCTTTCTGTTTCACATTTTTTAATTTGTTTTTTATTTTTATTTTTTGTTGAGTGCGTTTGTTTTTGTATTGGAGGCGGAGAGAACAACTTCGCCATCACAGAGCTGCAACCAGTTGTTTTCATGGTCTGGGGTCAGTCTGTACCCACTGACGGACACAAGCCTTGTGGGTCTAAGAGATCACAAAAGGAAACATGAGCACAGCCAAGCCCAGTGGGATCAAAGTACCCAGCAAGATAGCTAAACCACCTGGGACAGCAGCCCCCAAGACTAACCCTAGCACAGGTAAGAATCTTCCCATGTGCAGCTTCTTCAGTTTGAGCTGAACATGTGGTAGACTAATGCTTTCCCTTAAATGTTCAGTGGTTGTTTGATTAACTTTTTTGGTGGTAGAACCAAGTTGAATTTATTTCTTTTCCCATTCCTTCAGGGCTTGTGAATGTGACATACCACATGTTTATGTACCACACTTACTTGTTGGCTTTTGTACATGGTCCCAGTTTATACATCTCAACTTGTAGCACCTTGTAGCTAAACAGAGTTTCAATGGATTTATATAGGAGTCTTTTGACTGGTAGTGTCAGTCCAAAATGGCTAAACAAGGTGGTCATATTATTGGATGGATAGAACTGAATAACTCAAACAACAACTGTCTAATAACTCAACACAAAAGATTCCTTTTTGGAATCGAGGTTGTAATAAACAGTGAGGTTGGGAACTTGTTGTTGTCTTTAGTTTATACTGGTGCAGCCATCTATCAAAAGAAATGAAATGACAAATAAGACCTATATTGTGTGATCATATAGTATAATGGAACACATCACAGAGACAGAGCAAATTATGTTTATCTTGTTGAGGTAAATGGCTGTTTGATGTTTTAAAAAATCCTATAAATTAAAAGAGACCTAAATCTAAATTGATCTAAATTATTTAAGTTTCATCAGTACTCAAGTGCAATCATATTGAAAGATAATCTGATAAAGACAATAATTTAGCATTGTCATCTAACTTAGCAAGCAGGCACTTTAAACTTGCCTTGCTTTAGGCAAACATTGTCCTGTCTACCATGTGAAAGACTCTCTTCTCATTCTGGGATGTGGTTTGACTGTACTTTAAAAGGCCTGTACTAACTTGAGTGCAATTAAATTAGTTAATGAAGTTTACAGTAGTTTTACGTGATCCTCCTTAAAGAATGCTAGAGAAACTCTGTAAAGCTTTTTTTGAGTTAAGCTTAGGTTTGCAATTCACGGCAAGTGACTATCTAGCATCACAGCTTTTACACCAGTATCTTGCCAAAAATAATGATTTGTATGAGAATATTGTTGAAGCCAACTATTCAGTCATTTAGCCAAGATTTCACTTGCCACAGCAGTATTATTGTCGCAGTGGAATTTTTTTTTGAAGAACCTGAAATTTGGAAGTCATGTGATCAAATCACATGACATTGCAATGTTGAACAGCATTTGTGATGTTTGTCTTTCTCACTCAAGTCAATTACTCACTGCTACCTCTGTTCTCTTTCTCATTATTTTTCAGCGGGAGCTAAAGCTGCTGCGGGCGACAAATCAGCTGCAAGTGCCAGTGGAGGAGATGCCCAAAGTGCTGGGGAGAACTTCCAGATTGGGGAGCGAGTATGGGTGAATGGAAATAAGCCAGGCTACATACAGTTCTTGGGAGAGACACAGTTTGCCCCAGGACAGTGGGCCGGGATTGTTTTAGATGAGCCAATTGGGAAGAATGACGGGTCGGTGGCAGGGGTGCGCTACTTCCAGTGTGAAGCCCTGCGAGGAATATTTACCCGCCCATCCAAATTGTCCCGCACTGAAGGGGAGGCTAATGGAACTCAAACTGCACCACCGTCCCGTGCTGCATCGCCGACTCCTTCAGTTGGTAGTGTCACCTCTCATACACCCACGACAAAATCAGCGTTGCCCTCAACTACCACGGCAGCCAAGAAGGCCTCCTCAACTACACCAGCTACGCCAGCTACACCATCTTCCAACCTCGCACGCACAAACAGTGAATCTGT
Organism: Centropyge bicolor; assembly: GCA_037975185.1. Lineage (NCBI taxonomy): Eukaryota > Metazoa > Chordata > Actinopteri > Pomacanthidae > Centropyge > Centropyge bicolor. The sequence goes on from JBBMOC010000013.1 coordinate 4,177,045, forward strand.
CTCCAACCTCTCAGAGAGTGGATCCGTCAAGAAGGGGGAAAGGGAACTGAAGATGGGTGACCGTGTATTGGTAAAGTTTGTCACATCATCTAAAACAAAAAAAAATTCTACAGAACTCTGCAATGCTACCCTTGTTTGTCTATTTTAGTATAGCAAATTAGGATTAACAACAAAACAATGCTTGTTCAGAGTCACAAGACTAGAAAAACATAAAAGCTAGTCGAAAACAGCACATGTGCTGCACAGTTGTGGCAGACAGCCACTATAAATGTTATAACTGAAAACCATCATGTTCGGCTTTATCTGCATGCAGAAGTGTGCTCACTACTACCAAATTTAGCAGCTGTATTTTAAATAATTGAAAGGAAGAAAAAACATGTTCATTTTCAAATGTTAACAGTTTGGCCTTATTTTGTTCAAAGCTAGTGCATGTTTGTTTCTGTTGCTTTGATGGAATTATCTCACTCAGGGTTTATTACCAGGCAAAGCTGATTACTCTTTAGCCCTCTCTTATCTGTTGAGGAGATTAAATGTTGTCTAATGTTTGGTGTTTTCTTCTCAGGTTGGTGGTACAAAGGCGGGAGTGGTACGTTTCCTTGGAGAAACAGATTTTGCCAAAGGCGAGTGGTGTGGTGTGGAACTGGATGAGCCCTTAGGAAAGAATGATGGGGCAGTGGCAGGCACAAGGTACAAAAGCCACTGCATCTGTAAATAAGCATAAGAAAAGTTCTTATACTGTCCAACCACATGTATACCATGACTTCCAGTATCATGATTGTCTTTCATTATCTGTCCCCAGATATTTTCAGTGCCAGCCCAAGTATGGCTTATTTGCTCCAGTGCATAAAGTCACACGCATTGGCTTCCCTTCCACCACCCCAGCCAAAGCAAAAACAACAGTTCGAAAAGTAGTGGCCACACCATCTGGGCTTAAGCGAAGCCCTAGTGCTTCTTCTATCAGTACCATGAGCTCTGTGGCATCCTCTGTCAGCGCTAAGCCCAGCCGCACTGGCTTGGTGAGTCATGAACACATTTAGTTACAACAGCGTTAAAAAAAACTTGAAGTAATCCGTGTTTTAATGCTATGCCTACTCATCAGTCTGACCATGTTTATGTTCTCCCTTTCCAAAGCTGACAGAGACGTCGTCACGGTATAGTCGTAAGATTTCAGGCACCACAGCCCTGCAGGAGGCGCTGAAGGAGAAGCAGCAGCATATTGAGCAGTTAATGGCTGAGAGGGACATGGAGAGAGCTGAGGTCGCCAAGGCTACTGGCCACGTTGGAGAGATGGAGCAAGAAATTAGCCTGCTGAGGGATGATCAGGAGCAGGTCAGCTCACCCATTGGTTTAGTAATAACACTGCATAACCCTCCCGTTTGTCATGAATTACTCTGAAGATTAGAGTCTGTCTTAATTTGCTCATTTATAATATTTTTTTTATTTTTATTTTTTGTCAAACGCCAACCATTTTTTTGAAGATGGAAGCCAAGATGGACCAGTTACGTGCCTTGGTAGAAGCTGCAGACAAAGACAAAGTTGAGCTGCTGAATCAGCTGGAGGAGGAGCGTAGGTAAGGATTCCCAGAGGTTTGACATACTGTCACATATTGTTTCGATAGTATGGGTCAGTTTGTTGAGACGGAAAATGAAAAAATGGCAGCTAAGCTCATAATGCTGTTAAACTTGACAGTCTTATGTCGGTTGACTTAACCCAACATAAGTTTTGTCTGTCGAAATAGGAAGGTGGAGGACCTTCAGTTCCGTGTAGAGGAAGCTTGCATCACCAAAGGAGACCTGGAGGTAAATTCATGGCACAGACCTGCACTGTTACAGCTAACACATTTTATTGAATTTTTCAGTGCAATTATATTAAATTAGACTGGAAATCAGACATTGCTATTTTTATCAAATAAAAACGCGGTAGATATGTTTAATTCAACATTTGTCTCCCTGATTTAAAAACTACATTTTATTAGTATATCATAAGCGGCAGGTCCTCCCACATCCTCGTTCCATCTCAGGATTTAAGTTCACATTGACTTTGCTCTGTTTCCACGATAATAAAGTCATATATATTTTTTTGATTACATTAGTGTGTCTTCTTGAGCACAGGTTCAATGCAATTTTAGACTGTGCAAGATTAAATGGTATCCCTTTCGCTGAGCTAGAGTTGAGTCCAGACAAAGCACATTTGCATTATCTCTTACTTATGTTAGCAATAGAAACAACCCACAATGCAGTCTCAGTAGGCGAGTTTGCATGGACACTTTGATACTGCCTTCATCGTACATTAGATGATGTGCTGCCAAATGCACCCAATGGTGCAGGAAGACTCTGGCTTTGATAACAAGACCAGACTATGTCCAGACCAGAAATATATACGTATTTTACATGATATCCATGAGGTCACAAAACCTGTCTTGTTAATTGGAGTATTGGTATTGTTGTACTAGGGTTAGCATAGTGAAAGACCTAATGCAGAGAAATAAATTATATGTTCCCCAGAAGACTTTCCTCTTAATGTTTACCTTTTATGGAGTGATACAAAATTTATTGTCGTAGTTAATTATTGAAGCTAGTGGGATTGTTACGAAAGGGCCTGTATTTTGCTTTTTCCTTCACATAATATTTTACAGTGCTTTAATACAATACACTCTGATTACTCATTGTCTTTTTCTCAAGTGAGTCATGTTCTCATTCCAAGTAATGATATGCAGAATATTGGGGCCCATTCCTATCTGTGTTCATATCTGATCAAGGATTTGTTATTTATTCCACAGTGCGACACAGGGGACCATCTCATTTACCCCGAAGGCATCCAAGCTCAAAATAGATGTTTAAAAATGAGGGCTACAGGTTTAGAATACAGCTTTATCTTCTTTCAAGATGTGTATACTAACATTTTATTACTTACTCACAGCTGTGGATATGTTAAAAACTTGCATGCAGCTTGAAATACGCCAACAAAAATCTCTCTGAGTAGGCCAAACTCAAAAATGCTTTGTTGACTTCAAGCAATTGAAGGTGTACTAATGTTGTGCTATAACCTTCAGTGCCTCCCTGTTCAGTGATGTGACGTTATTGCTTCTTTTTCCTTCTCGTCCTCGTCTTTCATGTTGGTCAGTGCTCAGCATGGAACCACTGGAGATGCTCCCTTGTCATTCCACTGCCCAGTCACAGACCTTAATTCAGTTTGCCCATTGCAGCTTAGGGGGAATAACACTCCGCATAAGAATTCAAACTTTTTTTTTTTTTTTTTTTTACAAAATTGCGTCAGGCTACGTTATAGTTTATACTTACTCTGCCGACAATGAAAGATGCTTGTATATAGTGAATAGTCTTAGTATACTTTCATTTCAAGTACCTAGATAATGTCCAGTGAGCCCTGAAGTGCATCTGTTATGATTAACAAAGCCATCATCCTTTTTGCCCCATTAATTGCCTTTGAATTTGACATGACAGCTCATTTTGTTAGATTGTGTCCATGGAATACCTAATCCTGTGTGACCTGAGATAGGCTGCTGTCAAAACACTTAAAAATGGTGTTATTCCCCTTTTTAAAATTAAACTTTAGGTTAACATACACTGGGTAACATGTAAGACTAGAAGCACAAAATTGTGCCAGAAAATGTTTCATTATGTTGTCATAAAACCCCAATTCTTAGGACACAACACCAAGAAGTCAAGTGGGATTTCTTTCTGTTTCTTGAATCCGACATGCTTCTGTCTTACTGATTTATTTCTTTTAAGTTGGTCACAAATCCTGCACATGGTGGTCTGATAACTGGTGGTTTCTTATACAATACTTACTATACAGTGTGGACAAGGGCCTTATAACCAAAGAGAGAAAGCAGTGTGGGTATTTATAAATTGGGTTTATCAGTGCAAACTCAACACGTAATGTTGGTTTAGCTGAAAATAGAAAAAAAAGAAGTGTCTTTATGGTGACTTTCTTTTGGTAAGTCAATATGACAATTCTAAAGCATTACATATCCTGATTGACTTCATGTTACAGAATTAAGTATAATGGTGAGGGAACAATCATCACTGCTTTCTCTCCATGATATGAAGAAATTTTTACTTGATTTACTTGCTGGCTTGACACACATTATCAGCATTTCTGTGTATCATAACAGTCAATGTGCTTTGTTCACCAGGTGTCAATTTTGCATGGTTACTTCTAAACTGCCTCCATCAACATACTCATCCTGCACATCCATAACACATGCCCCCTCTTTTGCTGCTCGTCTTGTATTTCCCACCATTCTTTCACAAATTCCCCTGTGTGCAGCTGTTTATGGCACCGCCTGAAAGTACTGCATGGGGTGTCTTCCCATTTCCACTCATCCACCACTCCCCACCCCCACCCAATACCCTTTCCCCCGTCTCATACACAAAGGCGCGCACACACACACACACACACACACACACACACACACACGCCCACACACCATCACCATTATCATTGTCCAAATCCCTCCATCCTCTCTCCTGTTACCCTCCCTCTCTGTCTGCGTTGGGCTGGCATGTGATGGTGGCACTGGTGTGTTCTCTTCCTCTCCCCCTTGTTTACTAACAGACGCAGACCAGACTGGAGCATGCCCACATTAAGGAGCTTGAACAGAGCCTGCTCTTTGAAAAGACCAAAGCTGAGAAACTCCAAAGAGAGTTAGAAGACACTAGGGTAATGAATTCTGCTCTGCAGTGTGCTGCGTTGGAAAAGAGGGCCTGGGCTGGACATAGTGGCCAAAAAAATTAGTAAGGGGTACCGAGAGGTGCTGAGCAGTAACAGGAGCTTTGCTTTCTTATGGCTTGTGGTGAATGACCCTACAAATGCATTTTTGGGCTTCACACAAGAAAAATAATACTCCTTCGCTTTTACAGCAAACAAATCCAATAATAAACTAATGAATACATTACATTTATTTAAATGTTCAGATCAGTCCATCGTGCAAAAGTTAGGTCATTTGTGGAATTAGTTACAGATTAATTTTTTAAATAATGGATTCCCTCATGTTTGAGTTGATCCACTCAAAATTCCTTTACAATGAAAAGTATACATTTCTGTAATAACTGTCAAAAAAATAACCACATGCATCTTTCAGCTGTCTTGAGTGACAGTTCTTTTACTGTTACTTTTACTATTTTCAAATAACTTGGCCAACCTGAACTCACTCTTGCTTTAATAGTATCACTGCTTAACCAGACAGACAAACTTATCCCTGTCCCGGCTAATTCTCATTCTCTCAGTTATCCTATGTTCTACTTCCCCAGTCCTTCCCAGCATCCATTTGTCCTGCTTATTTGGTGTCCCTGCGTTTTGCTAGTCTAAAACCCGCTCCACCTCCCAGACTATGCATCCTTGTGTTGCCCCAGGGTATTATAGTCATATATGTTCCTGGAAAAATAGAGGATGAGATCCATAGTTTCTACAGGTTCTCTTTTGACAGTTATTTTATCAAGAAAATTGATTTTGATTAAATTAAATATTAAGTTGAAGCAGCAAAAAGCGATGCATTTTTTGAGAACATTATAATAAGTAATACTTTTGGAACATAGGTGAAATTTAAATAATGGAACATGTCAATGCTCTCTTAGGGTTTTTCCTAGTTTATTCCTCTCCTAAATCATGATATCAATAATAGAATTTATTTAATGATTAATAGTTTTAGTTTAATGGTGGAAAATGTCTACACACTGCTGTAACTCCATACATGCTTTCAGTGTTCACTTCCATTATTTGGGCCATACCCTTTATAGACACAAGAGGTCAGTATAACACTGTATTTAGGGGATTGATGTTTTTCTGCCCTCTTCATTAAGCAAGTAAACTTTTTCTTTATCAGTAAATGTTTAGTTTTACTATTAAGTGCTTTGTTATCATTATTGCAGTTTAGCTATCTTTATTTTTTCCATTTGTTCAGTAGCCATATAGTATGAGAAAGTCCCTAAAACACTTTTGTTGGTGCAGAGCGGATCAGTGTGTCACATTTTTGAATTTAAGATTTCTGCTTTTAAAGGTTGCTACTGTGTCAGAAAGATCCCGTATTATGGAGCTTGAGAGGGACCTTTCACTGCGAACAAGAGAGGTAGCTGACCTGCAGCTGCGTCTTGGGACCCAGCAGGGCTCTGAAGACTCAAACTCTACTCTTTCTCCCCTTCTGGAAGAGATAAACTCTCTGAGGGATCAGTTGGCTTCCCAAGAAGCTAAGCAGCAAGAAGAGATGATGAAATACAAGGAAAAGCTGGAAGTTCAAGAAAAGACGCACACTGAGACAGTCGCCCAGCTTCAGGCAACATCTGTAAGGCTCTCTGGTGACAAAGAGCAGATGCAGATGCGCTTAAGCCAGGCCGAGAAAGATAATGCTGACACTATTGAACTCTGGCGTTCCAAGTTGGAGTCTGCCATTGCTTCCCACCAGCAAGCCATGGAGGAGCTGAAGGCATCCTTCAGCAAAGGCGCAGGTGCCCAGACAGAAGAACTTGTAGAAACCAAAAGTGCACTAGAGAGGCTGAAGTTAGAGCACGGCTTTGCTCTAGAAGAGGCTGCAGCCAAACATGAAGCTGAAGCCAGAGTTTGGACTCAGGAGATGCAGGCAGTGAAGGCACAGCTGTTGTCTTTGACTGAAGACAAGGAACGACTGGAGGAATCACTACGGTCCAGTGTTGAAAAAACAGAAGAGCAGCACCTTGTGGAGATGGAGGATGTTCTCGGAAAACTTCATGCTGCTGAACTTAGGGTAAAGGAGCTTGAGGAGAAAGAAGCAACGTTGGCACAACAGGCCCAAGACAAGGATAGAGAAACCAAAGAGCAGATGGCAGAAATGGTGGCTCTCCGCAGCCAAGTAGCACAAGGTAACCAGGAGCTTGTAAACCTGAAGAGTCAGTTGGAGGCGGTTCAGAGCCAAGGAAACAACCAGGGTGCCAAGGTGGGTGCTTATTCGCCTCCTGACCGTTTACTTAATTATTAGTGTTTCTGAAGTGTTAGTGAAGTTATGTCCTTATTTATTCTCTTAGGTTAATGTGGCATTGTCAGACATTGTTTTGTTGATGTTTTGTTTTGATATTTCTTTGCTGTTTGCTTTTGCTCCTTTGTCCACTGTGAATTTTGTAATGATTTTTGTAAAATTCTTGACGTGTGCTGTAGGTTAGTGAATTGAGCTCTCAGTTGGAGGGCAGACAGCAGGAAGTCCTCTCTTTACAGCAGAGTTTGACCACTGTACAGAAGGAGAAGGACACCCTGGAACAGGAGCTTGGAGGCCTGGTGAGGCTTATGGCTTGATTTCAAATGTAGATGCAGTACCTTCTTTCCTTTATGATTGAAGCCACTGGTCTGTTTTCATATTCAGGGCCCTTTGCTGAACAAACTATGCAAGGCTATCACTGTTTCAGAACTGCAGTACCTTAATCATATATTTGGCATATCTCTACTGCAATTTCTTACTTACTTACTGTCAGTATGTTCACAGATACCGATATATCTTCAGTGAGCTAATATCAGCTAAAATGATTTGTTGTCCAATGTATCAGTGACAAGACTGAACAATTCAAATACTATACACATGACAAAAATCTTCAAGCTTTAGAAGAATGAATAAAAAGGTTTTTTTTTTCCCAACAGAAACAAAAGTTTGCTGAAAGCACAGAGGAACACTCAAAATCAGCAAAAACTATGCAAGGTAAATGATCCAAGTAATTGTTCAGTTAGTCAAATGATTTTCTTTTCACCTTTTCCCCCATCATTACTACTATTTGACCTTTTTCAGTCTACAGAGGCTTCTAGGATCTAAGATGTAACAATTTTCTTTTTATAGAAACACTTGAGAAGCTCGGTAAGAAGGAAGAGCAGTGCACATCCCTAACCACAGAATCTGAGTCTCTAAGAAGTCAACTTGCAGGTGAGAATATTTGAACTGTATTATTTTATGTTAAATGTTTTGCAATTCAAATGCATTATACTGTATTTTTTTTCCCTTTCTTGTTGAATAATAACCTATGATATAACCTTAAAACCTATGAAAAAAACCATCTTTACTTTACTTAGGGCTGGAGAGAAAGATAAAGGCTGCAGATGAAAAGCTTGAGCAGCTTTCAAAGGACAAAAGCAAGCTGGAAAATGATATTTCCGACATGATGAAGGCATCCGGTGATAGTTCAGTACAGCTGACCAAAATGAATGAAGACCTCATGCAGAAAGAAAGGTACCATACTTTATCTGCTCCTGTATTACTTTATTACACCACTTAAAACAAATCATACCAATCATCAATTATTTTCCTGTGACGTGTTATTATCAGTCATATTTTATTCCATATTATAGTTGATTTATTTTGTTTTAGTTGCTGAACATCCTGCGTTTTTGTTTCGTCTTCATTCAGGAGGCTTGAAGAGTTACAGAGTCAACTAGCAGAGGAGAAGGAGAAGGTGGCACACTTGAATGAACAACATCAGCAGGAACAGTCCCACAAGGAACAGGAGCTGAAAGACACCAGGGACACACATCAGTCTCAAATAAGTAGCCTTGAGGAGAAGATTGCTAACTTGGTGAGTATTGTAGGGCAGTCACAAAACAAAATTTTTTGTTTGAGAATTCAATACTTTTATAGACATTAGACTTTTACCTGTTTCACTAAAGTGTGTCCTTCAGTCATCGGCTGCATCAAAACAAGTAGATAAATGCTTTAATGTTTATAGTTATTGCCTTTCTCATTTCCTGTATTCTAGGAGAAGACTGTTAAACAAGGTGAGACCCTGGTTGAGGAGCTGAAGGCCTCACAAGAGAAATCTTTCTCTCAGGCCTCCGAGCTCCATGTGAAGGAACTTGAGGTGCTGCAAAGTCAGGTTGACAAGTTGAAGCAGGACCTCTCTTCCTCCACGGGCAAAAGCCAGGAGCTGGAGAAGTTGGTATCTGAGCTGCAGCCATACAAGGAACAGGCTCAGGTAAGCACAAACCCTCAAAGGTACAGAAACATTAGTTGAATCACTGCTGCAAGGAACTTGATTAATATAAAAAGGTTCTTTAAAGTTTGAAGTAAATCACCTTACATGATGTATTAAACATCGCGCTAGAACATGACACGAGTTATTACGATGAAGTTCTGCGAGACTATATGTGACTGTGTAAGAATTTTTGTCTTCATTTCAACAGCATTTTCACACTTAGCTACCACCATAGAAATTATTTTGATAAGTTGCTCTTTTCTCCCCAATTAAGGCTAATCTCTTTTTTCCATATTCATCTTAGCTCTGTATTGGATGGTGCCATGGGCAAAATGCTTGCAGGGGTACGCTTGAAAAAAATTATGTGTTTAATATGTTTTAAGACAGTTTATGGTTATTGGAAAAGTCAAAGAATTTGTTCACCGAAAAAAATGTATTTCTGTAACTATTTGTGTTCTGGTTGCTAAATGGATATTTAGGCACTGGGTAGGAATCAAGATGAGTTCAAGCTGAATAACTATTTTCCATTTACATAATGTATGTTAAGCTGTTCATTAAAAAGGTTTTTCAAATTACACCAAGTGATAACCACGTTTGCTTTGTACCCCTGCTAGCATTGTTTATTATGCTGATATTTTATTTAAGTGGAACATTTTCACTTTCAAACAACAAGGTTTAATTGTATATGTATATCTACATCATGGGAGACAACATTAGCTTATACAGTATACGTTTTCTATTATATTTTATTCCTTTAGAAATAATCCTTTAAACAATAATACATACATACATACATACATACATGAAAATACTATTGCACTGTGGATCCCCATTATAATTCAAGTAAGTGAAGTAAGTTTTTGTTATACTCTCTGGCAGCTGACTGGTTTTGTTTAGCCAGTCAAATTTGTTTGCACAATTTTATTTATACATTTATTTAAAGTAGATAGGGGCTGAAGTGAAAATGTTCCACCTTATGGTTTTTGTGGTATAAGCTGTGGTATGATCTTTTGCCATTTTTGATGCTTCTGCAGCTTAACCTTTCCAATTGCATATCACTTATGTCCATATCTGCTTGGTTTATTTTTGGATTCATCTTACATTTCCCTGTGTATATATATTCCCCTCCTTTTTTCTTTCAACTTTATTTTCCCAGTGTCTTTCTGCTGAGCTTGAGTCCTACAAGCATGATGTTGAACATTTGTCCAGAAAACTGGAAAAGGAGAGTCTAGATCTGGAAAATATGTGTAAGGAAAGTGAGGATGTTAAGACTGAGAAAGGCAAACTGGAGAAACAGCTTTCAGATGTGCAGACTAAGCTCTCTGCCCTTGAGATTGATCACCAGGAGCTTTCAGTCCAGCATGAAGAACTGGTAAAAATCAGAGACAAGCTTTCAAAAAATCAAGAGGAACTACTTGCTAACAGCAAGTGCTCAGATGAAGAAAGGATTTCATTGAACAAGGAGTTGGAGAAGCTCAATGGACTTCTTCAGGAATTACAGACTGAAAACAAAAACCTGAAGCATGCTAAAGGTGAACATCAAGCCCAAATTGAGGAGCTTCAAAGACAAAATTCGGAGAAGAATGACTTGCTCCTCAAGCATCAGCAGGACATCCAGCAAATTGAAGCTAAAAAGAAGCAGCTAATTGAGGATTATGAAAATGTCTGCAAAGAGAGGAACCGGCTTGAAGAGGACCTCAATGAAAGCAGATCAAAGCACACATGTGAGAAGGACAATCTAACTTTAGAGAGAGATTCTGCTAGAAATGCCAAAAAATCTCTTGATTCCAAGAATGCTGAATTGCAGGCAAAACTTAAATCCTTAAACTTTGAAAAGGAAGATCTTACACTGAAAAATACCCAGCTTCAGGCTATTACAGAAACACTGACAAAAGAGAAGGTGGAGATGTCCTCTGAAATCAGCGCTGCTATGTTGGATAAAAAGAGCCTTGAGACAGTAAAGGAAGAGCTCCAGAATAAGCTCAGTGTTACAAAGAAAGACTTGGAGAGCTCTGCCCGTGAATGTGAAGAACTTAAAGCCGCAAAAATAAGCCTGGCCCAGATGCTGGAAGAGTTCAAGACAAGTAGTCAGGTGACTGATTCTGAGAGGCTTCACCTTCTCCAGGAGAAAGAAGACCTACTTGCAAGCCAAAGAAAAGTCTGTAATGAGAAGGAAGAGCTCCTAAGGGAGATAGAGGAATTAAAGGAGAAGCTCCAAGTCTCAACAGAACAACTGTCTCACTCCAGTGAGAAATTTAAAGAAGCATTATCATCATTTGAGCAGGAGAAGCAAGCATTTCGCCTTCAGAATTCTGAAACTGAGATGTCTCTACACACTATACGAAAAGAAAAGATGAGCCTAGATTCAGCACTAGAGCAGCAGAAAATGGACTATGAGCGTTTGGCAGGGGAGAAGGGAGAATTAGAAGAGAAGCACACAAAAGCCATATCTGAGAAAAATGCCCTGTCTATTGAGCGCGATAAGTTAACTAGTGAAATCCGAACAACTAAGGACCAGTTGGATTGTTGCTCCAGAGACAATGCTGTTTTTATTCAAGAAAAGTCTCATTTAACAACAATGCTAGAGGAAACCAAACGGCAAAACGAGGAGACTGAAGCAGCGATGACCTCTTTGAAACGAGAAAAGGCTGACCTACAACATGAACTGGAGAAACGTAACTCTGACATTGATATTCTTGAAAAGAAACTTGTTCAGCAGATTGACAACCTTACAAAAGATTGTGAACGTCTGCAGTCGTTGCAGACTGAGGCTGACAATAAAGTGAAGTCCTTGCAGAAAGAGAACGAGGGGCTGCTGCAGGAGATGCAGGAGCTAAAATGTCAGACTGAATCAGTATCAGAAGCCAAGCACCTTCTTGAGACCCAGCTACAGGCTGAATCCAGTCAACGGACTAAAGCCATATCTGACAAGGATGGTCTTTCCAAACAGCTTGAGGAGCTGCAGAAAACATTGTCCAAAGTTACACAAGAAAATAAAGAGATTTCTTCTCACCTTAAGAATGCTGATGATCAGAAAAAGTCCTCTATGGTGGACATGGAGGTTTTGAAAACACAATTGAAGCAGCAAGAACAAGAAACTGTTCAGTTGACAGAAGATAAAGAACAGCTATTATCTAAGCTTGAAGAGATGGGCAAACAGGTGACTTTCCTGACCACAGAGAAGGAGCAACTTTTAGCTGGACAGTGTAAATTGGAGCAGGACATTTCTTCTCTACACACAAGTCAAGACAGTTGGCAGGCAGAACGGTCAAAACTCCTTGAAGAGTTAGACAAGTTGCACACTAGCCAGAAACAACTAGAGGTTGATGTCAAGGGCCTACAATCTGATAAAGAACTTTTGGAAAAGCAATACAAGACTGCTGTTGAGGAGGTATCAGCTTCTGTCATTGTCAAAGAGGAGATATGTTCCAGCATCTCAAACCTAACAGCTCAGAAGGATGCCCTGCAGGTGGAGAGAGATGAAGCTACCCAGCAAGTCAAGCAGCTTGAATCCCAACTAAAAAATGCCATTTCTAAGCAGCTTGAGGTATTCCTCGTTCAGTAGTAATCACTGACACACACACACACACACACACCGTAGAGTTGCTGGGGCTATGTCACCTACTCACTGCATGCTTGCTGGTTTGTTTCCCTTTCCCCTTTCCTTTTATTTTCGTGCCTAACTTTCATCTTCCATTTACTAACCGCTGTTATTTACCCTTAGCTCCCAGCCTTTGCCTGTGGGTTTATAACGTGATCTAACATAACGTGAAATTCTTCTGGGTTACATGAATATGTAGGTCTAAGGTAATCTTTATCACGCTCACCATCTGATGGTGTTTCATATTTTGTTTGATTGTATAATCAGTGTTAATGGATACTTAAAAAGGTAATCCTGAGAATTTATCAATGGGAAAAAAAATAATTTTACACAGGTTGTGAGTATCCGTTCTGAGGCCACAGGTTGTAGAGTATTTTAGAGTATATACTAATTTTTTTTCCCCCTTAGTGTAATATTTATGTTGTTAATTCTCAACCAGAATTTACTTGAAAATTGCAATGAACTGAGATTTGGATAACTTCATTTGGATAAAGTCAGTAATTCAGATAGCTAACAAATTTTGCATGCATTAAATTTATTAAATATTAAAATTAGACAATTGGTTCAAGTCAAATGATGGATTATGAATACCTTCATCAAATGACATGCAAATTTCTTATTCTGGTTGGTGGTTGGTTGATGTCATTAAGTGTTGATGTCAACCGGCCATTTGCTGCTCTTGCTTTTGAAACCTGTGTTCTTAGCAAATATCCTGCTCATGCACCTTTTAGGCTACAGAGGCCTCTGGCAAAACTGCTGAGGCTCTTGAACAGCTGACAAAAGAGAAAGCCAGTTTGATGCAGGAGAAGAACAAGGTCCAGTCTTTGCTGGAAGAGCTCCAAAGCTCCAAGCAGGAAATGGAGACCCAGGTAAGAGATGGCTCTTTGCAGAGAAAATACTAATATAAGCGTTCAGTAGTGAAGTGGCTCTTTTCAACAAGCATTATATGTGAGAGAAGTGGAATTAGGTGAACTCTTTGATATATGTGTCCTGTAGTTGTAAGAATAAATATTTTTGCCATGATTGTTTTTAAGCTAAAAAATCTGAGGGGAGAGAATTCCAAGTATCAAGAAGATCTGAATGTAATGAAAGAGCAGCTTGGCACAGAAACTCAGAGGACTAAGACTCTGGGCCAGGAAATGTGAGTATATCCTCAATTTTGGCTGCTGGTATAATATGTTGTCCTCATGAGTTGTTAGAATTTCTTGATGATTTTAACATTTGTGTTTACACAGTGAAGTGCTCAAAGAAGCAGACAATGCGAAGACACAGTCCCTGCAGATGCTGCAAGAAGAGAACAACAAGCTGACTCAGGAGCTTGATAGCAATCACAAAGGCCAGAGTGATCTTGTGAAGGTGCAACACTTTACATCTTTATTTTATAAAAAAAAAAATCGACCTACTAGCATCAGAGCATTTGGTGTTTCAGCTATTGATCTGCTAATAATGATTTGGTTTTGAACCATGTTTTTTTTTTTTTCCTAGCTCAAGGACGAGCACTCAAAAGTCAAAAAACAGCTGAAAGAGCTGAAGCAAAGGTAAGAGAATACACCACCTTTTTGTGATTCAGACAGTTTCTCAGATCTCTGTAAATTGAGCAATATATAAAGCCTGTTGCCTAAATAAGCACAAATGCTTTCACCTGTGAATGGTATGTCATGCTCTTTTTTTCCTTCAAAGCCTGCCAAATAATGCCTTCAGGTACTTCACAGCTTTTTGTATTTTGTGATGTCAGTCATCATCATCTTATGGTAACAATATAATAACCACATAGTGCATGTATATATAGGCTGATAATTGGGAACAAGCAAGGTACAGTCACATTAGGTTTCCGTTCAACAAAATCTGCTCAGGCTTGGCCTGTGGATGTGATGCCACTTTTCTGATGCAGGAAATATATGAATATTGATCAGAGCAGTGAGTGTGAGCAATAAATGAGACCGATAGCAGACATCGTCTAAAATACAGTTTGTAGTCTGGTATAGAAACAAGCGAGAATAACAGCATCTCAATTTTGAAATTCTGTGCATCAGTGCAACAGCAGTCTGTCTGTGCCAACTGCACACATCTGCTGAAGATCGCAAAGCAGGAAATACCTGCTTAAACTCATACAGGCATCAATAGAAGTAAATGGGGAAACAGCGAATATTTGTGTGACAGAAGTTTAATGTGACTCTATATTAATGGGTTAGTTAGTACTGTTATACTAATGTACTGAAAGGCAGCATCAGCAAAACATATTTTAGCCGCCTATAATAAATCATTATCAATTTAAGTGTACACTATTTAATTTCACTGCTTACCTTTCTGACAGCGAACTGAATCCATTACATTGCCACCAGACTTGTTTAACAAATACAGTAATGGCAGACTCACTTGGTTAGTTTGTATTGTTGTGTGACTTTGGTGCTTTAAGATGTTAGTTTGAATATGAACTAACCCTTTAAAAGACTGAAGTTAGACAATAACTCAAAATAATTGATTGAGGCAGTGGTAGACCAGGAACCCCCCCTTTTCTGTTAGGTAAAATTGTTTTTGCCAAGCATGTCTGGTGGCTTTGAAGAGAGCTTAGATGGACATAATAACTTCAACCCCCCATCAAAAAAGTCTGGCTGTTTGAGGGCAAAGGAAAACAATGAAATTATTCTAAAAATAGTGTACATGTTTTTAGGCGCCTAAAAAACATTTTACTGCTACCCCTGTCCACAACAGTACATTGTTTAGCTTCATACAGCGGTACTCCTGCCTGCTATGTCCCCCATTTAACCTCACTTCAAAAAGTCCAAATTAACCCTTTAAGGCAAAGTACAACACATCCTAAGTATTCAATAAATAATTTAACCTTCAGTCTCATCTCACCTACTGAACAGTTTCATATGTGCTTTCACATATTGATTTTCCATGTTATTTTTTGTTTGTTTGTTTTGTTTGATTCTATTGCCTGTTTTGCCATTGTGCTCTGAATCCACTACTTTATTTCCACAGTTGCTAAGATGACTATACAAAAAGTAAACCAAATATTTAGACCAAATGACTAAAATCTGCTGAGAAACAATTTGGTAAATTTGGGCCAGTTTTTCTCTGTCTGGGGTGATTGTGTACTTTACCTCTGAGATGTATTTGGTATTGTGTATTCGATAGTGAGAACACCTTGAAGGAGCAGTTTGACAAGGAGAAGGCCACCCTCCAACAGTCTATCCATAAAAACAGTGCCTTAATTTCAGAAAAGGACGAGCAGGTGGAAAACCTGAGGAGTGAGGTGAGAGTCTCATTCATGATGGTACTCTATTATTCTAAGTAGCTATGGCAGCTTATTGAGAGAACTGTTGAGCTTGGATAAAATGAATTCAAGCAAGATTTTAGAGCATGAAATGACAGATTTTGTGAGTGTGCAAAGAATTGCATTTTATGCAACCTCAGGTCAAAATCTTCTCACTGTGCTGTCTTGAGTTGTTGTGGCAGGTTCCTTTGCCAACATGCTTTAATCATCTTTTAAAGCCCATGTGTAACTTTTAACACAATGTCCTTCCAAAAACAGTTGACCTTGCAGGGGCATTTTTTTTTACATTGCAGAGTCTGACAGGATGCTGCTTCTAGTCAGCCTTCATTCTGATTATGTATACAAATGATCGAACAAACTTCCTAACTTTGAAGATTGAGATATCTGCTATACTTTTATCTTATTAAAACTTGTTTTAGAATTTAGATACAGACAACTGTGTACTCTCAGAGCATGACTAGTAGATTGGATATCTGCTTGAATGGATTTTGTGGTTGTATTACTGTTATTAATAAATGCTCATTGAGTGAGTGATTACTTTTTTGACATAACATGTTTTAGAGCAAATCTTTTCCAAAAAATATAACATTTTTCCAATATTAAGCAGCATGGGTTGTTTTCTTCACAGCTGGCTGTACTGCGTGGGGAAAGTGCCTTGGTTAAGACACTGCAGGGTACAATTCAAGCCTTGGAGCGGGACAAGGCTTGTCTCCAGGAGCGTGTTCAGAGACTGGAGAAGGATCTGGTCACAGGGCCTGACACCACCAATAAGTCCTCAGGTAAGAGTGGGCTTAACTCACAACCATAGCTAATAGTTCTGTTAGCACCAGGATCAGTTCTCTGTGAGGTGACCTCAACAAGAAAACATGATTACCCAGTCTATTCCTACATTCCAGGTGATGCAATTGTGGACCAACTAAGAGAGGATAAGGAGACTGCAGAGAGTCAGGTGTGTATATCTTTCCTCTCATCCTCAGTACCAATCATAAGTCTAGATAAGTTGAGGATTTTTGCCATTCATAAATTCAGTGTAAAGATGCTTCCCTACCGTGGCCCATGGAATTTTCTGGTTTGAGAATAACTTAGTCTCATTTAAATTTTCATTAATCTGGGGCAGTTGTATGGAAACAGTCTTACTGAATGTTTTTTGTGAAAGGACTCTGCTGCTTACTTAGACATTTACTAACAAATACTGACTGATGTAACAGTACTCTGAATTTACAGTTTACTGTTGACTCATGTAGTTGTTACAGTATAATGTTTTACAGAGGCGAAATGGGTGACTTGAAATTTCATTAAAAACATATTGAGCTTCTGATATAATCTCAGCTCTTACATGGGCGATTGACACAAATTACAAACCAGTGTCACAGTTGTATTGGAACATTTCACCCACAGTGCTGGGATGACTGTGTGTGTTATCATTCTCAGAATCTTCTTGCTTCTAACCTTCAGCCTCTATTTTTTCTAAAATGTTATACTGTATTATCTGTGTCAGTAATTTGAGTGTGTTGTCTGGGAGTAAGTGGGTGCTAATTTGAATCTTAATTTTTTTCCTTCTCTTTCTTAAATCCCAACTCCTCTGCCCTGTCTCTGATGTTGGCAATGCTACACCACCATCAGGCAGCGGTTTGTTAATGTTTTTCATCAGCTTCACTCGTGCATGTTTGTCAGTCAGTGTCACTGTGGCTCTTATGTTTTCGTCAGGTGGATCACATTATAGTTGGTGTCAAACTACAAACTGTCCTCCAAAGACGAATCAAGCTTGATTACTCAGTTCTTTTTTAGCATTTATTAAACTCTCTTCTTAGTGAACATTCCAGTTGTCATAGATGTTGAGCAGAAATTTGATCTGTTAAAGATTACGTTTACGTAGTAAGACTCTCATAATACAGAGGTACTTTACTCAGCCCCAAGTGACTCATTCCAAGCATCGGTTTATCTTTGGCTGACAACTCAAAGTGGTGATTCACTATCGTAGTCACGATTGAGTTTTGATTTGTGTAATATGTGAGGTATAGTTACTATTATACTATCCATAGTCCTTGTCACAGGATTGAGGCAAAATCTTGGCACATAATACAATGAATAAACTTCACATGGAGACCCTATATCAATTTTTAAAATAAATATGGTGAAAGAAAATTTTTCGATAGATAATAAACATTTGCCAGCAGCAACACTGATGTTACTGTTGTGTATCTCCTTTACAGATTGACTTCCTGAATTCAGTCATCGTCGACCTCCAGAGGAAGAACGAGGAACTGAAGGACAAATTGGAGAAAATGGCAGCTGCTGCTCTCAATGGGAATAATCCAAGTGAACTGGATAATTATGATAGGTAAGTCCCATTTATAGCAGACAGCTTCTAAAATAATGCCAGCTGTGTGGCAGTACAGCTCCTTTTTATTTAATCACTGGACGATCAGTTACACACAGAGCTTCTTTTTCTCTGCAGCCATGACAAGGAACCCGTGAAGAAGAAGCCTCCCCCAAGGCTTTTCTGTGACATCTGTGATTGTTTCGACCTCCATGACACCGAGGACTGTCCCACACAAATGCAGATGCCTGACTCCCCTCCACACACCACCTACCACGGCAGTAAGGGTGAAGAACGGCCCTACTGCGACATCTGTGAGGTCTTTGGCCACTGGACCGACTCCTGCAACGATGACCAGACCTTTTGAAGCCTATATCCCCCTGGTTCGCACAATCACTATATTTGCACATCGTGTTAGATTATGCGATGCTTTCGGAGTTTCGGTTTGTGTGTGCCCATTTTGTGTGCTTGTTTTTGCAAAGCGTCTTTATTGTCCACGCCAGTCCTTAAGCGCTCTTATAGGAGAAGGATCTCCTCAGAATCTCTTTCCAAAAATCAAGACATCGAGAAAAAAAATAAACAGCAGTTAACAATTAGTATTTGTAATTGTAAATGACTTTGGAGGAATGCTGTTTGATATCCTGGGTTTGGGTGAGTGAGAAGATACTGTAGGTGGATGTGTCATTGTGTGAGAAGCGACTGTCTTCTTCAGATCGTTTAATTTATCAATATCCTAACATTGTTTGCACAGCGTGTTGGGGGATTACAAAGATAATATAGTATCATTAAAGGTGTTTATTTGAAACTGTAAATTACTTGATTGAAAAACAAATGTCAGTTTTCTCAAAAAATTGGTGAGCTATAGTTTATTTTTTTATGCCTGAAAATACTATGTACTCTTTCAAAGTTTGATAGAATGTGTGTCATTTTGCAAAAGTTAATCACAGGGAGAGATTTGCTCATCCTTACCATGAGTGGAGCAGTGAAACCCAGTGCTGTTTGGCTTTAATAGGAACTTTTTTACGCTCTTCATGAAGGAACTGCTGGATGATGATGATGATGATGATGATGATGATGATGATGATAATGACGTAAGAGAGAAGCAGTAAAACTTCAAGCACTTCACATTTACCGTAATCACTCAGTTCCAGTGAAAGGGCCTTTCTAAAACGTTCCTTTGCGATTAAAACATCATTTCTGTATGAAACAATGAAATACTTAGGCATTTCTTTAAAATTGTTTTGAATATCTGTATAAAAATAAAACAAATTTATGTATGAATTAAAAAAAAAAAAAATCAAATATCTCCATGCTGATTGTTTCATTGAAAGCACTGTGCGCAGTAGTAAGCCTACTTTAGTTTGTTTTATTCGGCTGTTAGCTTGAGGAGTTTTGCTGTGGGAGCAGAAGTTGTTGAGCTTCAGAGGTAGACTGCCATTTCTCAAGCTCCACACTCAACTCCACAGTCACTGGTTCCAGTTGGACAGAAGCAGAGTTGTCTGTGAGAACATCCATCTCGCATTCCTTCCTTCCCTTTCCTTTGCCTACAGAGGACAGCATCAAACAGGATTCAGGAGTTTAAGCAGACCACATTTACTATTTAGGCCATATTTTCAGCCATATTTTAAAGTATTTATTTATTAAAACCATTTAAAAAATTAAAATTCATAATCTCTCTACTTGGTTTTACAGTTGGAAAAGTTGTCACCCAGACAATAAATAAACCTTTTGAGGCTGCTGTATTCTTCTCTGTAGTACCACTGCCTCCTCTGCGTTTTGATTCCTTGTCCTCCTTCTTCTTGTCCTCTTTGATTTTCTTTCCCAGATTCTAAAGATGAATAAAAAAACATTTCCCACTTGAAATAATTTCCCATGCTAGTTTGGCGACTTATAATCTTACTAGCTGTCACACATGTTGCTTGTTTCGCCAGCATCACTCCTTTGGATGTTAATTCTATCTCAGTGTTTCCCAATTTGAAATTGGACTCAAGCCATTTTCTAATGATTCCAGTGAAATGGACCAGATAATGATCATACTATCTCAGCAAAGTGCTGGCTATGTAAAAACCTGCTTAGCATGTAAACATCTGTAGAGTCATGTTCTCTCCAGCCCTTGTAAGGAGATGTTTAGCTGTGAACCTATGTAAAATAAGGCCACACTAGATGAGAAACGACAAATTGAGTGTTAAAGTTAGATGTCAGTTTTTATTGCCTTATCAGATGTCTGACTGACTATCTGTAGAAGGTGGGGTACTGGAAGAAAAGAAATCATATATAAGGATAGTAGTTTGGGCTGAAGGGGAGAGACCTCACAAACAATAGGCACCAGAGACTCAGATTCGGCAGGTTCTTGACACTGTTCTTTTTTGTAATAAAGTCTTTTTTTATACACAAGTGAAGACGTGTCAGAGGTGGTCACTTCTTTTCATCAACACATCAAGAAACAACACTTGCCTTTTCAAGTGTTTGCGTAGCTTCCACCTCAGACTCTGTTCGTAAAGCACCAAAGTCGCAGAGGACATCAACCTTTTGACCTCTTTTGACCAGGCTTTGCAGGGGCACGTGGACAGAACCAAGGACTCTTCTGATAGGGCTGTCCTGAACCAGCTCTGGTACGCATTTCTTCTTTTTGTCTTTAGACTTGTCTTTGATTGAACCAGATTTGATTGGAGACTGAGGAAGATACCAAAGACATGAAATGATTATGTTTAGATATTGTGTTAGTAACTATACCTCAAAAAATGTAATCATGTTATTGCTTTTGGATTGATGAACTAGATGATATTCATAAGAGTATTTAAAACAAACTATGAACTACAACTCTAGTACACTCTGACATGATATGCTACATGATATAATGAGATGAAGAACAGCCAAAGTTGTTTGACCAAGCAGAAAAAGTAACCTTGGACCCGAGGTAAACATGAAAAATACCATAGCATGTTGGTTGCCATATTATAGACACAGATTTTCAGTAATCTTGTTTTCTTAACAAGGGGCTTTTCTGTAAGCCCTGTTCTGGGAATGAACATTCCAGGATATCCCAGATATTCTATTCAACAGATCCATGAACTCTGGGCCATCAGCTGACTAATGCAAGAGGTGTCAACACTTTGTGATTCAGTGGGAATTAGATAAAAAGCTCACCTCTTTATCTTTCCTGCCTTTCTTCTCTTTTATAGTTTGGCTGGGTTTGGCCATGAAGATATCTCCAGAAACAACAGGCCATGACAGGATCTAAAATGTCAAATACCAGAATATGAGGCCACAGTTTCATCTAAACCTTTGAGCTCTCAAACCTTCGTTTTGCCTACCTTTTCCTCCTCTATCCTAAGATAAAGTCCTCGATTGAGGAATCTCTTTAAGCCACTTAGATCACTAACAACGTGCATTTGTGTGTCACTGAAGTCCATGTTCTCTGACCACGTCAGCTTTGATGTGCTGTGTCTTGACACTGGAGAAAAGGAAATACAAAAAAAATACACAAGTGAGAGTTTGCCACACCCTGGGGACTGCATGATGCAGAAACAAGTAAGGCTTTCAGCGAGTCAGAGACACATAATTAAGAAGAAGAATATATATAAACAAACCACAGAGTGGTAAGTGTTAGATAAATGAGTCAGTCTAGTCATTCAGGGTGTGTACAACTCTCCACTGGTTGTGTGTGTTGACTGTGTGTTTTTCTTTTTAGTAAATTCCACAGAAGCTGATAAGGAAACATTACTCCCAGTAATACAGGATACATGACTAAATTAACTCAACATCAATCTGACATTATTTCCAAAGTTCTTTGCGCCACTGCACTGAATGTCATGCAGTGACAACCTGTAGTGTTTTTTTCCAAATCTATATGACGAACTGCTTCAGCTCTATCAGTGTTTGTGCTTGTGGTGTACCAATCTATGTTCCTGCAGGCCTCAAGTCTTTGCAGGTTAAATGAAGGAAGTGTTATTACCATTTGCAATATCTTGGCAAGTTTCCTCAGCAAACACTATTAGGTCACATGTGTCTGGTTTGGATGTTTCTTCATTTTTGTTTGGTTGTAGGTCAACATCACTGGAACCATCTTCTGTCACATGTGCTGTAGCTGCTGCATCACATTTAGACTCACTGTTGAATTTCTGTGAACAACGCAGCAAAAAAAAAGAAAGCTGATTTCAAAGATAGCGAAAATATATTGGTTTTTGTGTAGTGTTACTTTTGCCTGAACATTCAATATCCAAACTTCATTTTTCACATTCCACGGTGATCAATGTTTGGTTTAAGATGGAGTTAACGTTTTCACATGTGGCATTCTGCACAGTGTTATACTGAGATGTAAAGAGACTGGAAAGTGTGGGAAGGATACATCACCAGATTAACAGGTACTTGATGGTTAAGGAAATCATATGTGATAAAATAGGCGTAGGTGACGACAGGGAAGTCAGGGGTGTTTTCATCCACGCTCATCATCGGATCTGGGATTCCCCTGATCCTGCCCACGCTCACTGTGGCTGATGCCCGATCCACTATCAGATCTGTAGAAAAGCAAACAATCCTTTTATTGTAAACTACAACCATGGTCTTAATAACAATGATAGACTTGCATGCTTAGGAAAGACCACATTCAGAGGACTCAGATAAACTAATTGACAGCACAGTTAATAGTCTCACCACTCATCTTGGCCAAGCCCTTAAAATAATGTCTTTCCTCAGGGGAGATCCATGAGGCGTCCAGGCAAGACAGCTGTGGAAGACTGTCTACAGTGAAGCCCGGGTAGCAGGACGCAAGAGTGAAGGGGTTTCCCTCCAGCGCCAGGGTCCTGAGGCAGGGGAGAGTTCTCAAGGCGTTCAGCAGGGCCTGCTGGTCCTGGAACTCACAGTCACTCAGGTCCAGACACACCAGCTGTGGCCTGAGGTCAGAGACAGTCATTTTTCCCTTTTTTATTCACAGATAAATATTGTAATACAAATAGCATAGCAAATACGCTGGATCCTGTTTGAGAAGATTCTCAGTCATCCAGGTTGTGGTTCACTAAAGAGGGTTGAATCTCGTCTAATCTTCAGGTCTGAACTGAAGAAGCCTCTTGGGTGAGAGGCGAAATGTCTTTGAGTATCTACAACCAAGTCCAGTTGACCTAGAGCCAACCCTCCTTGGAGTACTGGATCCTGTATTTCCCATAATCCAACTTTCATCTTTTTTTAGACCCAATGCTTCCTCAGAACTCACTTGTTTCTAACACAGACTGTGTGTGTTCAGGTCACACTTCTGTTAACAGATGTGTAGAAATAGAGAACTCATGAGTCCAGGTGGCTACTCCACCCCCGATTTTATAGATATTTAGTGTTGTTTCTAATAGCTGCACGTCCCAGAGTTTCTGCACATGAAGATCTAGAAGCTGTTATCTACTCCACCAGAATAAATTCTGATGGCAAAAAAGGATCAAGTCTTTTTTAACTTTGGCAAGCTTCTCCAACGCCATATAAGATATTATACAACTGTTTTCCCAGGATGTGCCGAACTACTCATGATACTTACAGTTCTGTTTAATTGATGGTAAAGAAGAAAAGCTTGAGAAAGTAATTTCCCCAGTGGTTTATGATAATATGATAACCATGTTAGATTTACTAAGGTGATCTTATCGAACTGTTTTAAAGTATTTGCTCCCTAAAATTCATCAGGAAACACAAACTAAAATCAGCTTTTCAAATTCTGAATCTACAGAGGATTTTATATAAACCTATGCTACTTAAAAAAGAGAGTTAGCATGATTGTTTTGCACCCACCTAAACCACATTTAGCAGATGTGGCTCTTTTAGGTGAGATAAAAAAAAAAAAAAAATCTTTCTAACAGCATCAACTTCAATCATCACTGTGTCATCATCAGAAAAACAGTTCAGGAACAAGATAGGAACTTCCAGTGTTAGCACAGTAGGTGTTAACATTCAAAAGCAGACCCACTGACTCTACATTAATATATGTGAAATCTGTCACAGGTAGAAAAAAAGCATGAAACATGATGTCACATAATGATGACGTGATGTGATGTTCATGTCTCACCTCACAAACAATAAAAACACACAATTCTACTTGGGTTTTTGTTTGACCTGGTTTTGGTTTACCTGTCAGCCCACTTTCTCTCTCTCTCTCTCTCTCTCTGTCGGTGTGTGTGTGTGTGTGTGTGTGTGTGTGTCAGTACTAACCAATGTCTTCCTGTAAGATGAGCAAGATCCTCATGTGAACCCAGACTGTTTGAGCCAAGGCCGAGGTATTGCAGGCAAGGAGGCGGACGGCTGGTGAGATTGTTTAGAGTCGACAACAGGTTGGCACGCACTTCCAAAATCTTTGAAAAAAAGCACATTTACAACCAAACAGTGAATCACCACCACATCATAACATCTGCTTCACTTTGAGGGTATGAGTTAAAAGTGTCAGGTATGTTGCACTACTGGATTGCACCTCAACCAATGATGTCACAGCAATAGTTTTAACTTTGATGTGATTGGTAAAGCAAGACAAAAAACAGTTTTCTACTCATTGTGAATGGAATCAACCGTGAGTCAACCTTCAATGACAAACTTTTGCAGAGGCTGAAATGTCATGTAATCTGATCAACTGTAAACTGGTGCAGGACTGTGACTCACCTTCAAAGTGCTGGGGAGGTTTTCTGCAGGGATTTCTGAGATTATGTTGGCACTCAATACCAATTCCTCCAGCTTTGAAAACTTCAACAGGCCACTGTCTATGACTGATACCTGAACGCGACATTGACGAAACATTGCATACAACTTTGCGTGATCATGTAAAAGCATCAAGCATTAATTGACTTTGGTCTGTGTTTTGAACAAGGTCAGCTTCAGAGTTGTCACAAGGAATTGCAGACCTAACCTTTGGATAGTACAAAACCCCTTTTGGGAGGTTTCTATGGCAGATTTTTGAGTTAAGGGCTGCTATAACAAATTCTGAGATTACAGCAAATGTCATATTGTAACACTGCAGGAGGAGAAGTGTAGTGGAAAAAGCTCCCAGTGCGTGCATGAGAAAGGACCTCTTTGAAGTGGAAACTTAGCTGATTACTAACTTGTCATTGCATTAAAGTATGGGTTTGGGGAGGCTATAAGAATATCAGGGATTGTACATTAAAGTAATAATATACTTTGTTTTTTAGATCTAATCTATCACTATTTATAGAATGACACGGGAAAAAATGCAGAGCTGCTTGAATCAAATTTAAAATACAACATTTGGGTGTAGGAAAAAAAGTCAGTACACTCACACCTCTGTCCACAAGGCGAAGTGTAGTGAAGTAATTGTAAATGAAGTTGGTGTGCAGGCGTTCAGGTGAGAGCACAGCCAGCTGTCTCAGGGCCGGAGCTTGAGGGCTCCATGATTCATCGTACATCCATGGAGAGTGAGGACAGCTCAGCAGATCCAGGAGGGCATCTGTCTCCTCCGTCTCTGCTCCCTCTCTGCTGTTTTTTGTCTTTCTCTGAGAACAGAATCACTGTGTTTATTATTGTACTTATACTAAAAGGAAGCTACTGTATGCAGTGATGAGAGTGTTTTAAATCACTGAGTAGACATGATAATATTATAAGATTATCGAGAAAAAACACTGCAGCCAATTTGCTTACAAAAAACTCACCCAGCTGCCGTACCCACAAGGAAAGTCATTTAGAGAGAGGTGGTGAATCTGCTTCTCCAGCACAGCAGAAAGTGTGATCGAGCTCATGTCTGTCAACAGTAGTTCCTCTATGACGGATAACATAGAAGAGAGTCGCTACAGCATGCAATGTGTGATAGGCTTGTCTTTGGTCAGTCTTTCAGGGAAAAGGCCTCCGGTCTTTATTGTTTACAAATGGCCGTCGGTTGCATGGCAACAGCTGGGGTTCAATCCAGGAACAATGCATGGAGTCAGGAGACAGGCCTGTGGAGGAGAAACAGTCAAAACATGAGCAAAACTTATTTCAGTTCACTTGCTCACCCTCTCATACTAAAACACACAAAACTCCACCTTTACATCCGTTCATATCTTATATTGTAATGCAGCAATTTATTGACCTTTGTTGGTATTTCTATTATTTATGCTAATGTTTCCCTTATTCACCATCTTGCTTTAGCATTTGGCACAAAACACAGATTGCAGCTGAGACAGGTGGGAGTGTAATTAGGGGAACCAAAGTTGGAAGGATTCATGCATCTGTATATGTGGATCTTGAATAATGCTCATAT
Organism: Centropyge bicolor; assembly: GCA_037975185.1. NCBI lineage: Eukaryota > Metazoa > Chordata > Actinopteri > Pomacanthidae > Centropyge > Centropyge bicolor. The sequence goes on from JBBMOC010000013.1 coordinate 4,203,397, forward strand.
ATTGATCTATCTGGTTATCTCAGTATGCCATTAATGATCATACCTCAAGGTGACTCAAAAAACCTTTTGCATATGGGGAGCAAAGATCTTTTTGTACAAGGTTCATCTATCACTCTGCAACACATTGTTGTATAATGAAATGCTAGTTGTAGTCCCTTTGTGCTACAAAACAAAAATTATATAAAAGTATGAATAAACAATGAGACATAGAAATAAATCTAGTGAGGAGGATGAATTCAGGAGCCTGAGGAAAGAAGCTGCTTTGTAGTCTGGTTGTACGGTTACCTCTGTATGACTTGCCATATAGCAGCAGAGCAAACAGGCTGTGTTGTCTTTTAGGATCCTTTGGGCTCTGTGCAGGCACCACACCTCACCAGTATCACTGATGCTGGATAGATGGGGACCAATAATTTCCTGGGTGGTTTTAATCAATTCAACCAATTTGTGATGCTTCCATGACAGGTCCCTTTTGCCCCTCAGCTCCACTGATGTGGACATGGGTGTGTGTGTCTTTTATCTAAAATCAACAACCAGCTCATTGGTTTTGTTGCCACTGAGCAGTAAGTTGCTTTCTATGCACCACCCTGCAAGATTATGCATTTTCCAATACGAAATGCGTTGTTTGAAATCTGACAGACGATGGCAGTGGTGTCCTCATGTTATTCGGAAATTCATTATCAATGAAATACACGTCACGGTAAACATATCAGGCACACCAATATGACTCAGCTCAAATTCGGATATCAGGTATGTTATCACAGGTCCTGGAAAACAGATGAGTAACAGGAAATGGTCAAAACTTGTGTTTTAAAAAAAAAACAAAAAAACCTTGTGTTTTATTCTATATCCAACAGAGTTGGATAAAGCCAGGCTGCTGCCATACAGTTTAAGTCTTTATTAAACAGGTTAGTATCTTTCTCACATGCCGTACCTAACAAAATGTTAACGTAACCTAACTGCACTTAAATGTTATACTCTATACTATAAGTTTGAAGGCATCACAATTTCTAGAATACCTTGCCAATCTGACAGATTGTCTGGGTTAAACCATTTGAAACAGTAGAGTTTGCTGATTTTTTTTTTTTTGTTCATTCAACTGATAAACATCAGATGCACACTATGACAGTTTGCATTGCCTCGCCACATTAAACCACTGTGGTGGAACAGTGCCCTACAATTGCAAAATAGAAACATTTACAAACAGATTTTTTTGGATGATAATGTCACAAAGGCGTCATTCACCAATGATGGCATTCGACGAAAAAAATCCCGTGTTTCGATATATAAGCACAGGCTGTGCCAGGTTAGGAGCATTAACTCGAGGACAAAAAGACAAATATCACACCATGTCTCTTGGTAAAGGTAAGCTGTTTTTAAATGAAAGTTATTTTTTTTCCTGCAAAGAGCAAGAAAAACATGTCTCTCTCTCTCCTTAGAGTTAACTTGATAATTATGTTGCGATTTCAGGAATATTGCAAATAACTCTTCAAGGAATAACTCAAAGATTAACATTTTATTACAGGTTTTTTCCTTATAGCTGCCTGATTACTGAGGAACTTTGAGCAACATTCCCGTACTCTCTGTTATTGTCTAGAAGCAGAATAGGGATTTCTGGTATCTCTGGATGTTTATTTAGACTCGAGAAAGCCTCTGGTTGAATTATATGCAGATGACAACATCCTTTCATATACTTTTTGTATATAACTTCCTGCAGAACTCTTCCTTTCCTTCATTGTGATGATGCATATGTCCGTTATTGCCATGAAACCAACGGAGTCAGCTGAGCATCAGGAGAACGTAAAGGAGGTGTTGTCGATATCTTTGGGTAATCTAAAGATGGCAGAAAAGGATTATGTAAGTAAACATATCATATGTGAAGTTTATTAAGCATGCAGTGCATTGAAAGTGACACTGGCAAACATAATCTTGCTCTCACCACTTTTTTCATATTTTTGCAATTTCATTTCATTTGAGATGTTCTCAGTGATAAAAGTCAGTTCATGTAACATGACATAAAGGTACTACAAAGTCAAGTTGCCTCCTCACTATAGAAGACCCATAGACTTTTGAACCCACTATTAGGGTTATGACAGCTGACAGCTTCTGATTTATGTGCTCCATCACTGGCCTCACCATAGTGACTGTCACTCCCCCTCTAGGTCAACCTTATGTTTCCTGAAGGTGCACCGGATATTCAGGATATAAGATGCTTCAAGGAAATAAATGTGAGCAACCCCACAGGAGAAATCCAGCCTTCCATCTGTGCAATCACCGACTGCCTGGACAACCACTTTGAGAACCTCATCAAGAATCTCACTACTAAGGAGGAAGAAGACCTTCTTTTGCAAAACATTACTGCATTTAGTACTCAGTTCAAGTCAGTGTTTAATCTGACAAACACATGCATTCCAAAACAGTGCCAGTGCAGAACTGTAACTCAATCAAAACTACATGAGTTCAATAGGAAAATAAATGGCTTCCAAATCATTTACTCTACCAGAGAATGGGTCGAGGATTTTACAAACACTCTCAGTGCCCAGTGAAAACACTTGGGATAACTTTTACATCTATCTATCTATCTATCTATCTATCTATCTATCTATCTATTCAGATTTAATATATTTATTCATCTGTTATTTATTTATCTTATTTGTAAACTTGCAGTAATAAAATTTTTAATTCAAACCACTTGTCCTTAAAAAATGTCACAGCAAGAACACAGTTTAAGGGTTCTTCGTCATCATCATACAGTCTTGCGTCTATCACAGTGCACCATTGTGGTGCGACCCATCATTGGGCAGGAAACTTAGAATGTGAAAGGATAAGAACAGATACTCATACACAGATATACAGACGTTTGTCTTTTTACCCGAATAACATAATGTCTTAGCCCCTAATCCTAATTCTGATTTAATTAATTTTAAGAGCTCTATATTTCCCCCTGACCACTTAGTCTAACCAGAACTTATTGAAGGTTATTGTACATTAAAGGAGTTTTTATATTAATTTTACCTGTGCCAATGCAGATAATGTAAACCTAATTTTAACCTTAGGTTTAGAACCAACCTTTCAAAACGTTCTTTGAAATTAATGATGACTTGGCAAAATGTCTTCCCAGTGCTGAAATGTCGTCATAATCTTTTTAAATTAACGTGAGTAATCACAAAAGATAAAACCATCAAAGAAAGATCGTGTAAAGATCGCCTCCTTAATAAACGGTTTTAACTAATTTTAACGTTGAAGATTTTTATCAGACTTCTGGTTGACTGTAGGCATGTTCCAGGATGAGTAGGTTTTTCTAAGCTTACGTTTTTTTCCTTTTATGGGAACCCCCAGAATTTAAGAGTAAATCCTGAACTGGTAGGACTTTTTTTCTGTGACAGCCATACAGGAAGGGGAAGAGGGGAAAATACTAATGTTGATCTTTATCAAAGAAGTCTTAATAAAAGTGAACCTCAAAAGATGGATGAGAGAAAGAGCTGCATCAGAGAGGCTGCTGCTGACTAAAACCTCCAGGCGTCATGGATTGTCGTGCTGGTAAGAATCTCAAAGTGTGGTTTTGAGTCTTGTGTCTATTTTTAAATGTGCAGTCCTACAACTACTGCGGGCGAAATTGTGCAACACTGAAACTTTTTAGTGGTGGCTGCAGATCATGCCTCTGTGTGTGTGTTTGGGTGTGCATGCATTCAAATCTAATCTCCACTGTGTCCTCTGCTATGTCGCTGCAGTAGTCCTCATTTTCCTGTGCATGTTCACTGCACAAGCAGTATGTGGAACTATCAGAGATGGAGCAACAAGGGGGGCTTTGAAAGCAGCCATCCAGCAGATGCAGGAGGAGATCAAGACCACTGTGGACGACCTCGTAAGCTTTTTGGTGCTTAATCAATTCTCTTTACCTGTAACAGTTGATGTACTGTCTCTCTACTGAAATGTTTTCCTGCATCAAACTATATGCTTTCTAAAATTTTGATTTTCTTGACAACTTTACTCCTTTAGGGGGGAAGAATTTCTAACAGCGTACAGTAATTCAGTGTTGGTACGATCAAAACACATATTGGGTGTAATTTGTTTTTTAAAAATAAGAATGCATGGTAGATTGTAAGGAGATTAGTTTGAGGGAAGAATATGGGCTGTTTAATGGTGCCCTTATTTTTCCAGTGTCTTAATTGGTGTTAGGAGTGTAATAATCTTTAATCAGCTGTGAATTTAAAAACAGAATGCAATAGCTTTCAAAAACTTTTTGACCCATATTAAATTGAATACAGTACAAAGAGAATTTATTCAATACTCAAACTGATCAACTTTATTGGGTTTTCTTTCTTTTTTAAAAATATACACATTTTGACTTTGATGCCTGCATTTATTTTCAAGCAAGTTTGGACAAGTGCCTATTGATCACTGTGTTACATTACACACATTGAAGTTCTGAGGGGGAAAGTCTTCCCCCTTCATGCTTGATATACTACTTCAGTTGCTCAACAGTCAAGTTTTTTTTTTTTAGAGAGAGAGTCACCTTTTGTAACATGTGCAGAATGTGACTGTCACTGTGCTTGTCACTGGGGGTCACTGACACATGAATGGTACGGGGTTTGTGTTAGTACCTGATGTATTGATAGATGCTTTTGAACTTTGCACTGGTTACAATTTGGATGGTGCTTTTCTTCTTTAGCCCTCAAGACACAATGTATTTTGATTTCCAGCAATCTGAAATATGAACTTGTCAGACCACAGCACACTTTTACTTTTGTTGCTGTTATATGGCTTTTGCACTGCATGGCAGAACAGCAATGAACTGTAATGGCAATGGATTTCTGAAGTCTTTCCAGGATGAACCTTTCATATCCAATCATGATACTATCACCTGTTACCAATGAACCTGCTTACCTGTGGAATGATCCAAACAGGTATTTTTGGATCAGTCCAAAGTCTTTTGTTGCTCCTGTCCCATCTGGTTTGAAACGTGTTGCTGCCTTCAAATTCAGAATAAGCACATATTTACAAAAATCAGTGAGGTCAAACATTAAATATATTGTCTTTGTACTGTTTTCAATTGAATATATGTCAAATGGGATTAGCAAGTTATCACATTCTGTTTTATAATATGTTTCACATTGCGTCCCAACTTTTTTGGAATCAGGGTTGTAGTATAGGATTGAGCACACCTATTTATAGTGTATGGATTAGATTATATTATAGATCCAGGACGAAACTGATAGAAATGCAGGACTGAGAGAAAATGGCACAATTGCAAATACGTCTACTTCTTCAGCACCACGGACAGCACCATTTATTTATCAATAAATAATTTGGCTACTGATATTTCAGAGTCACGCCTGAAGCAATAGGGGATGGCAGAAAAACAAGGGGGATACATGTTTGCCAACAAGGGGATGGCATCCCCCTTCATCCTCCCCTGTCAGTGTTATAACTGATTATCATAATTAATGCATTATCATGTCAGGAGTACTGTTATGTTAAATTTGGTTGACACAGTGCCAATTCTAACTGCTTCTCACTGTTGGGTAGATTCATCTGTAAAAATACATCACATTTAAAGTGATGACATGCTGTGAAATCTAAATCTGCAAAGTAACAGATGACATATTAATGTAGTGAAAAGTAGAAAAGTAGCTTCCCTCTGACATGTAGAGAGGTGGGTGTATAATGGAACATAAAATGGAAATATTCATGTACAAGTATCTCAGAATTGCACTACGTAAAGAGTTACTCTACATCTCTGAGGATTACTCACTGATGTTGACACCCACTGACAAATTCTGTCTCTTGTAGGCTGCACTCGCACCGCTTCCCAACATCTCCTGCGTTTCCCTGAACATCACAGAGCTGGTGGGGCTGGAGCAGCAGCCCCTGACCACTAACTACCTCTCCTCCTTCCGCTGCTACATGCTGAAGATCTCTGAGCTGACCCCGGAGCTGTCGCGTCAGCTGCAGATAATTGGCCAGTACAGTCAGGATGTGGAGCGGTGGATGAGCAGTCAGACAGCTCAACAGAACTGCAGCCTTCCTTCGTTTCAGCAGGAAATGCACCGTTATGTGTATGTCAGATGCCTGTTGCAGCTTCTGGACCAGAAGCTCGGCAAAGAAAATTTTTGATTCCCCTGCCTACTACTAATGTTGTATTTATTTATTTACACTCCCTTAAATTAAAATAATAATAATAATAATTTTTGTAATCCAGTTGTATACACCATTGACTTGTTCTTGAAGTTAATTGGTAGTTATTATTCACTTATTATCGGCATCTGATTTTAAGTAGTATTTATTCCAGAGATATTTATTGAAAATAAAATAAGATTGATCTTTTATCTTATTTGTTGTTTTCATTGTGATTCTGAATAATTTAAGACATCTTAAAAGTTTTTGTATGAAGACATTTGGCAACTTTGTAAGAGAACAAAACACTCAGATGCAGTATAAGAAAATATCTTTACTTCTTAAAACAAATGAAATACAATACTTAATTTGGGGATATCCAACTTGGGCAGATCCTATCTGCAATGATATACTGTACATCATCTGGTACAAACCCCCCTCACGGAAACAGCAAACAACAGTTGGCAATCCAACCTGCCAATGACAAACATTTTAAAATCAAAGGATGAAGGAAAAATAAAAAATAAAATCACCACGCAAGTGCCAAGCTGCAGTGGAACATTGGGGCGTTCTGTCATAAGTTAAGTCAAGTTTTGAGTCTCAATTTGAAAGGGAGCAAACAATGCAGAAAACAAAACACAAAAAAGAGAACGAAAAACATTTTTAGCCACAATCGTGACAACCATAGCTGCATTCAGAGGTGCATTTTCATTTTCTTACAGCAGTAATAAATGCTTTTGGATGAATGTGGCCACTAAACATTACACTTGACTCAAAAACATACCTATTTGATTTGCATCACTGTTAGGCTGCACGTGCGTACACTGTAAAATGGTTTTGAATTTTGATGAGCGTAAATGATTTCTATCTTATAGAAAATCTCCCATTTAAAGACACTGGCAATCCACAATAAAAGACTGCACACACAAAGCTGCACATTCATCAAATAAGAACCATCAGTGGTGCCTTTTGCGATCGTAAAAGTGAGAGTAAACTCAGTTGTTCTCCAAAAAGAAAGTAAAAACACAATTCACAAAATCAATGTCTGCCTGAGGAGTGCCAAATCTGCTGAAATAAAAAACAAAAACAAAAAAAAAACAAAGACCAAAACTAATCAGCCTGCAGAGATAAAGAATAGGGCACTTTATTTGACCTTAAGGCTGATGTATGGCAGACCGACTGAATCTGCACAGGTTCTAATTCTCCAACAGTCAATAGAGTGCTCTGTCAAATATGATGCCAGTAAAACAATGAAGTGAATGGACAGGCAAACTACTCTAATATGGCTTTTGGTCTGTTTCTGTGCGCTGCGTCTTTTAAGATGGCAGACTGATATCCTCTCCTGCTCTCTCCTGTGTCTGTCAGTAACACACATAATAAATTAGTGTAACTACAAGCAGAAAAAAATAATCATGGTAAATAAAAACCATGAGATGTACATTTACAGATGTTATGTTTTTCTGCTGAGAAGGATCCTAACTCAATTTGTTCATAGCTGATTGGAAAATGCTGACCAGTGGAGCCCTGAGTGACCAACAAAGAACAGAAACGACTGTGCATTCAGCTATGATTGTGTAACAATGTACATGTGACTGTAACATATATATATACATATATACATATATATGTGTATATATACATATATACATATATATGTGTATATATACATATACATACATATATATGTGTATATATACATATACATACATATATGTGTATATATACATATACATACATACATACATATATATATATATATATATATATATGTACTGCTATTTCAGTTATGCTCCCTATGAGGGTTGTGAATAATATTGCTCCATTTTGCTGTGACCTGCCCAGTTGGAACTCATGTATATTACATATCATATCTAAGAAGACTGCTTTCTTTTCCAATGTTCAGTTCAAATGAGGGGAAATGGGCAGAGCAAGCAAAGCATGAAGAAAGACGTTCGGCATGGACGGAAAACCACCAGGACACTACTATATGTAACTGGCATAATAATTCGCCTGAGTAAATGGGGGATGGAAAAGTCGATCAAGCTCTCTCGATCAAGCAACTGACCACCTGACCATGATTCAGACGATCCCCTACATTCTGATGTGAAGCCTTTCTGGGAGGTTTCTTTAGCCTCCAAAGACACAAACTATAGTCTCAGCCAGTCAAAAACAATCCCATTCATCTCATTTCCTCTTTGAAAGAAAGCATCATATCCATGAACTTTATACATCTGAAAGAGAACACACAAATGAACAACACTCCATTTTTCCAGGAAAGGGTGAATCTAGGGCAACTGGACTTGATTGTAGATCCTTGAAAATGTGAGGAGCGCCAGGTTTTTAACCTCTGTGCAATTGTTATCAAGGTCATCTATACCACCTGGTTCATTAGCGCTCCTAACTGTTATTACAGCAATCATTGGAGTTATCATTGGAGTCACCTGAGACCAAGTATGAATGGCTGACAGAGAGCACTGTTACTTTGGCATAAATAACTCCAATTCCAACTCTGACTAATAACTTACAGCCCGGAACACTAACGAACCAATTGGTATGAATGACCTTGATAAAGACCCCACACAGGTTAAAAACCTGGGGCTCCCCACCAGTCAGTTAGAACTGAAGGCGGCCATTGGATGAGAGGCAAAATGTTTTCAAATATCTACAACCAAGTCTAGTTGGCTCAGATTCAACTCTCCTTGACTTGAAAACCATGACTTGGATGACTCAGAATCTTCAGACACTTTAACATTTCCCTTTTCAACACAATGTTGTGTTATAACATTATAAAGGTCATTTAAATTTAAATATATTTGTACTTCAAAAAGCAAACCACAAGTACCACCTTCCAATAAAGTATTTAGAAGATCTTCACCTGAAGTAGGTGAAGGTAGTAGTAGTTGCTGTCATTCAAATATAATAACATGATAAAAGCCATTTTTGTACAATTGTTATAAATGTAATATCAGTGTCGGGGTTGTCTCTGCGCATCCTTCCCAAGAATCAATGTACAACAGAACAAATGTATGACCATCGTACATACAGAGTAAGCCAGAGCCAGATTAAGCCTTGCTTGCATTTATCATTTCATTTATTTTTTCAGGGAAGCTGTGGCTCTGTGGAAGACGTGGTGACCTTGCTGAATGGCTATAAGGTAAACTAGTGATATGTCATTTTGATGATTTCTTTTAAAAGGTTTAGGTGGCTTTTGGGTCACCTCACCTCATCTGAGAGCAAGGCTACACATCTGTGTGTGTGACAGCCTGGATAGCTTCTTCAGGCAGCAGGGATGGATCACTAAGAATCGACGTGGTTGTGCTCAGCTGGCGAAGGGTACTCAACACCACTGAAAGACAATAAATCACAATTTAATAAAATTTAACAACTCAAATGTAAAACTGAATTTTGAAGCGAACTGTCTTGCTTACAGAGGGCTACACAGTGCACAATGATTATGATCCAGCTGCTCAACACAAATATTCAGCTATTTGTAATGAGTGGGTTGGAGACTCAGGAACCAATGTAGAAAAAAAATATTTTTGTAACATTTTAATGTGCAACAAAATGTTATGATCAGTGTTTTCCAGGACATCGTTGTCATTTACCAGTACTTTTTCATGACCGGTGCTTTAAACACTCATGCATTAAACATGCATAAAAACCCTGGGTGTTCTGCTGAGGACAATGACTCAGGGGAATTTTTAATGTCGTACAACTGATGATTTGACTGCAGGACACTCTGAATCATTAATTCAATCATTCAGTTTAAGGGGAAAGCCCTGCTAGACATGGAACAAACTGAGTCTGGAACAAAAGTATATTATTTTGACCAAGCGGGAGGTGAAAAAAAAAGTGTTATCAACACTCTTTCTGCCCATGAGACTGAAGCTGGGGTGATGTCATCTATTAGTAAAAGATCAGATGCAATGTTTCCTGCCATGTCATGTCATGGTTACTTGACAAAAGAAGAAAAGGCAGGAAAGCCCAACAGCGATAGTGACAGATGGAAAGTAGAAAATTGTGACTAGATGAAATACAAAGTTTCAAAGTTGGACAGAGGTCCCCTCCCCTGCAAATGATCCACAATTACTGATCCCTTCTGTACAACCATAGAGTAGATGGGCTGGTGACGTACACCCATGTGTGCGTGTTTGTGCTAGCTGTCTATGAGATATAGTCTTTCACTTACTGGGTCTGAGCACTGGAAGGGAGCAGTGACGATCGAGCCATTGCAATGTGGTCTGATACAGTTCTGCTGTGCTTGTAGTTGACACCATCCCATTGAATGACTCAAAGAGAGGCTTGATGATGATGCTGAACTAGAATTGAAGACGGTCAAGGTTCAATTATGTTACAAAGTGAGACAAATGCAATTCTGCGAGATCAACTATTTCTAGCATGAATGTGTGTGTATGTGTGTGTGTGTGTGTGTGTGTAGTTTTCATCACTTTGTGTTTCAATCTGTGGTTTGCTTAACCCGAAAAGTATATAACTAGACATTTTTTGTTACATCAAGTATGACTCAGGGAATGATTTGAATTCCTTGGTTAAGTAATACACTATAAATAAGAGCAATTATTTAGATGTAACTCTCCACACTGTTTTGTTATGATGGATTTACTGCACATTGTCAATAGGGCTAAAACATATGGAACTCTATCCAAGATAATTAGTGCCCCGACAGCAAAATACATGGCTTCTGAATCATGGCTAGATCTGTTCTAGGAGTGGCTCAGTGTGTAGGTTGTGTAGAAAATTCCGCCTGAGATGGAATGTTTGTACTTTCAAGATAACTCGGTAGATGACCGACAAAGCATTTCCCCTTCTAAAACAGTGTAGCTCAAGTAACTTTTTCCAAGAGTGACTGAACATTTTAAAATGTTTCTGTTTTATAGCCTTTACCTTATATTAAGTGTAGCTTTACTTTGCATGATACAGCATGTGAATATTCTCTTATGTATCAGTCTGATCTGAACAAGGTTCCTCTCAGACACAAGAGTATTTCGGATCAAAACAAAATGCTCACACCATGCCCTGCGTTATGACAGCAGCAAACAGTGTAAGTCAGTATAAGCTCTTTCATTGAAGGATACAATCCAGAACTTCCAGTTCTGAAGAGTGCGATTCTTTACATATTCATTGAACTCTTGCATGTGGTCGAATCGATGCCGCCTGACGGGCACCCCTGTTGCAGGCAGCTGTTCCTGACACAAGCTGTGATTGAGTAGTGACAGGAGAAAAAAAAAACAGTTGAGAGTTAATGTGTTAAGTGTCTGTGCAAATTTTTATATCATAAGATGGATGAGATATATACAGTGTTTTAACATACTTAATGGAGGTGTTGAGCTCCTCTATCTCCTCTCGTAGTCTCTTGACCTCTTCCTGCATCTGCTGCCTCTCCTGCTGGAGTTTCCCAATGTGCTCCACTGTCTTCTGCAATGTGACTGCATTGCTGATCTGAGCACACAAAGTTAATAAATATGGTAAGGAGGGAGAAAGTGTGAAAGAAACATGTGAAGTAATTACTGTGCATTACATGACCAAAATAGTGATATCCTATATTTATTATATATGTTTTATGAAGAAACATGGGTATAAAGACTTACATTTGATTGTGACTTTAGAGTGGGGACCAGGTTGCAGAGTGTTTTAAAGCCAATCTTTATGTTTGATCGTCTCTTTTGCTCAGCAGAAATGTGTGTTGGCCTCCGGCTCTGTCACACAACAGCGGTGGAAATATAATACTGAGGTTTACTAAGAGTGTGTCACATAATGCAGAAAAAAGGAACAGGGTTATACATTTGCCCATGCATTAAATTCAATTTGTGTTAATTCTTTTTTTTTTTTTTGTAAATGCTCAAGGATTGCCCAATCCCGTGAAAACCCTATAACTCATATGTAATTCAATCTCATAAAACTGAGTTATGACTCTAGCAAAACATTTATGTTGTGGAACATTAACAAATACAAACCTGATTTTGTTCATTCTTTACCAGTGGTGTACTGCTGCTGATCAGTGACTGGGGACTAGGGACTTGATCCAACCCACATGGTGAGCCTTGACCTGATCCTGGCTGACTGTGTGCTGGAAAGAAAAAATAAAAAAAATGTTGAATAAGTGATGGGTTTGGAGTTATGATGGGCTTTCTGGGTAAAGTAAGCACTCACCGACACTAGAGGAGGCTTTCTGATTTTTGCGGCTAGAAGAATAAGGCTTTTCTTTGGGGACAATCAGCTGCGGAGACTTCTGAGTCTGAGACATAACATGAAATCCAGGAGGCTGAGATACATGAAAAAAGAGCAAACAGACAACGCAAATAGAAATTTAGAAAGATGTACAAGACCAAGAACCACAGCAATAAAATATGATCTCTCTTTATAAGTGATCACTAGAGTTTTAAAGACAAGTTGAGTTTAATTTCACATTTATAAATTATACATATCATAGCAAAATGAACGCTGAAATCTAAGTTTTCTATTAGCATTGTAAAGTCATTGTGTCTAAAAAAATGAAACAGTGAAAACAACACTGATGAAAACATACCCCACCAAGATGTGAAGGAGTGATGACCACTCCAGCATTAGGGACCACATCTGCCTTCAGAGGTGTTTGTGTAACAATCACAGCATTAGCATGACCTGGGAAAGGGGCTGAGAGGGTGAACATTGAAAGTAAAGTACAAAAGTTAGTTTATATATGTGTATGTGCATATACATATGTGTGTATTCTGTAAATTAGTTAAAATCTTTTGACATATTGGCCTGGCCATATTGGTGCATTTAAGCAGAAAATAAACTCTAAGGCTTTATCTAATTTTTATCTTTATTTGTTGCTGACCAAAAGCAGCAGAATATGCATTGTTGTAGATATTACTTATATTAGCTTTATAATGACTCGTTCACATATCCTGAAAATATGTTAAAATTGTGAAGATTATCTTCCCAAACAAAATAAAATATAAAAATTTGGAATTTGTATATCCAAATACCAACACAATTTATTTGGAACTCTACCAGCAGAGGTAGAGCTTTTATTCCGTGCTTCCCAAATCACTGGTACAAGGCTTGTGTAATTAGTGGCACAGCTCCACTGCCAGATCAACAATGTTAAAAGCACAGTTTCTCCAAATGCCTAAACCAATATCTTGATCTTGAGATCACAAACAACAGACCTGTGAGGATGAGGTGGGAAGAGGGGAGGGTGTTAGCAGGAGCAATCCTTTGCACAGGGCGGTTTTTATTGGCACTGGATGGCTGAAAGGGGCGAGGCAGGGCAAAAGTCTGAGGGTGCTGGACAGGAGTGGCAGGCAATGAAGCCAAGGGTAGGAGTTGATGTGGAGGAGGTGGATGTTGTGTGGATATGGAACTATACTCGGAGTTGTGGCTGAAGGTCGTGGCTGTGTTGCTGGGTGTGACAGTAGAGGAGGCTGTGTGTGTAATCACAGATGGTGCTACAGTTTCTCCCAGCGCTGAGGTGTTGTCCAAGGGTGAGGGAACCATAGTTGCTGCTGAGGCCATGTCCTGACCTGAGAGGCACTGTGCCAGAGAATCATGGGATAACGGCTGAGTAACTGAGGAAACTACTGCTTGATCACTGGGCGCCACCTGCCCAGGAAACAAAGGCATGTAGTTTTGTACATAGGCAGCATCACCACCACCAGTCCGACTGTTTTCACTGGCCATGGGAGAGGGGATGGGCAGAGGACCGGGACGGGAGATGTGGTTGGTTGGAAGTTGCATGGACGACATTAACTGGGCCTAGCAAGGGATGACAGGGGAAAAGGAACAAACACACTTACTCCATTCTTGTAGTGCAATATACATGGATACATGCTGTACATAGATAAACAAATATCTTTTAAGTCTTAAGAATATATTATAATGTATTGTTTTCAAGTGATTATACTTCACAAATCCATAGGAAAAATGACGTTACAACATATACATAAAATACTACCGAAGTTTCAACTGGTACAAATGAAAGAGACCACATCACTCATTTTTAGGACCCTTCAATGACCACCAGTAAACTGATTAATAGATTTTAGGATCCCTTTACTGGTTTCAAAACCTGTCCATGAACACACACTAAGCATGGTGCCAAAATATAACTTTGGCATAGCTCTCAGATACAGTTATGCTTGTCATTTTGTACCGAAGAGTCAAATAAGGACCTACAATAAAGCTGCATTTATGGACCCAACTGAAACTCTGACACATGCTTTCACCAAAATATGGCTAAATAAATTACTTCTGGGGAACTTCAAGGAGAATATCAGCATGAATGAGAAGTAAAATATTTAGCCATATTGTGATTGAGTGTTTTATTGAGTACTCAATATAATCTAATGTTAAGCAGTTTGAGCAGCAAGTCATGTATGAAAAGTGCTTTGCAAATACAGTTTAGTAATATTATTTTGTTACATAGATTTTTTTGTGTAACAACATTAAGACAGAAATATAGTAGAAGATGTGGTGGAAATCCTTGTAAATTAACTAAAAAAGTAATTGCCTTAAATCTAGGAAAAGTAACACAGTCCCTGCACAAACTCTCATCATGGTGGTGTGTGTTAGGGACTGGGCCTTGGGTTGGTGTTTACCTGTGATTGAGAGCTGCTGCTGGGTAGAGGGGTGACAGATGATGCAGTGGGGGAAACAGAGGGGAAGATGGGCTGACGGAGGCTGTGAAATAAGTCTGGAACAAGAGTCTCTATGTTAGCTAGAGGTTAGTAAAACCACGCTACTTTTTGTGTTAGGCTAAGCAAACTGCTGGAGCAGAGTTACAAGAACATGTGCGCTTGATTACTGTAAAGTGTACAAAATTAGTGTGTGTGCAGTACTATTGCAGCTATGGGTGGTGCCTTACGGCTACCTTGTAGTGGATCAAAAGAGTCCATGAAGTCAAGGTTGGGCTGTAAGGGGATGAGCCCTGGTTGGATCATGTCTGCGTTCCCTGCATGAGCTGTGGAAAATAAAGAGGCAGAGGTAGAGAAGACATCCAACATTTTGGCAGATGTAAAACAAATTGTTATAAAGCATGAAAGACAAAAGTAGGAGTTTAGTGAAAAATGTATTATTAAATTAAGTACAGCATGAGTAGAAAGATAGGTCACTAAAATTTTATGAAGATTGTTCCCACTGATTGCTAATGACAGCTGATGATTTTCTTACCAATCTCCCTTGGATTGGGCCAGGCTATGGGCTGGTGTGAGGCCAAGGTAGAGAACAAAGTGTCTGAAAACTCGGACATCAGAACATCCATGTCAAAGAGGGGATCCATCTCCATCGGGGCAGGTGTTTCGTTATGCTTACGAGGCATGCGACGTGTTGTCTCTTCATCCTGATAAAAGGAGACACGGAGCATGTCTGGAGAAACTTCTCCAAACATCGATAACTGCTCCTCTGGGCCCTTTGAACAGTCACAATGCAACCACCAAGCTAGTTAATGACACACGAGCATGCAGCGTTTAGTACAGCCAACATGGGATGATGTCTTTCCACACTTCATGCACTCATCATAGAAAAACAAAAATAACAGTAATTGAAAAAAAATAATGCACCTTATTTATATTGAGATTTTGTGCAGATTACAAACTTAGGTGCAAGCAGTCAAAAGTACTTTGTTTGCATAGTCAAAGGTGCAAAGTGAAAAGTATTTAAAGAATGTGAAGGGGGCCTGGGTTAGCGTGGGTTAATTCCATTGGTATCAACATCTGGCTGAACAGATGCAGATAGCAGTGTTCGTGTAGCTAACAGCGCTTTGGTGAGTTGAGCATGATGCAGATCTGCTTACCTTAAGCAAGCTTGAGAGGTCCTCATCTTTGTGTTTCTGTAACTATAAAAGACTTAGTGAGTGCCACATTATTTAAATATCAATGTTTTATGACCAGTCAAACAAACAGGATATATCTATGAAATGCCCACTCTCTGAAATATTAGAGTACTAAAAAAATTGAACAATAGTGTACCCTTTTCTTAAAGTACGTTCTCCACTTGTGGTATTCTCTTATGACTATTTCAATTCTTCTTTTCCAGCATTTCCCTTCTGTAGCAGTGGCCTGCAGAAGAAAGAGGGAGATAAACCAAAGTTCACAGCAAACAATCACCAACACAAAGAAAGGAAATGACAAGGGAAACATAAAAGTAAATGACAAGCACGTCTTTAAGAGACTACACATAAAATGATCCATGGGAGAATTTCAGGTTCATTATGTGCTGGTTGTACGCCACATAAAGATCATATTTTTCCATCATTACCCCAGCAGGACGGTGAATGTCCAAGTCCATACTTCCATCCAGGGGAGTCACAAAGTGACAAACAGGATTATCCCTTTTCTCCACGTCTGGGGGAAGAAAAATAACCTCAAAGTCACCCTCAGTTGTAACACATGTTTCCTTTTTTTCCCTTTCTTCTTTTCTTATAGAACACAATGCTTAAAGACAAGAAGTCATGCATAAAATCACAAATGTGGTTATGGTGATATTTCACATTTTATACTAGCTCACAAACTTTCTCACCATTGAGTCTTTGTTGATTGGTTTTTCATATTGTGTGACATGGGTATACAACACCCAACAAGTGTCACAAAGAATATTACTAATTACACACAATATAAGTCGTTACACAACAAAGAAAGAATGTAGATTACTATGTTACATCATGTATGCAGACTACAGCTTCACCAGGACATGCAAACATGAACAGCTTCAGGTGAACAGTTATAGCTCAGCTCATAGTCCATAAAATACTCCACTCAGCTTGCATTTACTTTTGAGACATGATTGAGAGTTGCTATTAGTCACTGTCGCAAAACTGCTCATGGCATGTAATACAAAGTGTTACAAACAGAACTCAGTTGTAATAGTTGAGAAATGTCCCTCAGTGGGGAAATTCATGCATTTATTTAATTGAAAATCTTTAAGATTATCACTGTAAAGTAAATACTAATCAATACAGTCTACACTCTATGGATACAAAACAAAAGGGATGGTGTGGACTGCTTACATTGCATATACCACGCTCTCCATATGGCATTGTTGAGGCGGATCTTGTCTCTCCAAAGCAGTTTTAGACCTTTGAAGTTCTTCCATTTGGGAGACACCAATTTACCACTGAAAAGAAAGAAAATTAAGTGTGAAATAATTTGTGATGAGAGACACACAAGACATTCTATCTAACAAATACTATGACTAAACTTGTACAAGTAGATTATCTCAAGAAAAATTCAAAACATCAAAGATAATTTGCATTGTGTTATCAACAGAAGAAGCCCTTTGCTGATATTTTTGCTTGCACAGGATCATAAAAATGCCCACTCTATCTTCTACCCCACAACAACACAACACCTTTACTTGGATTTGTCAAAGTTTGATTTGTCGTGAATCTGTGCAACTTTACTAACTTGACACCAGAAGGAGGACATGTTGTCTCTGTCAGAATTATTTAAAATGTCACCTTACAAACCTGATTTTGACATTAATACTGATGCTTGACAATGACACTAAGCCTTAAGACTGAAAAGAGTGATGCTTGCTTGCTGTAAGGTCAGTTTCCATCACTCAGTAAAAAGTAATAGAGTACTGTCTGGTGTTACATGTCTGATGACTGACTGTTTTAAAAAGAATTTGTCAATTTTAAAATAAATTTGACATGAATATTACAGACAGAAAGGGTTATTTGTACAAATAATTTAAAAAAAAGGTACAGGTCACCTTGACCAACATTGGCACTGTGCTGAAAAGACTTCAGGAAATTAAACAAGCAAAACAAATAAGCAGGGATTTACCAAGGTCAAGCTCAAGTTAGAATGATAATTACAGCTGTGATATAGAAACAAGGAGTCAAATAAACCGAGAAGAAACAACACACATTTAGCAAGCTAAATGTAAAACAATGTGGCATTGGAGGAATCCATTATTGTGCACTGCTATGGCACAGTGACATCACTGCAGCCATAGTCTGTTCACAGGCAATAATAAACAGGCAAGTTGCCCTGTAATGGACTGAAACTTTGCAGCCACAAAGAATGCTGGTATGAAGTTTAATGTCTAAGTGAAGGTATTATGTTCCACTGCAACGGAAATATGCACCAACTTTTTGAAATGTTTTTGTAAAATGTCAAATGACATGACCTTTATGTTTCATTTTAACAGGACAGAGGATAATGGCGATCAAGCAAAAAATACTTATTTCCCCCTCTTTCCATCCTTCCTGTCCTGTCTTTTTTTACAGGCTATACTTCCTGTCTTGTCTTTTCTATTTTTTCCCCTTTGCCATTTGTGTGCTTACTTTCTCTATGAGTACTGCATGAGTCCTTGGGAGTACAGTAGAGTTTCAATAAGTAGGCTGGTACAATGAAGAGAGAACAGGCAGTATTATAGGGGAAACCTTTGCAGATCCATTGTGTTCTTGTTGTAAGTAAAGCCTCTCTCATGTACATAAATATGTAACACTTCTCCATTTCAGATGAATGACAACAGCAAAACAGTAACTGGTAGTAGTGCTTATTTGGTCTATAAATAGGCTTCCCCATGAATCCAAGTTGGTGCCATATATAAAGTCAGAGGGAATCCTCTGAGCAGCTGGCTCTGCACCAACGCTACAGTAACACCGCAGCTGAGAACAGAGAACCGTGAGTAACATGAGCCCAGCATTTTTAAACAACTTACCTCATAATATCTTGTTACCATCAGCTGCATGTAAACCCAACTTTTAGAGGGGCCTTTTAGTTTCTATCTTAACAATTACATTGTTTTTACATTGTCTAAATCCTATAAACTTATTAGCATTCACTGTCATGGTTTTTGTCTTTGTTTGACTATTCAGGAAACTGGGCTGCATTATGAATTACATCTTTTAATTTAAAGAAGATCATATGATATTTGGTGGTGCCATTATAAGTGAAAACTTAGACTACATTTGGGATTGGTTATAACTGCCTGCTCTCTCTCTCTCTCTCCTAAAAAGACATTGGATTCATGACATCAAATATTTGGCTTGCGCCACAATAGAGACAGACAGATGTCACTATACTGCCCATATTTGGTCTCACCACTCATCTTCACACAGTGGTGGAACCAGCTGATATCTACTATGATAAAAACTCATGCACATAGCACTGGTGCTCACTGAATGGTCTCTTACATTATATTATTCTTTGGCTGATGTCTTTTCCCCCTCCTGTTCACACACATTAAAGCTATTTGGGGTTCGCTGTCTTGCTGAAGGACAATGGAGAGAGCCAGGAATCAAACCCCCAACTCTACCATTAATGGCTGTTCTGCTTTACTACCTCGCCTGCAGCAGCTCAGAAACAGCATTATGTAATCCATATGTGCTTATGATGGTCTTAATCAAAAGTGACTGAACAAGTCTGGAGCTGTGGCTGCCAGCGTTCCCTTGCAGCATTATCAAAACAAAACAAAAGTCTTCCTTCATGAAAGAAGGAATGGTGTCAGGGCCGTCTGAAACAATTGAAGACTTGCACAGCCCATGGCAACTTTGACAAGACATGTTAAAGCACTCCTGGCAACTTATTTTGGCCCAGCACCACTAAAGACAACAATTTGTTCCTTGTTGCTTGTTTAAATTGTTCCACCCTGACTTGAAACAAAGATCATTCTTTTAAGAGTAATGAGGGTGTGATCTGAGTTCATCAGACCCTGTCCTCAGAGCTCATGATGTCTCAACACGTCTCACACGTGTCTCTCAAGTCTCACACAAAAGCAGTGACACTGTACTGAAGTACAAATCTGAAGTACTGTACTAACTATGTTTTATACTACTTTTAAATACTAATCCACTACATTTCAGAGGGACATATTGTACTTTTTACTACTCTGCATTTATTTGACAGGTTACTTTACAGTATAAGATTTTACAATAAAACATAAGACACACTTGCATACATGCATTATTCATGTTTAAACTAGTAGTTTCCAAAACTTTTGGCTCGAGACCACTTACAAAAAGCAGTATTTAGTTGGGACCTCTTTGTTAGCATTTCCACCAGAGATTGCCCCTTTAAACTTCTCAGGGTTCATTCAAATTCTGTTTGAGGCCCAAATAGATATAAGTAATAACGATCTGACAATACAAACATAATAATATATTAGTAACAGGGAGGGCATTGTTTCTGCAGACTTTGTAGGTTTTGCAAAAAAAAAATTCTGAACTGTGTGTGCTGTAATGCAGAACTTCTACTTCTAATGCAGTATTTTTACTCTGTGATACTGCATCGTCTATTTAACTAAAAGTTTATGGTACTTCTGCAACTGCAATAAACTGTCTCCAGTGAGTGGTCAAGCAGGAAGTTAAAAGATGGGACTCGTGACTGCAATTTCACATCAGTGACAGGAGGACTGAAGGGGACTGTGTGCAGAGCTATAGTGGAAATGAATGTCCCCATGCAGGACTGTGAGGTGTGTTAAAACTCACCTGTATGCGAGAGTCATGCATTCAAAGAGTTTGGTGAGTGAAGCGTCTATGGAGAGATGCGACATGCTGGCTTTGCCAAAGTGATATGTCTGACAGGTCTGTTTGTTGACAGTGTCGAAGTCGTAGCCTTTCTTCGGTGGGTGTTCGCTGTGGGGCGAGGACACCATGAAGTGTCCGCTGTGGATGATCTGACACTCCAGCCCGTCCGGTCTCCGCAGCCCCAGGTGTGTCTCCTCCGTGTCCGAGTCGTCCTCCTGCTCGTGCTTCACGTTGGCCGGCGGACGACGATACTTGTGTCGGGAAGACATCTCTGCAGTAGTCAGGTCGGTAACACAACAGACAAATAGCTAACGTTAGCCAACGAGCTAGGACAATAAAACTCCCTTTCATGAGCTCTGCCAACAGCGCTGGAATACGAGGCTGCTGGTTAAAGTTTGTCAACTTCGTGCCGCGCAGTTGGAGTCCTCGGTTCAGCCATTTTAAAGTTAGCTGTTGGTCATTATTAGTCCAGGTTGACTTGTTGTTGTGTTGTTCGATAGTTGACGTAAGTAAGAGTCGCAGGGACGAGGAGAGAAAAAACAGCTCGCAGACAGCAGACTCCTCTGTCCGAAGCAGGAACTTCCTGTGTGAGAGCGCTTCTGATTGGTCGGAGTCAGAGCCCCACCCACCGAGAGACTGAAAATAACCCGGAGCGACAGTTTGCAGACAGTCCTGTTCTGCTTCTACAGCTGTTAATTACAACAATTATACTTAATAAGCGTCAGAAATGATGACCACAATAATGATTGTTCAATGAGGTGTCATTTACTGCCAGTGTTGCCAGTGTCATGCATTCAGAAACAAAAATGACTGGAATGTCAGAACTCACCACTGCAAGGGCCCCTGATATTTTTAAGTTTACTTTCGCCCTCCGTGTCCACAATTTTCAGTTACTTCTATTTAAAAAAGGAAAAAAATAATGTGCTCTATCTTTTTGCATGAAGTAATGAAATGGTATTAACAGATGGTGGGAGAAGTAATCCAATCCATTACTGAAACAATACCACAAAATACTCATTTACAAGTAAAGGTAATTCAAAATTTTATTGAAGTGAAAAGAAGCATTCATTTGTTCTACTTTGATCATTTATAATTTATCCTTACAAAATACATTTCATGTGTAGTATGTGACAAAGCTGGACATAACTTAGTGCTGATATTTTCTCATATTTGAATTCAAATACATAAATATTTCAGCATCTCAGTAGAGAATCTGAGGCTCATCATCAACACAACTAGCAGACAGTTCATTGCTTTCATCACTCTGGAGGTGAAGACCTGCCACACTGCTCTGCTGAGGATGGGAAGCCCAGGATGTGACTTGTAAATGTCGTCACAGATATCTCATCAGGGATTGCAGACTCCAGTGAATATTCTGATTCTCCACCTGGACACACACACACATCATTAATTGATGATGATTTTCAGGTGTTATGTATGAGTTTTTCTTCAACATACTGTCAGATTTCAAAATGTCATTGTCAGAACATTCACCTTCCTCTTCCTCTTCTTCATGGAGGCCCAAAAGTGTTGTGAAACACTCTGCTACCTCTTCCTCTGTCATGTGCTCTCCTGTCAAAGGCAATATCAAAATTATGCACATATTGGAACTTCTGCCATGTTGACCACAGAACTATGCATGGTATGTAAAAAATGGAACGGAGTATCAAGATTTTTCTCAGTTATGTGACAGTACAGCTGAAAACAGATGACTATTCATTTTCTGACTGAATAACTGGCAGCGCACCTCGAGCCTGTAGTAACTCTGTCAGCTCATGTCTCTGCAGAACAGGTTCTCCTGTACTATCATGGTGACCAAGAACGTGAAAAGCTTGAGCAAACTCATTGCTTGAGATGCCAAAGGCTGGTCGGTGGTTGACATACAGCTTGATAAACTCCTCCAGGTCGATGTCGGTCACATATTTTCCTGTTTTGGCATATCTGCTGAACTTGACCTCATTATGCATATCTTCTATCTGGTAAAAATAAAAATAAAAATTAAGAACTTTGTAAGTGGTCAGAGATGGAAAACCATTTTATTTTAATGTTTTTATGTTTTGTTCACGGTTGAAAAACGTCACTTCATTGACACACATTTTACCTCTTGCTCAGTAGGGAAATAGGCCAAAGCTCTCATTAGAGAGGGAACCTCTGACAGGGGGATTTTTGTAGATGTTTGTCGTTTCTCCATTGAATCAATGCCTTGATGGCGGACTTGGCAGTAATAGAAAAAGTCTTCCATCTCCTAAGGACAGAAAAGCCCAGATGACTGAGAGTCCATGATTAAAGTGGTATCAGAAATGGCAGTCTACAACTCATAGCTGGAGGAGGAATAAAACTCCAACTAAAAACTGGTATTGTAGGTAGTGGCTTTTTATATAATCCAGAAATACAATACATGTGTGAATATGAGCAATGCTGTTCAAAAGCAAGTAGACGACATTTGTATATTAAATGTTATATTTTGCCACAAAAGCATCGACTGTTCCACACAGTCACCCACCCACCTTTTCGATATCATTTCTGCAAATAAAGTCACCGTGCAGTAATGGTAAAATACGGAAGCCAAGAACAGCCGTGTTTGCAATTATGTTGATATGCTGAGATAACAAGTTATTACTTCGTTATCTTGAGATAACATAGCTTATATAGTTAGCTTGTTCTCTCGAGATAATGAAAAACTTAACTCGTGATCTCAAGGTAACAGCATTAAAAAAATAATTGCGACCATGGCCATTCTCAGCTTCTATAGTGAAGAGAAAGAAGGCAGTCACAAAAAATGTAATGTAAGAAAATCCAAAGAAATTCAGAAACAATTGCATGTGTCTAAGCTGAACCTGTTAACTATCAAAACAAACAGAAGAGAAATCAACTTAAATTACTGGACGAACCATATCAGCTTAGTGATACTATGCTGTACATACAGTAAGGGTAATATGTCAAAACCAATATATATCTCTATGGAAATGATTTTAACCAAAAAAACAAAAACAAAACTTAAAGCTAGTAAATCAGCATGCAAAATAGCATAATGCATAAATATGATAACCTTCATGACACTAAACATTAGAAAATAGGACACATGCTTCTGATTTCAAGTTCAGTGATAAATTTTACAGGAAACAGGGCAAACATTTAACTCACCCTGTAGAACTTTCCATCTCTGCCTCCCTCTAAAAGAGCGTAAAAGGGTACCAGGTCCTTTCCTCCCAAGGCAGCTGCTGCTACCAATGCACTGCATTCACAACAAGAAAGGATTAATTCCAGACAGCATGATTACAGTGCTTATGCATTTCCTCTGGTTCTCAGGTTGGTCCTATTAAACCTTACTTTAAGTTTATCTCCCATGACATGACAGTGCAGTCAGAACCCCCAGCAGTGAAAACAAATTGGCCATCGTAGGAGCAGGCAACAGCAGACACCCCTGTCGGATGGCCGATCAAAGCATTGGACTTGTAGGGGTTTCCATCCAAAGGCAAAATCTGGAGACCCACCTGGAAATACAAGACACTCTTAGTGGTGATATCAATAATGGTAATCACTGTGTCCTCTTAGACAGTGCTGGGCTCAAAACACAACCAAATTTAAATGTGGCTGAAACAATGAATATATTCATATAAAACCTTTGTGAATATGTTCTGAGTTAAACATGCCAGGTTATTTTATAAAATACTATAAAGAAGTACTGACCTTGTCCTCTGTGATGAATAACAGGTAGTATGAGTTCGTCTCAGATTCTTTAGACACGGGAAGGACCACTACTTTCTTGATGGGAGAGTCATATGTTGGGCCAAGGAGAGTCTTTCTGTTTTTTGTAAAACACATTTATTCTGTTTCAGTATGTACTGCGACAACAGTTGAAGAAGTAAATTTCACAAATATTCTCTTTTTGTCCCAGTATTTCACAGACCTGCACATCTTGGTAGTGCTGTTAAACAGCTTCATCTTGTATTGGTCTGAGGCAATGAGAAGAAATTGCTCTGCAGTGAGGGGAGGATACCAAGTCATGCACATTGGCACAGCACTTTGCTCAATGCGCTCTGAGCTCAAAATGGCAAGCTTATCCACGTCACTGTTTTCCAGGTCATACTCCACCTATTAGTGAATCCCACACAAGCACAAAGAGGTGTGTGCTAAACATTTGGAATACAAAACAGTATGATAAAACACCAAACCAGTCTACAGTCCTACAACTTTGACAAAGCGGACTAACCAGTCGTCGGTCCATTCCCAGAGAGAGCAGTCTGGGTTGGGTGCTGTCCAGGTGAACCCCAAAGAGAAGGTCTCTGATGGGTTTGTAGTGGGAGTGGTATCGGCCCAGATAAGTCCAACGAGGCAAAGATCCTTTATTGGTCTGCAAGCGGAACACTGTCACAGCTTTTCCTGCATCCTAACAGCAAACAAATTAAATAACAACAAAATGAAATAAAATGTATATTACATTCTTAAAAAAATATAAGAATGTTTAAACATAGAGGTATAGATTTGCCATCCACAATCACAGCTTTAACAACAGACCAACATTATATCACAAATTTCAGTCAAGAATCACTGTTGCCAATAAGTTCAGACACATAACACACAATACACTTGATAGTGTAAAGGGTTTGCTCACCGCAGTGGCAAGATACTTTGAGTCTGAGGAGAAAGTGATGAGCTGGATGCTGTCCTTAGTGTAATGGAAACACTCCTCTGGATCACTTTGTAAAGTGCTGGGATTCAGTATGTAAACAGCTCCACTGCCAAAGCCAACTGCGAGGTATAATCCTGTTCAGAGACAAAAAGGCAGCTGCTTACATCTCAGAATGTGATGACAACTTGCAAATTCATGCAGCAGCTGGGTAACACTGGTTATATGAAACATGACCAGTGTTACCTAGCAAAGACAGTAAACGTCTCAACAGCTCACCTTGTGGGTCAAAAGTGACACACTGAATATGCTTCTCTGTCTCGAAGACCCTGCTGCAGATGATCACTTTGTGGTTATAGTCCCACACTTTTAAAATACCCGTTTGATTTCCCATGGCGACAGCAGGCTGTTTGGGGTGGCAGGCCACTGCATGCAGAGGCTCACAGTTTTCCTGTAGCAGGATCTGATGGGTGCCTTTTTGTGTATTCACATGTGCTACTGTGGAACTGACTGTGGACACTACAAAGTTCCTGCAGAAAAAGAGGTCAAAGAGAAGTAAGCTTGGCTACAATTTACACAACAGTTTAGACTGAAGACATAATAGATAAAATGTTTTCGACCTGATAATTAATGGTTTTGCCTTCAGTCTGCAGTCTTCCAAGTATCCCTCTGTACACTCTTTGGAAAAGGAAATGGAAACAATGGTGTCCAGGTTGAATTTACTGTAGCTAATGAGAAGCAGGAATTCCTCATCATAAAAGCTGATATGGCCTTGAGTGTCACCAGTTACGATATAGCTGTGATATCAAATGACAAACAAAGAGAGATTAGACACCCATAAATAAATGCCACTTTTATAGAACAATAATGTTTGGTGAATGTTTCTAGTTCTGGCTACCTGTCAGTCACCGTGAGAGCAGTGATTGGATCTCTCTGAAGTGGAAGGATCTTGATTCTGTCTCTGGGGAGGCTTTGGTTTGGGGCTAAACCTTCCATCACATCCCACACCACAAGGCCACCTGCTGCAGTCGCTGTTAGGATCTCAGGCTTTCTCCAGTGAAACACAGACTGGCTGAGGGACCTGCCAGCTGTGCTGACAGTTTGAGAAGTTCCAGGAGAAGGCTGAGTAAATAGAGTAGAATTAGATCCACTGATGAATGTATCACGGAACCGCAGTGCTAAACAGGTGAAACACTGTAGATATATTCAGTGTTTGATAGAAACATCTCTGGCAATTCGATACCACCTTCTACAATTTTTATATTTATCTTTACCTTAATAAGATTCAGGGCAAAATATTGCAGACTTCCCAGGGCCTGAAAAAAGACCAGCTGATTATTGCAATAAACATATACGTCACAGCTGTATTATGTATTTCAATAAAAAAGGAATAGCAGGACTCACCATGGTGTAAAATAACACCTGGCTTTCACTGCTGCTGAGCAGTTGAGTGCTATCATTTGGATTAAAAATGATGTAGCCCTGAAAAATAATCCAACATCTGAACATTTGATCTCCTGAATGCCATAGCCATAACGTTAGCTGACATTTAAATGTTCAAAGAAGACAATTGTTACTTACTTGAAAACCATGTTTAGGATTGAGTTCAGTAAACCACAATGGCTTTTCTGTTTCATTTGTCCAATCCCAAATACACACACGCTGTGAAAAGATCATCATATAGTTAATAGATTCTGAATAGATGATAATTTTACTCTGGAAAGACATTTACTGTCACACTGTTAAATCCAGTATGAAATACAGTCATAATCATCCAAGTTGTTTTTGCGGTTTGTGAGCTTGGTGTTGTGAGGTTATCAAGAAAGAGTGCAAATCTGAGATATTGACGATTTGATAAAAAGTAACATATTTCACATTTTTAAAATGTTGAACATGGCCCTCAACTCCAAAACCATTGAAACCAAGACATATTGTTTAAAAGTCCTAAATCCTATATTTTTTAATATTACACTATCTCACTTTTTGGAGTGTCCTGATCATGGTCTGTGAAGAACAGAAGATGCTACTTGACAAAACCACAGATCAGAAATTTGCTTCTATTTTTTCCTAGATTGTGCATTTCACAATCTAGACTAAACAACACTGTTTACAGTCTGGATTTATTAAAAAAAATGTTTCATTTACTCTGTCTGTTCCAACTATGCTGTCATACTCACTTGAACTTCCTCAGCCCCGAGGGTTGCCAGATGTTTTGTATCTCTTGAAAAGGCCATTGCAGTGACACCTCCTTTAGGGTGGCAATCGAACAGCGTATGCACAGGAATGCTGGAAAATTTATCATGCATGTGGTCACCATCGAGAGCCAAGGCTAATGTATGAAAATACATTGATACACATAGAATCAAGAACTACCCAGAGTAGGAGTCCCATATCAGCACCATGCTTTTTGGCCCCTGGTCTGCTGTTGCAATCCAACGTCTGTCTTCACTCACACACATACATGAGATTGAGGAGCAGTGACCCTGAGAAGAATGAGTATATACAGCAGGCTATTTAATCCTTTTTAAAATGTCATATTCCTCTAGAAGTCGAAAACTGACTGTGGCTGAAACTGTTATTTTTACCTGAAGTATGTGCTGAGAGTTTGAGGTGTGATTGTATATGATCCCAACATGAGCTCCAGCATAGAGGACCACCAGCTGATCATGGTCTTGCAGACTGAAGGTAGGAAGAGCAGGATTCATCCCAAATACCCATTCTAGTGACTGAAAGAAGAATAAACTTGCAGTATAGTTATAAGCCATGAAACTAAAGAAGTCTGTTTTGTTTGAGGTGAACATTTTTCTTTGAACTGTCTTGACAGCACGTGCAGAGGGTCAATATAAATAATAGTTCCCATTTTTCATGATAATAATAATAATGATAATGGTCATACTTACCAATGCATGTGTTCTGTTGTTTGTTATCTTCTTTGGGAAAAGTGTATCCCTGGTTGCAGTGTAGACCTGAGACTGTCCGGTCATCTGGACGAAGTCAGCCTCTGTTTCTTCTCCAGCTTCTTCACTCTTCCTGGACTCTTCCTTTCCTTCAGTATCTGACATGATGTCTAATCACACACTTCAGGACTTGGACGATTAATCTCTCTTTTTAAACAACTTCGCAGAGCTTGCTCCGTGGACTGGGTGGCGCTACAGTCTGTGCTAATGGCAAAGTTTGTTACCGCTATGCTAACTTAGCCAAAGACTAATGCTAACAGTAGGCTACCAACGATTTAGCATTTAAACTAACCGAAAACACATAATTGCAATATCAGTTCTTGCATAATTTGCCTGGTTCGATCATCAAATTAAAGATATATGTTTAAAAATTTTATACTTAGCTCGCCTTAACTTAAATGTCTAAAACTTAACTCCCGTGAAGCGTCACGTTGCCTAGTAACCACTGAGCAAGTGTATCAAGAAAGAAGCACGTTTAAACAAAATAGAGACTTTCCGGTATATTTCAATTTAATATAACAATTAAATCAGTTGGGTCCAGTGAAGCTAATTTCTAAAAGAGATTTGACATACAAAAGATGTATATAGCATAGAGTACACACACATAGAGTATGATGATGCATCGTTTATAGGTGTAGATAATCAGATTGTATATCAGCTGTGGACCTGCCCTGGTGCAGACTCTCTGGGGACCCGGTGTCCTCCGGTTGTCTATGTGCAAGTTTAGATTAATCTGCTTTAATTGATTTAATCATATATACTAAAGCGCAATATAATCGAAGTTAAAGCACCGTTTGGCCAGTGCTGCAGACAAGATTTTAGATGTGCAGAGATTAGGAGTCTAAGTTCCCCCAGCTAAAGCCAACCCATCTGACTTTGTACTCAGACAGAATACATGAATTCTATCGTTGATGCTTAGGTACAAAGTCCATGGATAAACACTAATTCATCAAGAGCAGCGTGAATAATGTTTTTAAAAAATAAAAATAAATTTCTGCCTGAACACTCCTTAGGATTTTTTTAAATTTTATATTTGCACTTTATGCAAAATATTTTTGTTGCCATTCAATTATGTGTAATTTGTGTGTAATTGTTCAATGTAAGCCGCCTAGAATTCTTTCTTTAGCGTTTGTCCTAGTCACCATAAGTTATTTTGAAGGTATTTTTCGGAAGTGCTTATATGCTGTCATGCCATATTAGCGGGACTTGACGAGTCAAACTTTTTGCAGTTCGTCAATATGACCACTGGATGACAGTAAAACCCCGTGATTCTGATCCCCCATATCAAATGTGATGCTGGACGCAAAACAACCAGTGTTTGTGCACTTTGATGTTTTGGGAAAAATTTCTGGCCGAAATAACATAACCGTGAGAATTTCGACAATCTGGAAATAGTTTTCAACCAAAGAAATCGACTTCAATACATGAAATATGATGAAGTAAATAACATCATGTTCCTTCAGTGACTTCACGGAAACACAAAGACAGTGAAGTTATTAACAGAATTAACACAACATTTCCGGTCGAGACAATGAAAATAAAAATGTCAAATTAGGCAGAAGTCAGAATAATCGCTATTATAAAATTATTTGGGAGGTTATAGTCGAGGTATAAGCGACGTGACGATGCTTCATTCGTGGGTCTGGGATTTTAAAGCGGGGAATTGGTACATTTTGCTCGTAGACAATCTTTGATACTTTTACTTTGAAAGGTCGCCAACGTATTGCAACATCACAACTCCAACTTTTCACGAGTCTCTTCCGGTCTGACAGGTTTGAAAACAGCTGATTTTCTTTTCCGATTCGTGCCGTCATCGTTTTATTTAGGGAACTTTCGATTCCTCTGCTTCATACTTTTCTTACGACATCTCATTGACCGAAGTCTGAGTCATCGTCGTCGTTGTACAAGTTAAAATGAGTTTGTGACGCCTAAATAATCGACTCATTATAATTACACCAGCTGACAGGTGAGGAGGCAGTTTAATAACTGAGACGTTTTCTTTTGCGTATTTACTTTTTCACTGTGAGACAAGTTGAATTATTTCATACATTTAGCCGAAACAAGCTTGTTAACAGTTGTTAGCTCTAGCCACTCGATGTTAGCTAACGTTAGCTTCTTATCTCAGTCTTCTCAGCTGACAGTCAGCCACTGATTAGCTTTGAAACTGTTAGCTAACATCGTTAACAATCAACTCTCATAAACCGTTTTTATTTCTTCAATAGAGAATTTAAGGTGGCACTTTCCTGTATTATTAGATATTGTCTCTCTAAATAGCTTAAAGAGTTTATAGCCAGTCATATGGAAGAGTTAGCAATAATGTAAAAACAAAGTGGGAGAAAGTCTACAAAGATTTGTATGATTGATTAGTTAGAACAAAGTGATCAATTGTTGGACTGCATTTCCTTAAAATAATTAACATTTATTTTTCCTTGTAAATCTGAGTTTTGTATTAACTTCACTGGGCGACAGTCTAGTTTGTAATTTGCACAGTAGTTTATTATTCTGAAATGATTATAATACACAAAACTGTATTTGTCAGTTGTCACGTGCTTTTGTGTCTAGTTCTAAACTACATGAAAGTAGCTGTAGTGTTGATAGAAGCAGGATCTGACAAATGTAACCAGTTTAAACCAGAATAACAATTTATATCCTCTTAATGGCAAAAGCATTTAGAAAAGATAAGAGTTCCATCTAGGAGTGTTCTGGGGTTTTAATGTGATGTGTTTGTGAGTCCTAGTTGTCTGCAAAATGCATGAACAGATGCCTGAGGTTATGTGCCAAGCTTAGCACAGCCAGGCTGTAGTGAACACTAAGCCTGTGTTTAGCCTCCTTCAGTCACAAATACAGGACAAAGTTTCCTTTCATGGTTTTAACTTTCAAAGGAATTGTATTAAGCCTGCAGAGTGTATTTGAAAACTTGGTGGTTGTTGTTGAAATGTTAATGTTATGTCCAATAGGTGAGAGTAGTATACAAGAGAGTTCTACAATGTGGACGGATAAGCAGCGAGGAATCAGAGTTTCTCAGGAGGAGCTGCTCTGCAAGAACGCCTGTGGATATTATGGAAACCCTGCATGGCAAGGCTTCTGCTCTAAGTGCTGGAGAGAGAGAGCACGTCCAGGTGGAGCCCCAAGACAAGACAGAAGGTAAACACACTGTGTATAACAACCATTCAAAGGAGCATTGGGATCTTTATATTTATGTTAGCTGGATGGATTTTTGTTACATCTTAAAAGCGGCACATAATAAAAACTTCATAGTTACACCATTGATGATTACCTGAATAGTCATTGAATATATTTATTTATGAAAAGATAAAATTACAATAACTACTTTGATATTTGAAGTTAATAATTGTAACAACTGAATATATAAGGGTATCTATGTTGACACAAATAATTGCTAGCACATGTAGTTACTGTTAATGGGCTCATAAGCCTAAATGCTCTCTTAATAGAACTGTCTTCTATAACTGTCAGATTGAGCCTAATTACTTTTGGTTTAAACTGGGTTTAGGATTGGTTGTTTAATGTTGTCATTCCCCGTAGGCCGAACAATGATGGAACTCCTCTCACCTTCTCCAAATTTGAGGAGAAGAAAAACACTGAAAAAGGTCGTCGAATTAACACAATGAGGAGACTCTTCTGGGGCAGCCCATCCCCTCCAAAACGTCAAGGTAGTACAGCTCAGAGTTCTCACTCCCATCAAGAAAAAGTCCAAAAAATTTTGGTCATGTTGCTATCTGCTCCTTAGCAACAGTTACAACCCCTGGCAAAAATTATGGAATCACCAGTCTAGTAGGATGTTCATTCAGTTGTTTAATTTTGTAGAAAAAAGGCAGATCACAGACATGACACAAAACTAAAGTCATTTCAAATGGCAACGTTCTTGCTTTAAGAAACACTAAAAGAAATCAAGAAAAAAAATGTGGTAGTCAGTAACAATTACTTTTTTAGACCAAGCAGAGGGGAAAAAAATATGGAATCACTCAATTCTGAGGAAAAAATTATGGAATCATAAAAAACAAACAAACAAAAGAACACTTCAACAAACCACTAGTACTTTGTTGCACCACCTCTGGCATTTAAAACAGCTTGCAGTCTCTGAGGCATGGACTTAATGAGTGACAAACAGTGTGATCTGCCTTTTTTCTACAAAATTAAACAACTGAATGAACATCCTCCAAGACTGATGATTCCATAATTTTTTCCAGGGGTTGTAGCTGTTGCTAAGGAGCAGATAGCAACATGACCAAAATTTTTTGGACTTTAGTTTTGTGTCATGTCTGTGATCTGCCTTTTTTCTACAAAATTAAACAACTGAATGAACATCCTCCAAGACTGGTGATTCCATAATGTTTGCCAGGGGTTGTAGTTCAGACACCGGAATCAAAGGAAAAATT
The DNA here is from genome assembly GCA_037975185.1 of Centropyge bicolor. Classification (NCBI taxonomy): domain Eukaryota; kingdom Metazoa; phylum Chordata; class Actinopteri; family Pomacanthidae; genus Centropyge; species Centropyge bicolor. Next base: position 4,235,974 of record JBBMOC010000013.1, read on the forward strand.
GTTAAGCAGAGGCAACAAAAGCCCTAATATGAAGAAAAGCCTTATTCACAACAGAACGGAGAGCTCGTGACTACAAGAAAAACAAAGACCGAAATGAAAAGCAACCAATTTATGTCTGGAACTGCACACTGCTGCTAATTATGTGTCTCATGATCCTACAAAGTCTGTTGTGGTCAAACCAAAACTTTGATTTCCTGGTCTGTTTGATGGTCTGTTTTTGCCACTCGCTACTGTATGTGTCAGTATCAGTAGATTGTTTTTATGATATTGTTGCTCCAAGACTAGATGCATTTTCTCTCTGTGGAGTTAACAAAATTAACAATGCTACCTCGTGATGCAGAGCCCTCATGTCTAATAGAAAACATCAGGCACCTCCTCAGGACATGATTTCTAGTTGCAATTATGAAATGAGAAAAAAAACTCAGCAAATGCTTGGTGTTTTCTGTCGTTGTTTCCTGTAAAGTTTGGCTCCCATGTTCAAATGTATGAGTAGTATAATACCCTCATTCCTACAGGCTCTCAACCATCACATTTCAATTTTCAAACTTTATTTCTTTATCTTAAATAAAATCCACTTTCTGCCCATCTAGAGTCTTCTGAAAGCTATACACATGTGTTAAAAGCCTACCAGAGCCTCGAGCCTGGGGACTTCACCAGTTTCCTCAAGATACTTCGGAGCCCTTCCTCCCAGCGTTTGCAGTCTCGATGTACAGCTTTCCTCAACACAATGGAAGCTTACCATGTAATTATCTGTTTAAAGGTTTAATATTATGCTTCTTAGAACTTCCCTTTGTTATGTCAGAGCTGTTTGGATGATAGATTCTCATCATCTTTACAGGATCTACCAGTACAGAAGCAGTCAGATCTTGTGCAAGATTTCTACCAGTCTTTTGCTGAGTATTTCAGCAGTGAGTACAGATCAATTCAACACTTCTTGGGTTGTTTATTCTGAAAACATGACAATATTAAAATTACTTTTGCATTTTTATTTCCAGGTTTTCCTGAGGCTCAGGTTACTCAGATAATGGAGCATGTGGAGAAATTAATAATGACACGGTTGCACAAATGGGCTTTCTGCCATGACAGCTGTGATGATGAGCAGAAGGATCTGGCTCTCCAGAGAAGGATACGGTAACACTTGCACACACGTTACATGTGTTGTATATCAAACCTTAAGTCCTGTTTGACACTGATGTCTTTACTTTGCAGCTCTTTTAATTGGATTACTCCACAAATGCTGAGTGTACCTTTCCCTGATAAAAAGACTGCAGTCACAGGCGACCCCTTTCTGCCTGCTATAACAGGTGATTCACAACTAAAAGGATCATATTGGGAAATATGCTTATTTATTTGCCTTCTGGAAACGAGTTAGATGAGAAGACCGATATGACTCTCACGTCTCATTGTTAACCACTGGAAAACTGTGAATTGCCGCTTTTACATGTTTTTTGGTTTTGGTATGGGTTAATCAAACACAATCAAATACTGAGGTGCTGGTAGGCAGATTGTGTTTGGACAGACCCAGGTTTGCTGTTTCCTGTCTTTAGCAAAGCTAACTAGCTGCTATCTGTGGCCTCAAATTTAAAGGACAGACATTATGTTCTTCTAATCTAACTCTCCACTGTAATGTGAATGCATGTTTCCCGAAATGTTGAACTACTCCTTTAAGCTCATGAGAAAAGTATGTTTCAAATATTTTGTAAACATCTTAAATGCTCATCTTTGACTTTTTTAACAGCAATAATTGAGATGGACGCCAAACGAGCACCTCAGGACAAACTTGCATGTGTGTCCAAATGCAGTCAGCATGTCTTTGAAGCGCTTTCCACCTCAACCAGTGAGCCTGCTGATGCTGATGACTTCCTGTCAGGCCTGATTTATGTGGTGCTGAAGGCCAATCCACCTCGTCTACACTCCAACATGCAGTATGTGATTCGCTTTGGTCTCCCTCACAGTCTGATGGCAGGAGAGAGTGGCTACTATTTCACGAATTTGGTAAGTTTGTAGGCGTTCTGTGTCCCCCACGAGATACTGTGTAACAAGGTTGGTTCATCACTCATGCCTTTGCCCTTGTCCCCTGTTTCAGTCTTGTGCAGTGGCCTTCATTGAAAAACTGGATGGACCAGCACTCAACCTTAGTCCAGAAGAGTTTGAGGGCTACATGCTGCGTCGGCGTACTCCCTCTGTAGGAAACAAGAGGCAGCAGGTTGCCAATGACACTGAACACCTGTTAGAAGAGCTAAAAGGCAGGCAGGAGAAGCTGGACCAAGGGATGGGTGCTCTCAACATGGAGCTACATAAATGGGTCAAAGTAGTTAATTCACAACTGGATGAGGCAACAACCCAATTTGCTCTGGTACAGAAGGAGATAACGGTTCAGGCTGAGCTCTCACAGGATTTTTTATCTTCATCTCATGATGCATCACTGCAAGGGGTTGAAAAAGACCAGTCCAGGCTGGTGCTTACAGACCAACATGGAGGTCCAAAAGATTCAGATTGTTAGCTATATTAATGAAATCACCCAATCTGGTACTTGACTCTTTTCAATCATAAGCACTGACTTATGTAGGCTGCAAAACAAGCACAGATATATATTCCATTTTAACAGTTGCACAAGTCCATCCACAGAAAACTGGGATTTGTAGGCCAGTTGAACATGAAGGAAATATTTTGCATTTAGTATCACAGGGTGCACAGTTTTCGAAATTATTTTGTTCAAAAAGGATTTGCACTTGTATCCTGTTTTAGAATGAAGGCCATTAAGAATAGATCTGTCGTAACATATGTGATCCAGATTAATATTTAAGCACTCAGGGTACACAACACTTGGGGATATCGCTTTAGACTTCTCACTAACTTTTTAAGAGTACTTATTTAATAGTCTTTTTTTCTAATAGTGTATACCAATGTGCCTACATGTAGACCACTGTGAAGTTTAAAAAAAAATGCTACAAGAGAAAATATTAGATGACAGTTGTAGATCACTACAAGTCAGGGGGTGTATTTTATGAAACCATGTTTTTCAGAGTCATGTAACTGTTCTCAACATGCTGCCTCCACCTGAACAGAAGAAATACCTGGTGCAAAACAATTTCTAACACATTTTAACGGCTGTGTGTGTGTAGTGTGCAGAAGGTACTTGTTGTTTACAACTGTTGTAAAGTTTCTGAAGAAATTAAAGGAGAAATTATGTTATGATTATTGATTGTATCCAATATTATATTAAAGTTGACTTATATGATTTAATATTATGTATTTTCGTGTTTTCCTTTAGTGTATTTTCGAGCAGACAATTCATTTTAGAACATTTTGCTTGTTTGCAAAGTCAAACATCTTGTTTCTTTTTTTATCGGCCAGTTCGGGGCAGTAAAGCGCCCATATGGCCATAAACTTACCAGGAAGAAGAAGAAGAATAAAAAGCTGCGTTATATAACTCGTCATTTCCGTCGCTGTGGTCCGACCCCGGATGTGTGCTGAGCTCCGTAGCCATGAAGATGACAGAGGAAAACAGTTTTGGAAAGTCGGAAATAACGATGGACGATGTTAAAAACCTTGTTAAAAAGAAAGATGAAATTGAAGAGCAAATAAAAGCTTATTACGATGTTTTGGAAGACGTAAGTCAGTCAGATAATCAGTTACAACATGCTACATGTAGCACAAAGCTAATCTAAATCCACAGGAATTGTTTAACGTAGTTAAACGTGACTTTCTTTATTTACTTTGTTTACAGCAAGGTGTCGGAGTTAAAGATCCCTTGGTTGACGAAGAGGGCTACCCCCGAGCAGATGTTAATTTATACCAGATCAGGACAGCAAGACACAACATTTCTTGTAAGCAGCAGCTTGTTTGTTGTTATTTGGGCAACCTTGTCTCTAAACCACGGTTTCACACATAACTTCCAGTGACCGACTTGTTAACATAATGTGAATGTCTGTGACAGTGATTCAGCTAATGAAGTAATTCTGCTTTAATAACACCGAGTAGATTGACAATGATGTGATGTTAAGTCAGCGCCTTAATTATAATTTACAAACAACATTCTCATTCCTGTTGTCAAACAAGATATGATTACCTGATATTTTCCCCTAAAACTCTACATTAAGGGACACCAAAATACACTAATTTAAACGTTGAAGTAAAACAAGTTAAGGTTTTTAGAACATTTCTTCATCTAAATGTAAATACGTGTCAGGACATACAGTCAGACAATAATTCCAGTTCCACAGTTTGTCAGATGATGACAAGACAAGTTTGCTGTAATACTGCCACTTTCTAAAAATGATACCAGCTGATACTAGCATGTCAATCTTAAGAGCAAGTTAAGCTACAAATTAGTCTGATTTTTTTAATCTGCAGAATGTAAGAATTCCCATCCCAACCCCAAGGTGACTTATGAAATGTCATGTTTTGACCAACCAATAGCTTTATATGAATATAGTTCTCTCTTTATTAAGAGGCTTTTTCACAATTTCTTCTCAATCCACTGTTATTTAAAGATAATGCTTTGACCATGTTGTTCAGGCCTTCAGAATGATCACAAGGCCATTATGGTGGAGATAGAAGAAGCTCTGCACAAGCTGCATGCACGAGAGAAAGCCAAGCGGGAACAGGATGAGACAGAAGCCCAGGAAGAGGCGATGGAGCAGCAGGCCACTCTTCCTCCTCCCTTTGCACGGGTGGATGCTGTGACTCAAGGCTCACCTGCCTGTGGAGCTGTGAGTGATGAATACTACTTTTCTGTCTGGCAACAGTTTCATTACTGTTCTTTGAAGTGAAGATGTAATAAGTAGTCGGTCTTGCTCCTGTAATTATTGAAATTGGTTTTCTTTCCAAAGGGGCTCAGAGTTGGTGATGAAATCATTGAGTTTGGTTCGGTGAACACAGGAAACTTCCAGAACCTTCAGAATATCGCTTCAGTGGTACAACACAGTGAAGGGGTAAGATACTAACATAATTTGAGGCTGTTATGTTTTTGGTTCAGCAATAAAACAATTTTTAGAATTTGGCACCTTAATTATGTTGTTGTAATTTTATTGTTTGATGCCTAAATTAACACCAAAAGATAGTGATAAGAAACCAGTTTTCTCCCAGAATGATTTATAAATGCAGATTTCTTCTTACTTATCAGACCTTTTGTTTGAATTAGAAAAAAAGTCTTATAGTAATCACGTTATATAATTGTCTTATTCCTCATCAATAGGTTTAATTTTGCTGAACACATGTAATATCTATAGTGTAAACTAAAATGTCATGTCTTTCTACAGAAACCGTTACGTGTCACAGTCATCCGGGATGGCCAGAAAGCTCAGATGAGCCTGACTCCACAGCGATGGTCAGGCAGAGGTCTGCTGGGGTGAGTGCTACAGACACAATCAGAGCCCTGTACTGAGGTTGACACAGATTTATCATTTGAGAGACTAATAGAGTAGCTGATACTTAGAGGCAAAAAAAGCTGTGAAGCCCACAGGAACAAAGCTGCTGAAAAGCTTCAGTGAACTGAGCTAATGTCAGTCTTAGTGCATGTGGTAAAATACTCCATTAGTACATACAACCACCTTAAGATGCATGATTCACGTTTAAATAGCTGTCTGTCAGTATAGCAGGTATTAAGTGGTTCATATCAACCTGTCCTTGTTTTCTTCTTCAGATGCAACATTGTTCCAATCCAACGATGATCGCCATGACATTGTGCAGAATTTCCTTCCCCCAATTAAGATACCCCTGGATGAATTAAATCGGATGTTGTACATACTGCAGACATCTGTTTATTTTTTTCAATATCTAAATTTTAATCTATGAAAATCCTGGAGACTCTGAAAAATAATTTATTAACTTTGCCGCGATCACCAGTAAAGGGATATTTTCAATTTAACTTTCAAAATGAATGGTATGCAAGAAGAGCAAATCATGGAAGATTTGGTGAGATGATAAATCAGTTCCAAAATGTAATTAAAGATTTTTTGAGTGAAGATTTTAGTTAAGTTTAATACACTTCTTAGCCTGTTTGAAGGCGCCTTTGCCTGAATTTTCGGGAAGTACAATTGTTTCTATAAAGTGGAAATATTGGGGCTATATGAGGATTCAGGTTGGGATGAGCTTGGAAAATCTTGAGATGAATTATCAAGTATTATTCTGAGAAATGCCAGCCTTCATGTACATGTAAAGACAGCCAATGTTAGTCAAGCCACTGTGTTCATATGGCCTGTCTGCCACAAAGACATTTCTCATCACCATGGCTTGTTACAAATCTATTACAAACAAAATGGTATCATCTGAATATCAAAATACAAAAATAACTATATTCTCTAGATCACTGTAACCCCAGCAAAAATCATGTTGACTGCTTGAGTTTCTTCTTTTTGGGTTTGACCATCTGTGGTAGTTGGATTTTGAAGGCAGTCCTAAAAACAAAAAGATTTTAGATATTAATGCCAACAAAGTGAAGATTAAATTACATTCCATAATTTCAGATGAATACTAATAGTGTTGAGGAAATAGGGTTTGTATTTAAGATGTACAATTAAAAAAACAAAAACAAGACTCACTCGCAAGTTGTACAGATGGGGCTGAAGTTGCAGAATACTTCGAGAGAAGACAAGAGAAAGCGTCACCATGAAAACCTACTGTAAATTCAACCATTGCCAGGGTTATAAAAGCTGTTGTCATGCACTTGTTTCCTTTAACTGGGAATCAAACTTACTTGACAGACAAACTGAGCACACATAACCGATCTCAATGAGGTTACGATGGCAGAAACATGCAGCTCTGTAGTCCACGTGTGCAGGTGGTGGCAGCACCAACTGAGAACGCTGCTCAGAGTCAGGCAGGAACACCCACTGTTCAAAGAACATAATTATCAACACAAAGCAACCTTTTCTACAGAAAGATGAGCTCGATCAGACATTCAGAAATGTGTGACTCTCTACTGCGCTCTCACCAAAAGGTATTGTGCCAAGGCAAGTTTCTGTGGTATCTTGAGGTATAATCCTCCAGTTATGTCGCATGCCTACAAAACGAACAAAAAACAAACAAGGTTAAAAAAAAAAAAAAAACTGGTTATGTACAGATTAGGAGAACACAATGTAGTCAAAGTATTAACACCAAACCCCCAATTGTAATTGTAATATACTGAAAAATATCAGCACTTTAAAAAAGACTTTGTGTGAGAGCAACTTACTATGAATGTTTTAAAAGCTATTTGATATTAGTGCATGAGTAGTTTGGTATTGTTGGGTTTGGCTTTTGGATGGTACTTGCTATCACAATATAGGTTGTAGTGATATAAGGAAATGTACCTGCTGAAGGAGACCTGAGTCCGAGTCCAGCACACATGCATCAATCAGGATGTTCTGTTTCAAATACAGATGAGTTTTTTTTAAATAAATACAGAACTTACAATAAGTAATCAATCCTGAAAACACAAGTGAAAGCAATGATTTTACCTGCTTCTGGGCAGCAAAAATTACGTTCATGAAGTTCATGTACTGGAGGGCGCAGTCCTCGGATGCTTTTACCACCTATTTAGTTAAATACAGAGGCTGTGTTCAAAGTCACAGAATATAAAAGAAATGCACTAATCAAATAAGACCATTTGGGGCTTACCAGTATTCTTGATTTTATCTCCTGTCCAACTGAAAAATAAGAGAAGGCAACGTTAATAAGTATTGAAATGACAGACAGAATGACATACAGTTCCCATTGGAGAGCAGTATTCAGCATAAGAATAAAGATATTTAATCACCTTCCAGGTCTTTTGAGACCCTGTGAACATCTGAGTATTGAAAGATTAAGGATGATACTGTGGTCAAGTCTTAGCCACAGTCATTGTAGTGTATAAGAAGAAAATGACCCCAAAAAAAATCTGCAGACATTTCACCTACAGTACATAACTTGCATCATATAGGATAAATCATACAGGACAAAAAACAATTTTTAGACTGTTCTGTTACAGTTAAACTGCGTGAGGGCCCTAACACAAACATGGTTTCTAGGCTGTAATACTAAATATTTCCTCATGCAATATATGTATAGCCTGTCACTGCACTGCTTTATCTCTTCAACTTCATGTAACTTCAGTGCTTAAGTTCACTTAACTTTTTCTTGAAAAAAAGTCCACTACATGACATAAATGATGAAATTGCAAACTGTTTTTCCTGAAAGGATACAGCAAAGAGCTTTGGCAAGGGATCCAGCCAGCAAAGTATCCGTTGAATTTCCCCTGAGTTCAGCTGCAATCACATAAGTCACGATAAACAACCAACACTCCACAGCGTCAGTAAACACTTGAAAATACAGGTGTAAATTGCAGACAGACAGTAACCAACTTTTTTTTTTTTAACTTTTAGTATGTTGAAAAAGTCTAATGTTAATATTACTCACAGAAAAGCAGACTTGTACCTACTTTTTGACATAACATTCCTGATCTCTTCAGCAATAAGGTTATTGGCGACTGACAGGAGTTCATACTTTCCATCCCCACTGGAGGACGCTTCATCTCCACCGCTGTCCCCGCCTCTCCAGCTCTTACTAGGATACAGGAAGTGACTGAAATAGAGAAAGTTGGAGATATGAGCATAGAAGCAGTGACAGAAGCAAAATATTACATTCACTAAGACAGGTGACCCTTTAATCCCAGAAACTGACAGTGGTTGGAGAAGTACTCAAATTTAGTTTTAACTACACGTTTAGCAATTTAAATACATTTTAATACATTTGTACTTGAAAGTATAAAAAGATGCTGCTTCTGCAGAAAATTATACATAATTTTATATGACATTATTAGATTTTTAAAACAGATAGATATCAGATAGTATTTTACAGTTGAAACTGGCCGAGATGGGGCTAGTTTTCACTATTTTAAATACTGTTCGGCAGTGTAGGCCAGGGGTGTTCAACCTAGAAAACCACCAGAAGAGGAAATCATTCTTTGGTGGAACTGCTAACATCTCATAACATCATAACATCATAACATCATAACAACGTGTATGTGTAACAACTAGACACTGCTTTTTTTTAGGAGTCATAAGGCAAACACAAAACAAGTTACTGTATTTCATAAGCACTTTATCTGTTTTTAATTAAATACTGCAAAATACCTTAAAAGTAACTAGCAACTACAGCTGTCACATAAATGTAGTGAGAAATGGAGTGAAATATACAATATTTCCATCTGAGCTGTAGTGAAAAAGAAATACAAGGCAGCATAACATGTAACAATTTGAAGTAAACATGCCTTAAAATGATTAAGTACAACACTTCAGTAAATGTACTTAATTACTTCTCACCACTGGCAACTGTTCTACAATGTTACCTGTCTTGACAGTGACTCGCGATGACAGCCAGCTTGTTTGTCCTGGCCATGGCCATGTGAGAGTTCCCCATCACCATCACTGCATCCAGACACTTGGACAGGGTGAACTGATGGATACAAGAGGATAGCAGGTGTTGCTTAGTCTCAGCCACATTTCAAAATTACACAGTCTGTAAGCCATTTGTGGGTAATAATAATATGCGACTTAATAGTACCACCTCTGGCTCACGTTGAGCTTGCTGCCCCCACCATATCGGATTTACATCCACCACGATGACCAGCAGATTGATTTCATCCTCTGAGGAAAATGTGGAAACAATTAAACACAATGCAGCCTCTCTCTTAAATCTTTAGTGTACAGCACAATATATGAAAAATTATTAACTTTAATTATCTGTATCAGTCAGTCTAAGCAAAACATACCTGCTGCCATCACGGAAAGATATTTGAAACGAAGAGTGAGCAAAAACTGTTGTTGTCCTGGAACTTTATCTTCTGTTAACTTCCATCAATGATCTGAAAATTTTATTAATAATATTCACACAATTGAGAGAGTTTTCAAGTCTGAATTTTCTGACAATGTATAGTTCAGTACAAACTGAAGTATAGGAAAATAAAAGCCACCATATCAGCCATACTGTCGCGTCTTTGTGCGTCATCAGGCTGCGACTCGCTGTTGACACGCGGCGCACTGCTGCCACCTAACGTCCAATGTGCTGTAGTGTAACTTCACAGAAAGCCCACAGTTGTTTTTACTTATTTAACCTGATGAGGCGAGATCTCATGTAAGTATAAGTATCATTACAACTATGTAAAAATACTCAATTACAAGCAATAATCCAGTATTCACAGAAAGTTACAGCTAAGGTGTCTACAACACTCTTGAATATGCAAATGTGCAGCAAGGTACAATAAAATGTAATCAGATCATCTATTCTACTGCATGTTGTGGTGTTTTTTACTTCTTCTTGGCTTGTGTTGAATTGCGTTCAGCTTTGTACATATTGAAAAATGACACAAAAGACAATCTCCTCATATTATTTACTGGGACAATAGGACGCAAAAAACAATCAGTCATCATTACCACAAATAAACGGTATAGCTGTACACCATTTAATAATGATAAACCACAATATTGTGCAGCAGTACAAGTTCTGTCTAAAAATGCAAAAGTCAGGTGTCAGCAAAAGCTAGAATCCTTTCACAAATGATATTTCTAGTGTACCTTCTGATTTGATCAATATGCAGTAATGCCCTGTTTTATGATCTTGCTTAGACATCATCGGAGTACTGAACAGAATAAAACTCAAAGTTTCTTTGGATGTCAAAATGAAGCAGAGAAATACACAATGAAATGACACACATCCTGCAATTGCTGTTCAAATGTCCTATATGCATCTTATAGTACAATCAGTCATACATTTTCATTAGATGTGTCCCTCTTTTTCCTCGATTGACTTGTAGAAATCTTACACACTAATTGGCTCACACACCTGTTAACAGTTTTTATAACTGATTCTGAAGGGTTTTGATATGCTTCCCAATGAAAGACAACAAAACATCCCACATTGTCCTTTTGAGTGTCCGGCTATTTGTTGGGCTTGGGTTTTGGCTGGGCCTTCGATAAGACAGTCCTATATCTCTCAGTTTGGTAGGCATCTGAAGCGATGGCCTCACTTGAGTCATTCAGTGTTACATACACATCCCCGTTGACCTCAGTGACCTTGTGAATCCTCTGTTTGACACCCTTGGAGCGCCAGTATGTTCTCAATGGTTTGGCTGTAGGATCGTCCACCGCTTGGTAAAGCCCTTCCCCTTCTGCCAGTGTGATCTTATACTTGTGCCATGGACACACGATACACAACAATCCATTAAACTCCTGTTGTTGACACAGCATGAAGGGGATTAGAGAGACAAGACAGTAGCAGCTGTAGTGGCAGTCTTCCAAGAAAAAATTAGCTATCAATCTAAGCTAATGTATATACAGAAAAACTTGAACAGAAACTTTGCAACAAACTAAAAAAAAACCCCATTGGGTTTAGACATTAGGGTCATGCCTGACTATTTTGTGGTAATATTCAGAGAATATAGTAAACAACTTACCTCAATGTCTCCATACTGTAATGCACCACCTGAATCTGTTGGTAAAAAAAAACATGTGTCATTATAGAGAGCAGTGTTTCTTAATCAGTGTTTCAAACGTGATGAGACAAAGTAAAATGCCACACTTCAAAAATCACACTTGAAAAAAAGGGATGATGAATGTAAACATCTTTCTAAATCTTTCAACAGGAAAAAAAATGAAGGTGAAAACAGTTTTGCCTTATGCATCAACACATACAACGCCCACACACTTACGGTAGCAGCGCATGTCCATTGCATGAATCTGTCCCTGGTGACACAGGACCAGTACATCTCTGCATCCGTTGACCAGCTTGGTCACACGCCCAGCCTTGACAATGTCCTCCTTCTTCCCGATGAAGTGGAGGGCAGGGGGAGGTGATGAGGAGGAGGGAGGAGGAGAAGAGGAAGAAGAGGAAGTCTGAGAAGTCTCCTCCTCAGATGCCATGTTGATCCCTTCAGGTTTCCTGGCATGAATGAGAACATAGTTTAACTGCTATTTCAATTTTGAGAACATGATTTATAGCAAAAAATACAGTGTATTGAAACCTTCCTGAAAATAATATGGCTCATTTATGTTTGTAAGTAGCTCCTGCATCTTGTCTCTGCCTTCTTCATCACCACTGGATGTTCTTTACTACATTAGGAAATGTATTAAGAAAGAGAACTGATTCTTGTAGATTCCAATTTTTCATCAATGCTGTACAGTATTTTTGTTAAATTTCACATCTAACTGAGCATCATTTTATATTTCTGTCAATGCACATGGATTAGCTAAAGACGTGTGAATCCTAATCTGTTATATGGTGACAAACTAGCCATTCAAAACATTAAATCAACCTACCGTTTATGCTGCCAGTTTACATCTTTTAGTTAGACAGTCTCTCTCTCTCTTAATGGGTCGCTGATGAAGCTATTTTGGCTTCATGTCCTGGGCGGAGCAAAACATTTAATCTCGCTAAAATTAACACACTCAAATGTTCAAGTGCTTTATCTATATAAAACAGCTATATTTACTTGGACATGTACCAAATTTAAAAAACGTAAACCAAACATCGTTGGCGTCTCCAGAAAGCCAGAAGTGTTGTTGGTCTGGGGAAGAGACAATGTTGTGTGTTACGTTGAATATTGTCCCCAGCGAAACACGGGCTGATGAACGAGATTCTCCGGCCTCCTTGTTTTTTATGGTTTAAAGATTGCTTCCTCTTATGACATTTTTTGCAAACAGAAGCCGTGAAAAGTATGTATTTGCTTCAAATGTATATAATATACAGTGTGTGGTTAAATTGAAAAAAAAAAAACAAAACAATAAATACAACTGGAATTATTAAAAAAAAAATCGGAATAACTGTTATTATTAATACTAGATATGGTTACATTGTTTTTAGGTGTGTGTATATATTTTCTAGGATAGTTTAATCCATGTCTTTACTTTATCTCTCTATATTGTTTTTATTTTTATTTTTCCTGAGTCAGGGAAAAACCAAATTGCCAGTCTACGATTGTATTTTATTATATTGCACATTGAGCATGAGTATTAACATGTTTTCAGCATATACATTATTATTATTAATATTATTATTATTATTATTATATTGTTGTTATTACTACTAGTAGTACTACAACTACTATTACTACTACTACTACTACTACTAATAATAATAATAATAATAATAATAATAAACTCTCCATGCAGTATTTGGGGCAAATGTCTCAGTGGTTTAGTCTGAGGAGGCTTTTTGTCTTAGCAGGTTTGTTGGTGGGCATTAAGCTCTCTGAAGGATTATCTCTCTCTCTCTTTCATGCTGAACTGAGCGTAATTCCACCGCCTGTCTTTCTGTCTTTCTTTACGTTTGATAACATTTCTTATCATTTTTGCCACCCGTGGGTCTTTGTGCCGGTCAGGACCGGCCTGACACAGCCTTGAAACAAAGCTCCTCCCCGGGCAGCTCTGGTCGTTATGGGGACCTACTTTGTGTACGGAAATAGTGATACAGCTCCAGTGAGCGAGTTGGTGAAAGATTAATGCATTTTGTCAGTTCAGTTTGCTCGTTCAGATAAAATCATTAATTCAGCTTTTGTTGCTACAAAGAAGTGAATCAAGTAAGTTTTCTGTTTGTTCTTCTCATTTGGAAAAACTTTTTTATTTCATCCACAAAACCTATTTGCTAAGCACAGGCACTCAGTTATTTAAGATACTGTATGTTTGTGATGTTTCTTTTGGTTTTGGCACAATGTTTCCTTTATGTTTGTGTTAATAGCAGACCATCCCTGCTCTGGACAGGTGTCAACAACCTACTTTATTTTATGCTTAGTCAGCCATAAATGTAATTCAAACCGCACTGCATTTTGTCTTTGCAGAATTAACAGTTGCTGATACTTAGATCCCAACATGTGTTTACTGTGGAGACTGTGGCTCAGCCTACAGGAAATATTATTTATAATTTGAAGCATTGTACTGTTTCATAAACACAGTAATGAACAGCACTCTCACCTTATGCAGGCATATGAAGAGAGGCGCATTCAAGCACCATATGGCTGGACTGTTGCAGCTGTCAGCTAATCTACTGTAGAAGTCACCGAAGCAACAGTTGCATGCCTGCGTCTGCTATATTTATCATATTTATACTACGTTACAGAAATGTGTGACATGCACCATGCTGCCCTGGCTCCATCCTGACCAAGTGTCAAATTTCAGCATCATACCAGTGTCCTGTGCTTTGCTTGCCACCACAACAGTGCAGTGCGGTAGACATGACACAGTGACCGATCAGACTATTGGACATCAGTCTCCGACAGAAAACAGCGAGGGAGAGGGAACAGCAAGAACACACTGTCTTGGAAAAATAGCTGCAGAAGGGAATTAGTGTAGTTGCAATTCAAGTTTGTAGTTTATTTTGATTGGGCAGTAATTTCTTTACTCACTTTACTCAGTAAGTGATGGAGAGACTAAAGCGGTATGTCTGCCATTCACAGGGCAGGTGGAGTGAAATACAAGAAAAGGAAGAGGAGGAAATGACACTTTGCTTGTATGAGTGTCTGAAAGCGGTTGGGCTGCAGCGTCACTATGCCAGGTAAGCTCACTCACTCACAGTACATCCAAACTAACACTTGCCCTGTCCTCTCCTCCTCTCACCATCTGTGTCCCTCTGCCCCCGTGCTTCAGGTTTACCTCAGTGGGTGTTTGTCGTGCAGCCCACCTTTCAGGGCTGACCATGGAGGACTATCCCATCCTGGGAATCCGTTCCATGGAGGACAGGACTCGGTTTTTCCATCTTGTCCAAATGGTCAAAACTCTTGACCTGAAGAGCCTTGAATATGAAGATCGTGATGATGATGATGATGATACAGAGGGTGGTGATGAAGGCTACACTGTAATGGATAGTAGCGTTACTTTTTATGCCAGTGGTGATCCTGATGAAGATGTATATGATGATGTGAAAGAGAAGTGTGCTGTTGTCAGTAAGCTTAATGCAGCCAGTTTTTCCAAACCATCAAGTGTTTGCAGACAGCTTGATTTCAGCTGTGAAGCCACTGATCATAATCAGAAGCTATTTTCTCATCCAGTAGGCACAGTTCATGTCTGCACAAGTCATAACAGAAATAATGAGCCAGCCCAGGGCAAAGAACCAGCCATACCTGTGCAGCTTGAATTTGAAACTGGAAGTGCTGTGGTATGTAGCTGCAAAGACAACAACCACAGGGTGGATGTCCATAGTCATCAATTTGATCATCATACAGGAGAAAGCACCAAGTCAGACATTGTGCAAAGGAACTCCACGTTCAGCTCTCTCTCCGGATTGTCACCCAAGTGCATCACATCCCACAAACCAAAACCCAGGCCTGCAACAGTGGCGTCAAAGAGGTTTAACAACAAACCATTTGGGCACAAAGACAGAAAAGGAATCTCTAGGAAGACAAAAGTCTTTACAGAAACAAGCAGCAACACAGCTTCTGAACACATGACCAAGCCAACGCCTGTTTATGAATCAAAGAGAACAGCTGGCTATAACTACGGACTGCCACTGAGCTCCCCTCCTGCCTCAAACAAAAAGTGAGTGTTGGCTTTTATTGTCCTCACTGCTTGCTCCCTTTTTGCAAATTAATATCTTAGTAAAGGATGTATATATCTTAATTACATTTCTGAACATGAAAGACATTCAGAAAGTAATATAAAGTAACCAAATGGCTGC
This sequence comes from Centropyge bicolor, assembly GCA_037975185.1. Lineage (NCBI taxonomy): Eukaryota > Metazoa > Chordata > Actinopteri > Pomacanthidae > Centropyge > Centropyge bicolor. Next base: position 4,251,598 of record JBBMOC010000013.1, read on the forward strand.
AACGCTTGCACTGAAGTTAGGTTTTCCGTGCGTGCGAATCCCTTTAGGAAATTACATGCTTTTGTGATTGTGTCTGTTGAAATCATGATGTTTGCATAAAGTTTGCATATAAGACTTGTTTGCTTTGGACTTGATCATCCTGGTTTTGATTGTCTGTGATTGGTGCGTGCGCATGTGTTGCAGGCAACCAGCGGGGCAGCGGATCAGTGTGTGTGTGAGGAAAAGACCTCTGACACGCACAGAGTGCAGGAGAGGAGAGGAAGATGTTGTGACAACTCCGAGTGGAGAATGTGTGATTGTCCATGAAAGCAAAGAGGCTGTGGATCTTACACAGTACATACTACAGGTAGATATAATGTTCAGAAAGGTGACAATGACAAATCAGTGTTTTGTCCTGCATCTCTAATGTAGTTATAACTAAAGATACAAGTGTCTCCAAACAATAACACTTATCATATTATCGACATCATCAGCTGGGATGATGTTGAAGTGTTTTGCGATGAATTACTGGAATTGTGTATGCTCTGTATTTTTACTTGAAGATCACCTTGTCAGATCTTTGTCAGGCTGTTGTTCTGTTTGTGTGACCGGCGCCTTGGTCTTTTGTCCCTGCAGCACAGATTCTACTTTGACCAGGTTTTTGGGGAGGAGAGCTCCAATGAGGAAGTGTATCAAAGGACAGCATATCCGCTGGTGCAGCACATGCTCAATGGGTATGGCAGCATTGATGTAATGGTATTCATGTTGTCACTCTACAATTTTTCCCAGAGTCCAAATGGATCAGTTTTGTGCTTCTAGGCATTTTAGCTCTGTGTTCCTATGAATTTGTCTCTAACTAACTTTCAATATTTGTGTTGTGCGTGCATCCATAGGGGGAAGGCCACCTGCTTTGCATATGGCCAGACAGGTGCAGGAAAGACTCACACCATGTTGGGTTCATCTCCGGGGAGAGCAGGGTTGTATGCACTGGCAGTCCAGGACATTTTTGCTCACCTCTCCACCACACACGTGCACTCACAGTTACTGGTGTATGTCAGTTTCTTTGAAATCTACTGTGGTCAGCTGTATGACCTGTTGGACCACAGGAAAAGGTGTGTGCATTAGATAAGGGATAAAAAGATATTTTTATTAATTTATTACTTGTGTCCTAAATGAACCAATATTTTTTGCAAAACAATTACTTATTTTTTGGTAACATCATCATTAAATTAAAACAGAATACTTGGATTTATGATAAGCTTTGATTTTGTTCTTTCTGGATTTCCTCTCCCTCTTAATCTGTCTTTTTCTTTCTTCCATCATTAGGTTATTTGCGAGAGAAGATGGACAGAAAGTGGTTCACATTGCTGGGCTGTGTGATGTCCAAGTGGACTCAGTCAGCTCACTGCTGGAGGTTTACCCCTTTCTTTAAAAATTGCTTCATGTCCATGCTGTTGTGTCCAGGGTTGATGTTCTGAAGTATCATGTACTCTTTAAGTCTCACACTTAATAGTACTTATATGTGCTTAAATATTCAGTGGAGTGTAAGTAAATATGCAGTGCACAGTTTCAAGTCCAATACAAACTGAATCTTTCACCTCTGGTCCCCTAATTCTGTGCTTGCATCCTCATACAATTGAAATATTACCCAACAAGAAAAAATGTATGATTTTCTTTGTTTGAAGTAGCGACTGCCGTAATCTCTTTCAACAGCCTTTGAAATCTCTGTCTCTCTTGTCTCCCTCCTCCTACATTCTTTGCTGCACTTCCAAAGGTGATTTCACAGGGTACAGATGAGCGCACACAGGGGGTGAGTGGAGTGAATCCACTCTCCTCTCGTTCCCATGCCTTGCTTCAGATTCAGCTAAGAGGACCAAACCAGCAAATAGCTGGTAGGTGAGTGACAACATGTGCTGTATTACATTTTGGACATATTATGATGCACACACTTTTTGTCTTTCACTCCTAAAGCTCAAGTAGAGTTATTGTACAATAAATCAAATAATCCCTTCAGTATTTATTTAAAATGACTGAACTAAAGAGATGTGTGTGTTTGTGTGTTTGCCTGTAGGATGTGGTTTGTGGACCTGGCAGGAAGTGAGAGGGCATCAGATACCAAAGAGCCAGACAGGCAGAGTCGTATGGAGGGAGCCGAGATCAACCAGAGTCTTTTGGCTGTAAGCCACACACACACACACACACACACACACACTCAGAAATTGCAAAGTCAAAGACATTTGTGAAGGTGTGGTGGGATTTTATGTATTTTCTTTTCTTTTCTTTTTTTTTTAGCTAAAAGAATGTATCCGGTCCCTTGACCAAGAGCAGTCACACACGCCTTTCAGACAAAGCAAACTTACTCAGGTACTAAGATGCTTGTAGCTTGTTGATTTTCAGTGCTTCTGCAGTGTGTGTTAGTGATACAAGTGTGCATAAATATCAAGGCTTATTTTTAATCCAGTTTGATCAGTAAACTCTCCCGTGTTTTACACTATATTGTTCTCATTCTAGGTTTTGAAGGACTCATTTGTTGGCGACTCAATGACATGTATGATAGCCAACATTTCACCTGGTCACTTAGCAACTGAACACACACTTAATACACTGAGATATGCGGATCGGTAAGTGTGTGAGATACTTAATATGGGATATTAGTTTCTGGAAAGATTTTTTCTTAGAGCCGTATTGGATTTCTCAAAAATATTGTTTTCATGTTTAAGTGTCAGAGCAAATGATAAATGATTGCTGCTTGATTTGATTTTTCATAGAGTGAAGGAGTTGAGGGGACAGGGAGGACAAAGAGGAGGAAGAAGAGGCAAGACAATACCCTCCCCCAAACATAATCTGTCCAACAGCAGCAGCATTGGCCCCAGTGTTGGCCCCCGAGGAAAAAGTCCCCTTAAAAAGCCAAAGTTAGGGAGACAAAGAGAGGCTTTTGGTCCGACCGCACCTACCTCGACGTTTGTCACAAGAGGTGCAATTCTCTGCTCCACACCTAAGAACAGCAGATGTGAAGAGGAAACAAGCGCAAGAGCAAGAATGGGTATTAGACTTGAACAAATAACACCAATTAGAGGTATGCTTGGAATAGGTGATAAGAGGGAGAGGAGGCAGGGAGCAGGTGGGAGGGAAGATGGAAGAAGAGAAAGGTATGGAGGAACTGACTGTGCAGGTCACTCTATTGGTGATCAAAATGTTGAGGAAGGGCTAGTTTTGGGACAAGCCACTGATGAGCAGCTTCACCTGTGGGAGGCACAGGCTGCGTCTGGATGCTACAACAGAGAAAAAAAGAACCAGCGAAGCTCATTGAAAGGGGGAAGAGAATCATGGATAGAACCAAGAAGACAAGAGAAAAGCAATAGAGACACAGGCAGTGAAGCAAAAAGGTTGAGGGAAAGAGATTTACAAAAGGTTGATGATCGGGATAAGGAGAGGGAGAGGCATCTGAGACATTATCACCAGCAGCTGCAGCAGTTTATGCCCTCATCTGCTTCTTCATCTGACCATCTCTTCTCACCCACTACATCTCCATCTTACTCTTCCTCTAATCAGGCCTCTCTCTCTTCCTCTGTCCCACCATCTTTCTGTTCTTCTGTTCCAAATTCCTCTGGCATCTCAGTTTCTGCCATTATGTATCATGGTTTGGAAGAGGTTTCAGGTGCAAACAGAGCCAGGGTTGAGGTTAGAACTGATGAACAGCTTTCTTTCCCCCCCAGCAGAGAGATTTGCTTACAAATTGAAACCTCTCCAAGCCACAATCAAAATAAAAATGAAGTTGGTCATGGTGACTCAGGTGGTATTAGTGAAGATTGGAGGGTGTCTTTGGAAGGAACAGAGGCTGGATTTAGACAAGACAGAGGTAACAGTGAGAATAGGAGGTCGCTGAAGGCAACAGGTGAAGGAGAGGTAATAATAAGGAGGAAAGACTGGAGGCCGGCTGGGATGGAAGAGGGAGGAGAGGGGAGGTGGGCATGGGAAGCAACAGCAGAGACAGAAGAGACAGACAGGATGACAGGTGCAAGGGCAGCTGATGTAGAGGTGCTAGTGTCTTACAACTGTGATTCAGAAGTGGGTGTGGTAGGAATAGATGCCTCAGATGTCCCAGCTGATGAAATGTGGAGTACTCAGGAACTAGACGGAGCTGACAGCTACAGCTTAGTGTCCACCCACAGCAACCATTGCAGCCTCTTTAACCCCCTTCCTGTTGAGTCACACCTTCAACGAGCTCCAGCAGAACGACCCCTCTCCCCAGCCTTTGAACACCCCAACACACTCCTGACCCCAAATGCACTCAGTGATCTCTCCCTTAAATTAAAACATACCAGATGCACCTCAAATATATTGCCTCTACCAGTGCAAAATGCCCAACAGGGAGTGACATCAAGCAGCTGTAGAGAGAAGGAACCATGGTTTGCTGCTAATGCCAACAGAGGAGGATTTTCAAATACTCAGTCAGCCACACTACCTCTCACTACCCCCATCACACAGAATGGATGTAAAATACCTGCTGAGCCCCTTAGCATAATATTTGAAACTCCAGCTTACACTGAGGAACCCAACCATCCAGAGGTCAAAGTCAGAATGCCTGTTTTAGCTCAAGGAGAGACTCCTACAGATTCTCTCAGTTACATCATGGACCCCCTCAGCATCTCCTTGCTTCAAGTGGACCAACAGGCTTCCGTGGCATCGTTCCTCCAAGGCGAACAGAACAAAACTTCAAACCCACTTCAGAATGAAAGGGGAGAGGATAAGGTGGAAAAAGAATGTCTCCCATTTGCAGAGATGGCAGGAAAAGTTGTAGAAGACGACAGCGTAGATTTGCACCTGTCTCTTTTGGATCTGCCACAAACAAAAACCTGTAACCCTCCCACCTCTGACACCATGACAGCGACTAAACATGCTCAACAAAGAAAAGACATATGTTGTGCCACATTCAAACATAGTGGAATAGGTAAGGATGAGTTATGCATGTATGTGTGTGTGTGTGTGCTAACAAGTGCCTAAAAACAGGTATGTGAACAATTCTATATCTTGTCCAGGTATGATGAAGCCTCCTATCCCTGAGGTTATGCTGGCGTCTTTCCAGAATGAAAAAGAAAATCAGAATCCCCAAATCACACCAGCAATTGAAGTCCTGGACACCAAAGTACCTGCAAACCCACCTAAGCCCTTTACATGTGCTTCTGTGAAAACTTCTGCCATCTCATCCTCTGTCCAGTGCTCTGGGAACACCAGCTCAAACAATCCAATGACATATGGTGCCACCCAAATCCCACCAGAATATGCACACAATGTGCACAACAAACTTGCTTATTCCATGTCAACACCACAGTTAGAAAGTGTCCTGGGCATGAACACATTGCCAAAGCAGTGTCACATAGTACATTCAAACCACTTCAGCAACTCAAACATCTCATGCCAACCAAATGGTCCTACAGAATCAAATAGTGAAGAGAGCACCTGCAATCTGCAAATTAGACCCATAATCCCTCTGTCTAGGCTGGAAGACTTGTATCACAGCCAGTAAGTACCAGAAATCACAATTTTGCTCGCACAATCATCCTAAATGAGTGAAACAGTCCATGTTCATTTGACAGGCCTCTGGATATTATAATGAGACACAAGAACTTGTATTACTACAACTACACATAATGATAATAACCAACTAATTAGTTGATCTTGTTACATGTTAATCCTACAGAAATTGTACAGACTTTTTTTCTACTTTCTTCTTCTATCTTTGACAGATTTAGAAAGCAGAGTAATTGCAACACAGAGGTACTTAGTTCAAATAAAAAAATTCTTTCTTTCTTTATTTTTTTTCTAATCCAATCCAACTTTAGGTGGCGTGTTGTCCAAGCCCATTGGGAGCAGCTAGAAGAAATGGAAACTTTATGTCATAAAGAGGGCAGGCTTCTGTGCCAGCAACCTGATATGGTCAGAATAACTCAAACTCATATTTGTGATTTGTTTTAAACATATTACACACTTTTGTCTGTCCTCATTCTCTGTCCTTATCTTAACAGGCATTTGGGGAGTATGTCCAGAAACTGGGGCAGATCATGGAGAGAAAGGCGCAGTGTGTCCACAGCATGATAGCTCAGCTGCAGCCATATCTTAAGACCAATCATTCTAACCAACCACACAACCAAGGAGAGGATAATCGCAATGAAATTACTTGAATAAACAAAGTTATTTAGCACTTTTTTATGCAAAGTCATGCTATTTATGAGTGCACTAAATACAGTTTGGGTAAATGTTAGAATTTGTTTACATTTATAAATGTTCAAGTGGCTTTAAGAGTTCACTGGACATTGGACAAATATCCCTTGATGTGTGTGACATCAAGAGATGTGTTTCATGATGGTTCTTGAAGGGGAAACATGTTTTCCCATGGAGACAATAACATATATGTGGTGAAAATAACAAAAGGTCATTTTGTATTTTTGTGCATTCTGCAGATTGATGTGTGTGTCTGTGTGTTTTGCATGCAGGTGTGGGTTGTTTTTTTCTTCTTAGGTCCCCAGTCCGGTATACATGCTGATTCAGATGCATACAGCATTTTAAGAAATTCACACATATTTAATTCTTTGAGTCATAATTTGCAATGTTCTTCTCACAATAGAGATGTCTACTGTGGAATATTGGATGACTGGTATTTTGATATTAAGTTATTCTGTACTGCATACTGTATCTTTTAATTTAAAATAACCCAGCAGGGGTGCACTTCTGCGAACCCAGTCTTAGTCCGAACTCTGGAGTTTCTCCTAGTATCAGACTGATCATTTTTTCACAGCTTTTGTTCTGTCTTTTTTTTTGTCTTTGTCTTTACCACAGCCCACCAGACTGTCCACCAGTTCAGCATGATTAGGTTAGGTAGGCTATCGTCTTGACTGAAACTGTGAGTCTGGAATTTCGAGACATTGAACCAAAGATGCACAAGTAATAATTTGCTAGCTTGCTTAAAATTTGGACTCAGGTTGTCTAATGAGCTGTTTTCTAGTGCTAAGTTTGCAAGATTTTTTTTTAGTCTTCTAATAAAAGATTGTGATACTTAACGTAAAGCAATGAGACTATCAGTCTGTTTTCAGTTTCAGCTGAGTCATTGAGGCTTCATGCATTTGAAACACAGTTCTGAGGGATTAAGAATGAATTAAATTTGCTTGATAATCAGAAGATGACATGTGTCTGAAATATTTTTTGAAGTTGATTTAATGATTATTTTCTGAATGGAAGAGTGCAGATATATTGTTTTTACCCCTGTGGGTTTACCTGTTAAAATAATCATCATTTTATTATCAAAATAAAGTATAGCATAGATTCCACAGAGAGCTGAGAGTGAATAAAGTTAGGAGAAAAGTCAGCCTAAACACTGGGAATATCCGAGGTTCACTTCAACTAGTATTACAACATCCTCAAAGACACTTACACAACCTGTTTTGGCTCAAGAACAAAAAACTTTTTTTTTTAACTCTTCCGTCGACAAAAGGCATAACCCCTCACATTTATATTTCATCATTGTTAAGGCATTACATTTGTGTTATTTTTTTTAACAGCTAGGGGAACTAACAACATACAGAAAACTCAATGTATAGACCCTCCCGCTTTCAGGCCAGAAGCACGTTAGGAGGACCGACCTAAGGTTAGGAGTAAGCGCGCTCCCGAACGGGGAAGGAACGCGCACGTCAAGGCATGGCGTTGAACCACCTGACCAGTTCGGCGGGTTTTGGTTGGCAGGTTCAGCTTCACAACGTTGAACAACGGCGCGGTGGGTCACGTGACAGCATCTGCTGCTGCTGGCTGAGCGAAGCGTGTTAGCAGGTAAAAGCAAGAATAAAATGTATTGTGCCAGTGTTATCAATTTAAACGCGGTTTTATCTACCCGGGCGTCTTATTGTGTCATTTTTTCATTAGTTTAAGGAGAACCCATCGATCCTGACAAACCGTTCGCTCTGTTCGATGATTAGCTAACTAACTAGCTAGCTAGCCAGCGTTGTAGCCGTAACTGTTACTGTAGTGCTGCATTGTATGCGGACGGGCCGTTCACATGCCGGCGCAGTTAGCCTGCTGCTGATAGCTGTCGTAGCTTAACGGGCCACGCGTTTTTCGACAACTTTTCTCCCCCTCACACCCGTAAGTTACTACATTTATAGTACTACAGTATTAGGCATCAACAGTTATAAATGTTAGTTAACACGCGTTGTTTTTGTTTCGTTTCAGTTATGTTATCTTACTGCTAACTTTAGCTAAATCTGCCGTTGAGGTTAGCATAAAGTGACAAACGTTAGCCTTTCTTTTGGTTTACACAAAAGGGTATATCTTCGCACTTGTCACATTGTTTATTTTTTTGTTCCTGTGTCGGTTGTGAAACACGAACAGCACTCACATTGGCGGACATTTTAACTAATTGTATAATTACTCTGGTAATATCTTTCCACTAAAATTTGGCATTTTAATGGGAGGAATCGAGTTTGCATCGCACACAGAACAAAGACGAGCAGTTAGCCAGGCTAATGCTAGCGTGAGCTAGACGACCACACGCTAATGTGAATGTTAGCCAGTGCGGCTCATATTACCGTCGAGCTTCTTTTAACGCTCTAAATAAGATCAAGATTCAGGCATCACTTACATTACCTGGGTATGTGCGACTGAAAAACAGTGATAACAGTGCCTAACGTAAACTAGATTTTACGATTAACATTAACAGTGCCTTGCTGTCTAGCGTTTTTGTGTCAGTCAACATTGTTAAACAATAACGTTCGTTTAAATCACAGGCGGTGGATCCCATTTGTTGTGTTCCCACGCTGGCAGTTTGTCAGTCGGTAGTATTATTAGCTAACAAGCAGTTACTGTATGTAATATAATCTAACTCAGGGTAGTTGTTTGATTTCGATTTCCTTGGACACCACTTAGCCTGGCATAAAGCCAAGACTTTTCTGTGGTTACTTAATACTTTTAATCAAATGCCGAATGGTCGTTGATATCCTGCCGTCGTCGATGGGGAAAAGTGTTCATACTACCCATAACATATGCTGGTACATACCCATGTTTTTAGTGTATGTGAGAATGAGGGAGGGTTGTAAGTTGACACCCGGACAGTCCCCTCTTGGCCAGCTAAATTTAACCAGGGAGGTGGGGGAGTCCGATGGGGTTATAGTCTTACATGGTATACTTGACAACAGTGAGTCTTAGTCTGCTTATATTCACTATATTGTATTGGCACTGGACGTTTATTCAGTATTATGTGACTAGGAATTGTGATGCAATGTCTCACAGGTGGCTGTCATTTCACTTTCCCTTCAATTCCCTCTTTCTCTCCCCCAGATTTTTCTATTTTGTACATACATTGTTTTGTATATACTGTATATGATGACTTCAGTGGTCAGCAATCAAGCCCGGGGGACTCGGGACAGAACGCTGCCCACCACCACACAAACAACACAACCACAGAAACAGATACAGGTGGGTTTTCACCAAGTTGCACACAGACCTAAGGAATTGTCCTGCTCAATTATCACAGTATTTTATTTTTTACTACAATTAATGATCATGCCTCAACAATCAATCAGTGCCTCATTTAGTATTGAATGTTATCATTCTGTATGATTTAATTAATGTGTAATAAATGCAAAATGTCATTTCACACATGGATTTTAAGGTGACTATATCCTACATCGTGCTACCTCCATCTGGACTAGTGTCTTTTATTAAAAGAAGTAAATGAATCCCAGTGTCATCTGGTCTAATGTATTGTTTGAGTCTGAAAATGAGGCCAGATGTAATGTGTTGTGTACACAATGTGTTTCAAATTGTTTCCAATTGAACTCTTTGTCTACCAGGCAACAGCAGAACAGATTCGTTTAGCCCAAATGATCTACGACACAAATGATGCAGACTTTGAAGACAAGGTCAAACAGGTAATGTGTTTGTGCCTACGTTTAGGCAAAATTAATTTTCTGGGTGACCAGCATATGTTCCTGGATTCTAAGATATTCAGATCCTCCTTGCATTACATGGTGATCTAACTTAACACTGTATTTCTGCACACTCACAGCTGATTGAGGTAACTGGGAAGACTCAAGATGAGTGCATGGTAGCCCTGCATGACTGCAACGAAGATGTAAACAGAGCCATCAATTTTCTGCTGGAGAGCACCTCTGACACAGTAAGAGTCTACATACACAAACCATATTCATATACAGATATTCTGCTTCCAATGTTCAACAACATTACATTATAGGTGTACTTTAGAGTCAACCTTACTCTTTGGTTAACCTCTGTCAGAACTCCTGGGAGACAGTGGGAAAGAAGCGGAGCCTTGGGAAAGAAGGGGGGCCATCAGAGATCAAGGAGAGTAGGGAGAAGAAAGGAGGAGAGAGGGAGGCCAGTCGTGGACGTGGGGGCTCCAACAGGAGAGGCAGAGGCATCAGCCGAGGGCGTGAAGGTAAGAAAGGGATGAAAGATATTTGTCCTAGTAAAGAGATGAAGAGCATGGATCATGTAGATGTATGTTCCTTGTCAGCCTGTTAAAATGGTGTTCTCTGTATTTGATGCATTTTTGTTTTATATTCAGTCATTGCTAAGAGTATGTTGAGTGTATGGACTTATGTTTTGTGTTGGATTCCAGGTCGGTTAGAGGAGAATGGATTTGAGGTGGCTCCTGGAGAGAGAGGAGGAGATCGTGGACGCAGAGGGCGGGGCAGAGGTGAGTGATGCAAGAAAAAGAAATCTACGAAGTTTATTGTATTAGGCTTGTGCCAATTGGTGATCAGATCATATATATACGATTGAGGGGAATGATCAATTATTGTTTTTTCTTATGCCAATATTAAACTGCCAGTAAACAAGTTTTTTGCTTCAACTTATTATGCAGTAAATGTTGATTGCACAATGTAATGGCTATAGAATAATGACACCATCTGTGTTTCAACTGGTTCCCTGTAAATCTTGCTTTTACTATGCAATTCAGTCACCCATAGTGTATGATCTCCCAGGGAAAATGAAGGTTTGATGCGTGGCACAAACGAAGTACATTAACCATAGTTCGTAGATCAGTCCAGTAAGGCTGATTGGAATCAGCACAAGTGAAGAGTGGATCACAAATGCTTAATTACAAGCCAGTTTTCCATAGATCTGACACCCGGCATAATGTTGTGATACTAGCTTAGCTCCCTTCAAGAATTGCTCAGTGTGTGTGTTTACGTGTGTTAAAGTGTTAATGTAATTGCTGGAAGGGAAATTGTTGAAAATAAAATTCGATTAATCGCCCAGCCCTACAAGGTAAATGCAATGATTTTTGTGTACCATTGCATCCGTAATATCTACGAGTGATGGAAATTTAAAAACCACTGCCCTATAGGTTTTTTGCATGCTTAGTTTTCTAATTTCGGCAACTGTTCATTCCCCCAATTGAACAAACATGACCATGAATTTAGGCAAATTATCATATCAACTGTTTTTTGTTAAATGCTATGTTTAGATAAGGAATTGGCTCATGTTATTGTGCATGTTTTGGTGATGTAGCTGGCAGGATATCTATTTGTGTCTGCAGGCATTTAGAGTATTGCAGCACTCAACATGTGTGGAATGTGCTCAGTCCCTGCAGCTGCTTGTATGTATGTGTGTGTGTTTGTCAGGCAGGGGGTTGTTGTCAAGAGACAAAGAGATTGGAGAAGGTGGGAAGTAGTAGAATCTGAAACAACAAGTTATCTGAGAATAGTGAGGTCCATCTGGGTGCGATTCAGAGAAACTGTGTCAGATGGCCTGTTATGCGTTATTGGCTGACAAAGGTCAATGATTGAAACAGTGCTTTTTCCCCAGTAATTTTACTGCTAACTGTCTGTGGGAGTTTAATACTGTCTTTAAAACCACTTAATGAAGAATTGCTTTTGGCAGGGACGTGTCAACAGTGGTCATCTGGTTTTTTTGTGTGTGTCCTCAGGGGCAGGGGGTCGTGGTAGAGGAAGAGCAGCTGCTGGCAACAGGTTCTCCTCCCAGGGAATGGGGTAAGAACATGTGTTTCGTGTAAATGTTAAGTCTGAAGTAGGATGAGGAGGTGGTGATGGTGATTACAAGCACATATCTTAAAAACAAGTGTGGAAAAATTACATTTCTGAATCTTCTCATTCAGTAGCAACAAGAGACCACATGATTTTCTCTTCAATTTGTCTTATGTCGGCTCACATTTCCAACCTGTCTTCATCTTTCCTGTTGTCTCTTCTTTCCACTCTCTACTCCTTTCAGCACCTTCAATCCTGCTGACTACACGGCTAACTCTGGAACTCGCCAGGACACATGGGAAGGGGAGGGCAACGAACCTGCTGAGGGAACTGGTAAGGAAAATAACAATTAGATATCACCTTTTAGTGCCATTTCTCACTTTTGCATAGCTTAATTGCCCATGTAAATGTATCAGCCATGTCCAGCAATAATTTACCTCACTCAGGGAGAATTTACAAATCCAAATGACTATGTACCAAATGAACAGAATTCAAGCATAAATTGAGTGCTTATACATTCAGTGTTATTGTAAAGCAGTAATGCTGCTATATTTTCACTGCTTTGGGGTGACCAATGATTGCCTGGAACACATCATGAGTATGTGTGGACATGGCAACACTAACTTGGCTGCTGTTCTGGTTTGTTTTGTTTTTTTAGGAACATGGGGAGGCAATCTGGAAGACTGGACTTCAGAAGACTGGAATGAGGATGTAAGGCCTCACTTTTTATTGATCCTTAAGGGATTTGCAAGGCTTCAGTTTCAGGGCTTATACAAGGTTTGCCAGTTCTTTAAATGCACTCTGGCCTGCCTGGTAGTGTTATGGTTTACTGACATTTAACTTATTAAATGTTATTGGCAAAGTGTCAGTGGTTCTATTTGTGTAAATGTATCAATGTGACTCAGAATAGGTCATTTATATTACAGAATGTATGCCTGTATTAATCTGATGTATGACTGTATTTTTACTTCCTGTGCTTTCTCACAGTTGTCTGAGACCAAAGTATTCACTGCCTCTTCTGCTCCAGCAAACCACATCACACCTGGACAAAAGTAAATCACTCTGCCCAGAGTCAAGTTAACTTATAACACTACAGAGAACTGGCTTTATTTTGGAGAATAACATTTAATCTGTGTGGTTTTCTTCTCCTTGTATACCTTCCTCTCCAAACTTGTGTCTTACTTCTCAGTGTGGACCTGGCTAGTCTACTGCCTAAGGCTGGAGTGGCTGCAGGGGGTTCTATGGACTCTGACTTGGGGGCGATCGTTGATGGCCCTTCAGCCGAGGATTTGGGCCAAAGCCTGGTGTTTACTAATTCCCACCACAATGGACGCACTGCAACACACAGCTACGCACACGCTACAGCCAACAGCTACGCCCATGCTGCCTCTGCTGGCACCACCTACGCGCATGCTGCACTGGTACAGACACACACACACACACTGACACATGTGAAAGCACCAGCAAACCCTTACATGTAGTGTTTGGCCTACACATTGAATTATGGTTTGGATTTTGTTTTTCTTCTTTCATCCTTACAGTCCTCAGTTCTGGGTTCTGGTTTTGGGTCCCTGAATACACCTAAGCCAACACCTCCCTCTGACATGAGGACACCAGAGCAGCTCAACGGGCCTAGACTTGGTCAGAGAGCCAGTCAACCGTTGGTGACCACCAGCAACAGCTGTGTTTCCAAAGATGCAGGGCCACCTCCAATACAGAACCCTGCTCCTGCCTCCTCTCCCTCTGTAGAAATCAAGCCTCAGAGAGTTGAGAATGGCTCTGGTATTGCCCAACACAGTAAGTTTGTCTCGACGTAAATAAGAAGTCCAATGCAGAAATTTAAGACAATTATATCTTTACTAATTGTTCTTGATGACAATCACAAGAGTTATATGAATAAAATTATCCTCATTCTTTTCAGTGGAGATGAAGCTTCAGCCAGAGCCATCAGCAGTGCTCAGCCAACTGGCTCAGAGGCAACAACAGTCCACCATCCTTCCCCCCACAGAACCTCTGGGCCTGTCTCAGTTGCATGCTCCACAGGTCCCCACACCGCCAGGTAGGACTGCAGAACAATTTTATACTATGCCATTAAAGTATAAAGACAAAAAATATTTGTCCAACAGTGAAACTAAGATCATGGCAACACAGCTAATATCTAAGACTAGAATTTTCAGCACACAATAAAGTCAAGTGAGTTTGTTCTCAGGCTTAAGAAATTAATACCTAACAGTATCATCATAAGATATTGGCAGTATCACCACCTTCATTATGTTTTGCTCTGATAATTATTTTGGCCTTAATGCTGTACTTTTAATGACATTGTGAATGACACTGCTACCTGAAATCTCAGGCCATGAGTCCTCCGTCCCTCCTGTGAGAGATGGCGCTTCTCCGGGAGTAAAGCTGCCGTGCATGGAGCCTTCAATCACAGAAGCCCCACAGCGACAGCTAAAGACACAGAGACGCAGAGTACCTCCTCCCTCAAAGGTGAGTTCTTCTGATATCTGAACCTTTATCAGACAAAAAGAAAGTAATAATGACCATGCAAAAATAACAAATGAACAATATTCGATGCAAGACAGGGCAGACACTAAAAGTCTTGTCAATAATTGATCTGCTTTCACAAGCTTGACATGACAAGTCGGCTAGCTGACTGGTAATGTGGTAGGGACAGAATATATAAAATTTCCACAAGCTGTAAATCCCACTCCCATAACATTATCTCGCATAACCAGAGATAAAATCTTGTTAGCAAACTCAGACGGCACAGATAAGTACAGGTCTTCTTCAGTGTATTAATCTCATACATGTGTTTGCGACCAGTGCCTGTTGCTGACATAATGGCAGTTCACACTCTGACACATCCAAGTAGCAGTTGACAAGACTGTTTTGACTCAACAGCTATTCATGTATTTTTGACTTAAAAAACTGTTTGCACACATTTTAACATGATTTCCATAATTTAAAGGTGACCTATTATGCCCATTTTCAGATGTGTGCTTTTATTTAGGGTGTCTACTAGAATAGATTTACGTGCTTTAATGTTCAACAAACATATTTTTGTCATGCTGTCCACTGCTGCATCACCTCTATTCACCCTCTGTCTGAAACATTCCGTTTTAGCCCCTGTCTCTTTAAGGCCCCCCTCTCTAAAGCCTAGTCTTCTGATTGGACAGTGACCACAGGCCTCAGCATGCACTGCACCTCACAGTTCTGCAGGGGTTTTTAGCTTCTGAGTTTAGCTGCACAACTTCTACCATGAATATCACCAGGATAATTTGTCTACTCAGATCCCGTCGTCAGCAGTGGAGATGCCGGGCTCAGCAGATATATCTGGGCTGAATGTTCAGTTTGGAGCGCTTGACTTTGGGTCTGAGGCTGGCAGTGGAACAGTAGACATGGCACAGACGGAGTTGGCCAGGGAGCAAGCCCTGGCTCAGGCTCCAGCTCCAGCACCCATGACTGTCCCTACAGCTATTCCCACACAGCAGCCACAGAGCAGCCTGTTCTCCAAGCCAGGATCTATGAGGTGTGTGTATGTGTGAGTTGGTGTGTGAGGCTCAGGTTTTAGGAATTTGTTATTTTGTACATGCGTATTTATCTGTCTGGTATGAAATCTTTGTAGCCTTTCAAGATGGGGCCATGAAAAAGCAGGGCAATCACTGCATGCCATGGGCACAAAAGTTATCACAGAGTAAAAGGGTTTAGTGAATGTATGTTTCAAATTAAACTGCTAATAATACTCAGTATGTTTATCATATATTTATCATTCCCACTGTTCCTTTCTCTCTGAACAGTGAACACATGAGCAACTTGCCCACCTTACCCTCAGCCGTATCAGATCCCAGTTTCCCCTCACCATCCTTGGGCTTACCCAGTGCCACACCCTCCCCCTCCCTCGGTCTTCCCAGTGCAGCCACTCCACCCTCTTCTACAGCACCTACAGCAGCCAGTCGTGTGGAGAGCAGTGGCCCAAGGTCCCTGCCGCCTCATCTGGGCTTCTCTCACAGCAAAGATGTCCCCCCAGCTGCTGCTCTCACGGTGAGGAGAAACCTTTTTTCTCTCTATGCATAAGTGGTCCAAAAGACAAAAGGATATAGACCTCTGCTGACTTTTCTTCTTCTTGAACGCTCAATGTCTGCTTAACACTTGACAAAATGCAGAATGATCAAATTAAGACTTGATCTTTCTTCTTTAGAATGGCTACGGTGGCATGAAGACGCAGAGCACACAGGACAGTGAGTACACTCATCATTATCAGTTCTACACAACCACAATGAATGAAATAATATACAATATAATGAATACTGATTGCTGAATGCATGCGATAGGAAGTCCTTTCAGTGAAAGTGGTTGAGATTTGACAAAGATCAGGACATACTTTACCCATCTTTCTCATTCATCTTAGTTAATTTTTTCTCCATCAGTTTGTAACTAACACACAAATTTGTACATGAAATTGATAGCTTTCATTTTTCTTTTAAATCAGCTACGTCATCAACATCTAGAACAGTGAAAACTGAATCTCCTGTTATGACGAGTGACAGTGGCCCCAGCCACCACATCCCCTCCCCTGCAGTTACACCTTCCCACTCAACACCCATCTCCTCACTCAGCAGGTAAGGGATTGTTTGTTTTATAGTTTACATTTTGCGTTCCCTTTTATGCCTGGAGATAATGATGGTTACAAGCACATATCTTAATCCTTTATGTGGACATATCTTACACTGAATCTCCCATCCTCCTGTTCATGCTTCCTGGGTGAAGTACTTTTGTTCCTTTATCAGATTTAAACAGGCTGCTGGAATAATTTTACTTTCTTTCTAGTCACGTGACCAATACTCACTCATCTGGATCAGCCCTTGCAACAAGCTCCTCTCTCACTGTAAGTGTGTGGTATATTTGCTGAAAGATTGAGACACTTAGTTGTGCAGTTATTTAATTGCTTGACCTGTGAAACAGTTGCTGGATCTCTTCTTACACACCCTATCTGCCATTGTCCTGTTCCATCAGATAAGTAATGAGGAGAGCAGCAGCAGTAGCGGTAATCTCCATGCCTTTTCATCGTCGTCGTCCAGTCAAGCTGTCAATCCTAGTCCTTCAGCTCCCCTGGCTGTCAGCAGCTCAACCACCAATGGCTTGCACCCATCAGGAGCGCCAGGACTAACTCCTAATGGCACAAACACCACACTCTCAGCTGCAGGCACCAGGACGGCACCCCTGCTCACCACCACCTCTGGTAGGCTACTAGGTCTACATGGGAATCATGTCACACAGGAGCTAATTTACAAAAGATTTCTTTAAAATGAAAAATATCATCTTCAAATACAATTCCTTTTGTGTTATTTACAACCATAATTCACAGTAAATGTAGTCAGGCTGTTTAGACAATCTAAATTTTGTACAAACAAAGAAAATCCCATGATAATTAATTACTTCTTACTTCTTAGTAATTCTCACTCTCTTTAAGTCTAGTCAGAAAAAATATTTGTCTCCTCTTCACCAGGTAAAGCGCCTCCCAATTTGGCTCAAGGAGTGCCACCTCTCCTGGCCAACCAGTACATCATGGGCCCCGGTGGCTTGCTCCCTGCTTACCCGGTAACTATACTTACTATACTTGTGTATAATTAGTCCCCTGGGTTTTTTTAAAGGGAAAGGGCTACATC
The DNA here is from genome assembly GCA_037975185.1 of Centropyge bicolor. NCBI lineage: Eukaryota > Metazoa > Chordata > Actinopteri > Pomacanthidae > Centropyge > Centropyge bicolor. Next base: position 4,269,245 of record JBBMOC010000013.1, read on the forward strand.
AATGAAAATAGATGGGTGTCTTTATCAAGGGACTAACTAAGCATCTTTGTTCGTCTTCATCAGTCCATATTAAATGGTCTCGAGCTCAGAGAAGTTGTGGAGGCAGCAATGAGCTATGTTCACAGAAAAATGGTTTTGGGAGATGATTTTGAATCTATGTAGTGATTGCCACTGCAGAGTTATGTCTTTTTTTTTAATGCAATGCAACCAGAGGGCCCGCAGAGCACAGCCCACCAATATTGGTTTTCAGGCTTGTCCAATTTGTACAGAGATTTCTCCAGATTCTCTGAATGTTTTAATGATATTATGTTCTGTAGATGATGTAATTTCCACATACTTTGCAATTCTATGCTGAGGAACATCATTCTTACCTATTTGCTCATTCAGGCTCTCAGAGTGGTGAACCTCTTCCCATCTTTCCTTCTGACAGACTCAGCTTCTCTGGAATGCTCTTTCTATGCCCAGTCATGTTACTAACCTGTTGCAAATTAACCTGATTAGTTGGGAGATGTTTCTCGAGGCGTTTTTTTGTTTGTTTGTTTGTTTGTTTTTTTTAAACATTACACAGCTTTTCCAATGTTTTGTTGTCCCCATCCCAAATTTTTTGGAATGTGTTGCTGGCATCAAACTTAAAATGAGCATATGTTTTTCATAAAACAACATTTTTCAGTTTCAACACTTGATATGTTGTCTTGTTGCACTATTTCCAATGATTTGCAAACCATCAAAAAAAAATCAGATTCTATTAACATTTTACACAGCGTCTCAATTTTCTTTTTAAATTGGGGTTGTATATGGACCTAGAGACCCTGATAAGTTGAGTAGAAGCAAAAATGGGGACAGGATAAAACTGAAATTGAGTTTGCATACAACAGTGAGGATGAGGAGATAGTGAACGTGGTACTAAATCATCAGTTCTTCCCTCCATTATCTTATTTCAACAGCAGATCTATGGATATGAGGACTTGCAAATGCTGCAGTCTCGCCTTCCTATGGTGAGTCTTCTGTCGTTACCTACTGCATATTGCTTTGGGTTTGGTATTTGTTTTAAATGAGAAATCAGCTTTGAAATGTTTTCCTGTATTTTACGTCCCTGATATCTTCAGTAAAGTAACAACTCATATAATCTGTATTGTCCCTTGTATTGCATGGCAATATCACCAACAACAATTTTAAAAGTAGAAGTTTAGGATAGACTAACGGAAAAAGCAACAAAATGGGGAGGATTATGTTTCACATTTTAGTTATGTTATGTTTTCTGCACAGGACTATTATGGTGTAACATTCCCTGGTACTACAGCTACTATGCCTGGAAGAGATGGCCTAGCCAATAATCCATATTCTGGTAAGTCTGATTTTATGTTTTTGGCTCAGTTTGTTTGTATGTTTGTCAGGATTACAGAAAAACCACTGGCTCAATTTTCATGAACCTTGGTGGAAGGCTGTAGCCAAGAAAGAATGCATTAATATTGGGAGTGGATCTGAATCCTGGGGCGAATACATCAGTCATTTCTCACTTTCATTAACATTGTGAGATAGAACATTTGACCTTGGTGGAAAAAATGCCATACATGTTAAAATCCATGGTAGTTAAGTTTCATAGTGAGAAAACAGCCGGTTGTAGAAATTTGATGACCCCATATCAAAATCCACATTCACGGGTACGAGTAATCATTTGGGAGAGCCTGCCCATGTAGGGGCTCAAACTTCATACAGAAAGCAGTCATTATGAGCACTCAGGAACTATTGGCCTTGATGGAAGTTTGTACTCTTTACATATTAAGTTGACTGAATTACATTAGCATGAGGATTTAGTTTTATTAGCGACTGTGACAAAGTACATTGTTTTCCTTAATTTGATGGTTTTGCTATTTCATGTTAGCTGTTAAACAGACTGGTACAGGAATTTTAGATTTATTTATTTTTTCCTCAACATGATTTTTGTTTTTCTACTATGTTTCCTGTCCAGGTGAGGCAACAAAGTTTGGCAGGAATGACTCTTCATCTCCAGCTCCCCCAACCAGCCTGTCTACAGCCGGGGTGCAGTCACAGCCCCAGCAGGCTCCACAGGCAGGAACACAGGGGCAGGGCCAGGGACAGAGCCAGGGTCAGCAAACACAGAACCAGGCCTTCCTGAACCCCCCTCTACCCCCTGGTTACGGATACACAGGTAAGGAAAATCCATATTGTGTTTAAAGATACAGATTTTACCCAGTAACAGGCTTCTCCCAGTAAAGCCATAAGCTCATTGTAGCTGCTTAAGCAATCTGCTTTCATTGCACTTCCATTATTTTTCTAACTCGCCATCTTACAGGTCTGCCATACTATGCTGGTGTGCCGGGGGTTCCCTCAGCTTTCCAGTACGGCCCCACCGTCTTTGTGCCTCCTGCTTCGGCCAAGCAACCTGCGATGGGCCTGGCCAACCCCTCCAATCAGTACCACCAACAGCATCAGCCCAGTTATGGACAGCATGCATATGGCACAGGTAAGACAAGAACAAAAGAAGGTGGCTTTGTCTGCCACCGCTCTGGCTGATGTTTCCAGACAATTAACACAGCACAGTTTCAGAGTTAATAAATGGTAAAAAGTTTACTTGTGAAAACTATATTCAGCAGTTTTAATCCATTTAAGTGATAAATTATTACTACCGAACTATCACAGTACCACAAACTGTCATAGAAGCTTGCCACAAAAAATATTGGTGAGGGTTACTTGATTGACGTCAACAGTTGGACTTGTTATATTGACATTAGTGGGTTATCTGGCCAGTTTCTTCTGTCTGTGTTTTGATGGTTAAAAATACACAAGCTTCTATCTTGTCTCACTATAGCATGTAAGTGTTGGACAGTTTTTGGTGTGTCATGTATAGAAACTGTTCAGCCTTTTTTTATCAAGTGCGTTTATGCACTTGTAGACAGGATGTGTGTACCGAGACCTAGAAAATGAAGAGTAAAGAGAGGCAAAGAGTTCAACTTTCAACCCTGTATACGTCTACTCCAAATGCTGCATGCACGTGTGGAATTGGGCCTGTGGGTGTGTTTTTTGCTTGTGCTGCATGCATAGCTTAAACCCCCTGCTGACGTTGGACACGGCTCAATATAGACACCACTGCCATTTTAGTCAGGTTACCTTACTGCCTCTCTCTCCCTTGCCCCCTTCTCTTTTCTCTTCCCATTATTTCTCCTCTTCTTTTCTTCTCTTTGCCTCATCTGTTTCTTTTCTCCTTTCTCTTTCTACCCCCTCCTTCTCGTCTGCTCGCTCTGCCTCCTCTTCTTCTGTACTCCTCCTCCTCCTCCTTCAGCCTTTGATGACCTGTCTCAAGCCCACGGGGAGTACAGTAAGGGAGGGTACGGAGGCTCTGCCCAGTCACAGGCCAAGTCAGCGGGCAGCGGCCCAGGGAAAGGTACACACTCAATACATGTTCGCACACTCTAACAACACTCAGTAAGTCAGTCAGCATTTTCCTGTGGGAAAAATAGATGTACTCACAATTGCAGATGATTCTACAGTCAAGAGTGTTCTGGAGAAAGGTGTGTATATGCATGTGTGTGGTTGCACTTGATGTGCACAGAAATGGATACATGCAAAGGGGTGAGAAATGCCTCTGCACCTCCTCACTTAATATGCTTCTTCCTACTGGCTGGCCCCCCTTCATACTAACAGTGGAAATAAATATTCTGTGTTTAATATTCACTCATCAGTGAAGTTACACAGTTGATCTTCCTCCTTAACCCCTTGATTTTCCTCTCTTCTCTATCATTCTCTTCTTCCTTTTTGCTATCCTCCCTTCCCTCTCAAATTCCAAACTTCTTTATCTCTTTTCTTCTGCCTGTCTTCTTACTCCTCTCAGCACCAGGACTGTCAGGGTCAGCTACCGGTGGAGGAGTACCTGACATGGGAGGTTCAATCTACAGCAAAACTCAGGTGAGTGACTTGCTATGCTTTTATATGTGAATTTCCCCACTGTGGGACGAATAAAGGCTTATCTTATCTTATCTTATATATCTTTTATATATTTTTGTATATCTGTGTTTAGGTCAAGGCTTAATGTATCTGCTTGTAAAATAATTGTAGTCTGAAAATCACACTTGAATGACCTTTTCTGCCAAAAGTTTTCTTAATTAATCAAAACTAGAAAATGTAAAAAAAAAATTCTAATCTTATTGTGTATTCATACCCTTGATAAAGTTGTATTAACCTCTTGTGTCTTCTCTTGGTTCTCCTCAGTCATTTGACAAGCAGGGCTTCCACACAGGGACCCCGCCTCCGTTCAGCCTGCCTTCAGCACTGGGGGGAACTGGGCCCCTGAACCCTGGGGGTGCTCCTGGCTACGCCCCCGCTCCCTTCCTGCACATCCTACCGCCGCACCAACAGCCCCACTCCCAGCTGCTGCACCATCACCTTACACAGGACGGACAGGTAAGCTGAAGTGTCTATGCACTTTGCCCACCCAAAGTTTCTCAAAGTTTGCATCATTAGACGTTTTTGGTCAGTGGTGGTGGTCATCTATTTCTATTCACCTGGGTTTTTTGAATAGCTGTATTCAGCAAGGCTTTTTTGATGAAATGGTCTCAGGAATGTTTTTGCCCCAAGAACCGAAAAGTCAGGCACTAAGGGCCTCGCAAATGGACACTACACTGACACCTGCAGACACTACAGATGTGTAGTAGTTCTCTTTATACTACTTTCTGTAGACTGCTTGAAGCATGGCAAAAGCCCACGCATACACCCTCTGATGATGAACCATAGCAGACCCTCAGGGAAATGAAAAGTATAATTTTGGCTTGAGAAGTCTTAATGGTTCTTTGGCCCTGAGAAAATACTTCCTTGGGAACAGATATTTTCAGAGCAGGAACCACACTATTGGGACCAAAACTGCTGCTGTTTGTGCTTGTGAATTTAGGTCCCTGAAAAGGTTGCTGGAAAGGGCTAATTAGCCTCATGGGTAATTGAATAAACATGTTACTTAGTTACTTGGTTTTAAACAGGATTGGCTGAATTGGACTTCTTGTTTTTGCAGGGTGGTCCTGGTCAGCGCAGTCAGTCCAGCAGCATGCAGCAGAAGACCCAAGGCAGCAAGTCCAGCTATGGCAGCTCCCCCTACTGGGCCAACTGAGGAATGCGTCCCACTCCCCTCTCCCCCAAAAGGCTGTGTGTGTGCGTGCGCGTGTGTGTAAAGCTTCAAAAACAGAGACACACTACCCTCACAATGAGCAACCTTGGGCTTCCTCGCCCTGCTCCCCCCACCTCCACAAGTCCTCATAAGTCTTTTGGGTTCTCTCTTCCCCCTCTTTTCAAAATTGGTTGTACATGTAAGATATTTATGTATGTATTTATATATATATACTGTATATGTAATAGTAGAACATGAAATGTGGTTGCTGCATTTTATTTTTGAAGGACTTTTTGTTTACTTTTTCAAAACTGCAGGAAAAGATGTTACATTAAGACAGAATGAGATGATGATTATGATGGTGAGCGAGCGAGAGTGAAGAAGATAAATGATCTAAAACTTCCTGTAAGAAACCAGAAAAAGGATAAAGAGAGAGCTATAGCACTGATTGCATATGAGGACATTTCAGATGGGGGTGGGGTTTATAATAACTAACTGCATCTGTCTCGTCTTTTTTTTTCTTTTTTTATACATAACTTCCTGAATGACCAGGCTCATCCCCCAAACTTCATTTTGTAGATTCCTGTCTTTCCCCTCCTGCCCCTCTCTCTCCCTTCTTATGGAGGGCTGCCTACTCTTCCTGTGTCAACACCTTCCCTTTAAAGACAGACCTGACCATCTAAATTTTATATTTTAATTTAATTTTAACCCTGATTTCCCTCGAAATAAAAGTTCTGAGCAGTTGGAACTCTGTCTTGTCTGAGTCTTTTTGTATTTGTGTGTGCAGGTATGTCAGACATTATGTTTTCACGTTATTTGTCCATCCCATTCCTGTGAATGTGATATCTCAGGAATGCCTTAAGAGAATTTTTTAAAATGTGGCACACTTGGACTCAAAGATGAAATGAATTTACTGGGCAAAGGTCAAGGTCATCGTGACCTCACAAAACAGGTTTTTGGGCGTAACTCAGATTTGTAAGCTAATTAATGACAAAATTTCACTTAAATGATTGAATGAAGAAACGATCATTTTACTGTGACATATTCTGAAAAATCACTTCTGGCCATTATTCACCATAACATAACCTGTAAGGCATATTATCACCCTATGTATACATATAGATGAATGCAAGCCAGGAGGATGGGTTATTTCAATTTGTCCTTTCATTCTCATTGACTGAAGTATCATTGTTGCTTTGAAAGCTGAAAATCTATGGAAAAATGTTTTTCAAATGTGCAAGGTTGTGCTGTAAATTTGCAGTTGCCTGGAATTAATCAACCATTTTTATTTAACTAGAATAGTTCACTGAAGCTGAAATAAGCGTTTTCTGTAATCTTACCATAACTATATTCTGTCTAGTAGTATTTTAAGCCAGTTGGCCATATGGTGGCCCAGCTTGAGCAAGACGCAGGTGGTTCTCTGATTACAGCGAATCCATCATTAGACACTTCCTTTTCCGATGAAATGCATATTCTAAGATGCTATCAATAACAAATTTAATGCATAATCAAAGAAGGTAAGATTAGATTAGATTTTGTAAATTACTATTATGAATTACTTGTTCCTTGGCTCTAGGCCCAGCACAGCACAAACTTTTAGTTCAAATATAAAAAGAAGGAATGGACATTTGCAGAATACTGAATTCTTACAGTAATTCAGCAACAAGGATGAATAGATGTGGAAAGACAATGGTGTGCAAGTTCTGATCTGATATCATCCCCTGTTTTAGATTTTCAACCCCATTTGTCATTGTATAAGAAGAAGTGAGACAGGGTGGACTCTAGGTGGAAAATTATGAAATATTCAGGAAGTAGAGAGCCTTGCGCCACATCTCAGTCATCCAGAGAGTCCCGAAACTGACAATACACTGTGGCAATATCTTGGTATGTAGCGTTATAATTAGGTACACCTCATATGAAGACTGATGTTCAGCAGTTTACCAGAAATCCTTTTATTTCTGATTGTTGATCAAAGTTCAAGCTGGGGAGCAACAGTTCTTTGGAATTTAGTTTTTGATTAGTTGAATGTATGCCATAGAATGTATTGACAAGGGGAACATAAAAAAACTCTTTGGATCATGACTTCCGCCCAGTTCAAACTTACTTAAATCATTTTTACAGTCTTAAACATCACATACATTTCCAGTGATACCAGGGCTATAGACATTTTCTTTGCACAATTTTTGGTTAGAAAAAAACAAAACAAAACTCTATAATAAACACAATGGTGAAACCAATGATGCGTTGGTTGCTGTACTATGTTTCAGCAGACGTACCTGTATATCCAGGGGGTGGCACTGACCACTCCTGAAATCACCTCCACCCCCAAGTGCCACCCCCATTACCCTGAATTATGATCAGCTATCGGGCCAGTGAATGTCCATTCTTTTCTTTTGTATAAAGCCTTCTTTTGGAAGGCTTTTTGAAGGACTTAAAGAATGTAGAATGGAAGCTTTATATTTTATTTGTATGGTGCCACTCCGTAGTGTTTTAATTTATAGCACTCTTTATCTTTTAAATAAAAAAAATAAATACAGGAATTTAAGAAACTGTAAGATACTGTAATATTGGTAATTAAAGTAGATTGTAATGCTATTCCAAGCTTCTACATGTAATCTTATTAGTAACCAGCAGATGGCAGCATATAGCTATGTCTTGAGAATTTGCTGGGCCCAAACCATACCATACACAGGGGTACTTTTTTGACACAGGAGGCCAGACCAGGTGGGCCACAGCTCACAGGAACATAGAAAATAAATCATCTTATTTAGAAGATACTCTTCCATGTTTCTACTGCATAACATTGTCCTGGGTACTGATGAAATGCACAGTTTTGAATCATATTTAGGACAAAAGACAACTGAACAAATCTAGTAAACACAGGCTATTAATACATAAATTAAAATGAAAGTTAATCAATTAAACAAGTGTGTGCTGACCGCAGTGTGAAACCTGAGATAAGTTAATGTTTTACTCGGCTATAGTACTCTCTCTGTCTCCCCTTTCTTCCATGTGTGTGCTTGGAGAATATCCTATATAACCCTGGTATGTGCCTGACAAAGGACAGAGTGAAGAGGAGAAGAGAAGGGTGGTGATGGGAGGGTGGGATGCAGAGCAGAGAGGATGGAAAGTTGGTGAGTGGCAGGTGCTATTGTGGCCTAAGTGCAGGAGCCTACAGCAACAAGGTCAAAGGTCAAAGTGAAGTTGAAAGGTCAACCCTAACTCCCAGGAAGCCCACCCAGTGAGAGATATAGATAAGGGGGGTCACAGAGTCCAATGGGCTGTAGGATATAACTGAAGGGAAAGAAAGGTACCTGAAAGAAAAAAGGAGTAAAGACGAGATGCAATGTAGGTCAAATTAATTTAAATAAACAAAGAAAAAATAATGTGAACCAATTCAATTTTATTTGTATAGTGCCAAATCATAAAAGAAGTCATCTCAATTCACTTACAGAGCAGGTCTAGATCATACACTTAATTATATTATTTATAGAAACCAAACAGTTCCCATCATGAGCAAGCACATGGCGGGGAAACCTGTTAACAGGAACAGGACCTCGGAACAGAACCAGGCTCTAGATGGGTCTTGACCATTTGGGTTGAGAGAGAGAGTGCAGGGGGAGGGGAAGAACAAGCAGTACCGCAATCCGAACCAAAGGCAGGTTCTAAAGAAGTCATCCAGATTCATTAGAGAAAGAAGATACAGATCAAAAAAGGAGAACATCTGAAAGAGAAAGCAAAGCAAACGATAGAACAGGAAGGAAAGGTTATGATGAGTAAACATGGAGACCTGAGAGAAGTGTGCAGAAGCATTGGTAGATGGGTAATTGAAAGATGCATCTGATTGCAAGAGATGCATCACAGGTTTGATAACACCCCTGTTCTGATGGGACAAGAAAATCATGTGGTGGGTTCTCTCCTAGAATTGTTGGGTTTGATACTGAATGAACAAATTAGCGGTGTCCTTGGTAAATAAAGCTTGTTGGCTGCGGTTTTCTGTTGTGGCGTTCCATTATGTTGTATCATGGGGGTTGTGAGGAGTTTTTGGCCAAAAAGACGATGCACCCTGTTATTTCATTGAAGAGGCACAGGAATGCACACAGGAATGCCCCTCAGAGTGTTTGTTGACACTCATGATCATGGCTCTCAGATGTTGACAAAGACGTTTTGTTGGGGTTCACTCGGTTCACTCCCTGGAGACACTCGGGTAGCTGTGAGGCTGTCACGCAGGATATCGCGACATTTTAGATCTGAATGGAAATTGGGGGCCCCGGTGCTCAAGGTGGCCTCGTGACCTGGGTACTTGATTTGGATCCCCAAATCAATTTCTGCTGTGTTTCGTCTCTTCTCCTTTTTTTTCTTTAAATTACAAGCCCTTCCATCTGGCTGAATGGAAAACGATCACTGGGTGTTTTTTTTTCCCCTACTCCCTTTCATCTCCATCTGGGGGACCATGAGATGTTCTTGTCCCCACGCTTGTTGTGAGATGTGACAGCGGGGTCCATTCAGCAAGAAATTGGCTGCAATTAGTGCAATTATGCTGATTTTCACTTGTGTTCCATGCAGAACAGAGTTTTCGCTGTGCACAGAGACATCCCCGGGAAACTGCTGCAAAACAAAAACCCATCAATCAACAAAGGCCTTGAATGAAAGGCTCAACTGCAGATAATACCGGGCACATTCCATAATGACAGCGTTTAGTCAGCTGTGACCTGTGCTGCGATGGGGGGCATGACATCTAGAGCTACACTGATTAAGGGGAAATATGCAGTAATGTCAAGGGCAGAAGGCCTGCATGGCAGCAGTGGACACGTAACATACAGTAAGGTTATCTGTCAGGTTGGTTACAGTATGACAGTGTTTAACACACCTGAGTTCAGCTCATGTCCAGGGATTTAGTAGAGGGTAAACCCACTTAATCAAATGTATTCACTTTTTTGCAAGATATATTTTGAGAAATCCACACTTTTAACCAAAAATCGTGACAGTCAGAGCAACAAAAAGAATCAGCAAACTGATAAAGTAGAAAGGTTTGGTGTTTTGTTTCAGAAAAGACTAATTTTACATTTTTTCTCTGAATATTTAATAGTTTTTTATGTCCGTGGCTGTTTCCCATTGGATGATGACTGAGGTGGAGGTCATAGTTTACCCAACTTTACATTGGTATGTCTGTGTCAATATTGCCCAGGAGACTGACAAGGCCTGCATTCAACAGCAGATTTCAAGGTGTAGGAAGGGGGAGCTGCATCCAAAATGTAATACATCCACTTGTTAACTGGTGGACTTTTTAAAGGGGAAATTTTATGAGGAAAAACACTGCTGACATTCCTGTACAAACGTTTGTATCACGTATTAAAATGTGGCACACTGGCATATATACATATAAACATCAAAGTCACTGAAAACTCCTCAAAAAAACTGCTGGCTCGGTAAAAACCGTTCTTCTAAGCAATAAAGAATTACAGATATCGTCTCAGTGACTGCAAACAAAACCCAAAAATAAGGAATATGCTAAAAGCACATGAGATTTCTACATATTTTCAAGATGTTTTATATCAAACTATACACATTAAAGTGTTGCAAATGTTTGATGAACAACTGTACATTTTTCCTTTTCCTTTATCAATATTCCTTCTATCGTGGGGCCAAAAGAAAAAAAAAAGTTTTGATCACATCTACATTCTGTTTCTTGTACTTTCTTCATCTAATTTCGATGTCTTTGATCATGAATGATGTAAGACCTTTGTTAAAGAGGGTCAGGGCAGGGTCAGGGTTAAACATGGGGTCAAGGGTCAAGCTTATGGCTTCTCTACAGAAACGCACCAGTCAACCATATAGTAACTTCAAGCTGTGTTAATGCCTCCACGTGTTTACGTTGTTTTAGTTAGTTGTGTCTTTTGCAAGTTCAACAATCAAAACAATCATCAAATCATTCTTTAATATTGTTCACTACTAAAATAACTTGCAGACGTTTTTATGTTGAAGTATAAATCATTCTTCATGTTACCCTCCTGGAGAAGAGCCCTTGAAGCTGCACCCCCCCTCAGGGGATCCAGGGCCCCACTCTGACCCCCCCGGGCGGTCAGCGGCGGATCCGGGTAGAGTGTCTTTAAGACCCAGCGGAGCTCGGCAGGGAAACCCCGCGGCTTTAGTTGTCTCTACTCTCCGGAGTGTCAGCTAGTTATTTGCGGGGAGGCGCTGTAGCCATTTCGCCACATGAGAGCCCAATGAGCTGAACGAGCGACATCCGAGTTGTTGGTGGAGCAGAGAAATCAGCTTCGAGGAGCTCCGCGCGCACACGGGCGGCCGCGGACTTGCGCGTAAAGACGCACGGCGCGCAGACGCGTTCACTTCCTCCTCCTCCGCGGTGGAAAAAAGAGAGAGGACACACGAAACTTCCAACTCTCCCATGTGGAAAGCAGAGGTTTGAGGTTCAGGTATATATTTTCCTCTCCGGGGCTCCGTTCCGTCCCCCCTCTCTCTCCCTCTGTTTCTCCCTCTCTGTCAGTGTTTTTGCCCGGATAGTTGTGTTTCTATGAGAGTCTTGCTCGGCGAGAAGAGAAGTTTGGTTGTTTGCCTGGTCGAGGAGGAGGAGGAGGAGAAGGAGAAGAGTCGGGTTAAAAGTGGGGGAAGATGGTCCGCAACGCCGCCTGGAGAAGGAGCTTGCTGTGCGTCCTGGCGCTCAGTCTCGGCTTTGCGTCCCCGCCGTGCACCGCTCGGATTTACACCAACCACTGGGCAGTCAGGATAGCCGGTGGACAAGATGTGGCCGAGAGGATAGCGGAGAAATACGGCTATAGGAACATGGGACAGGTAGGTCATGACTCACTGCTGCATCCAAAGTTTCCTCTTATTTGTGTGTTTTCTTTTTGTCAACTCTCAAAACACGGCTCTGTGTTTGTTCTTTTTTCAGTTGTCAAAAGTCTGAGTCCAAACACGAGCCGTGAACCTTTCCTTTGCTTCCCTAACTGAGCCCTTATTTCTGCAGCTCCTCTCAGACAAGCTGATCTGAGCTGCAGGAAGCAAATAAAGACCCAAAGCAGGATGGCACAACAGGTGGATCATGTTCAGTTTGCAGACTGGAGCTCACTTTCAGCCTCACAGCAAGTCTCATGTGCTTGGTCCTTTTGACACACAAGTGAGACAACTAGAGCTGTTTGGTTTATGGTCTTGGAAATGACATCAAACAGATTCTTATGTTGCTCCTTCCTGATGCTGTGGTGTTTTATTTGAGCCATATATAAGACTCTTTGACACAAAAATCTCCCCCGAGTCCAACCCTGCTTTACTTGACAAACTTAACATTTTAATTGAAAAACTTATCAACATTTTTTTTAACATCACATAAAGGTTTGAGTTTTGTACTTCTCTGCTTATGATTCACAGTTTATTCTCTGGGAATGTGTCCACTCCGTCCATATCCAGGCCCACTGGGTCAGCTGCTATAAAACACCACTGCTGAGCTGTGTTTACATTTAGGATGAATTCTTTAGTAGATGCCCGCATGCTTATTTTTCTCAGCTTCTTGGAATGAAGCTGTTTTCTTCTGGGTTTCTTGAGTAAAGATGAATCACCACTTCATGAGAAAACGTTGAAATAAGCATGCCATAGTTCACGAGGAAAAATCTGAGCCATTATTTTACAACTTGGATATGCATGCCCCTACAGTGTAAGACCTTACAGTGTTTTAAAGGGCAAATGTAGTGGCCAATGCTTAGAGAAGTCTAAAATCAATCCCAACTGTAGCTGTAAAAAAACATATATACAATAACATATACACGGAGGGAAAACACTTGTGTGAGATTTGTCTGATTCTCTTCACGTTATGGCATTTTATTCATCAACACAAGTCTGCACGGGTCCAGGAGGAGGGGTTTAATTGGTCACTTGAAAACGTGTTTTGACAGAGTTTAAAGAGAAATCCTGTGTCCACTGTGGACAAAAGAAATACGCCACACAAACGTGGACCCCACACATTCTCCAGAGTATCGTGACCAAAATACGTGGGTAGTTCAAGTCTGCACTTGCCAGCGCTCGACGTGAAGACAGCGTGGAACAGAGGGGGGCATTCTGACAGGTTGTTGTGGGGTAGCCTAGTCAACAGCTATTGAACCCCCCTCTTCCCTCCTCGCCTTATCCAGCCCGCCCACCCACTATACTCCCCAGAGAGCAGGCCTTAATGGCCTCGTTTATCCCCTCTCTTTGACGGGAACTAATGTGTGGAGTCCTCCCCCCTTTCCATACCAGCCCCCAATAGGAATTCCCCTGTGGAGTGCAGTATTGCCCCCAACCCCCACCATTCGCCCTAATTTCCATCTCAATATGGAGCGTTCATTGGACTTTGACACCTCATAGACAAGAGTTTTACTTCACTTCCTGGTTTTGGGGTCAGCTGAAAGCCGCTCCCATGGGAGCGATAACAACATACTCTGGTTTCCTAATGTGAACTTTGACATGCCCATCATCAACACCTCCCCCCTCCTCCTTTATCTGTGTAGCACTTGTATAATGTATATTGAGAATGAAAGTAATATTATCAAGTGAGATGGTTTATTGCACGTTTTTTGTGTTTCAACGTTGCCGTAGATTTCAAGAGATACACTACATGTGTTTTTGATTGAACTTGCTTGGACTATTCATAAGGATTCAATTGTGATAAATGATCTAGGGAAATGACTGCTAAATATGAAGAAGTTTTAAGTTGTGATGGTAGGTAGGTAAAGAGAGAAAAGGGGGGATGGGTAGGGAAACATGTGACAGAGGGACAATATACTCTTCTTGACAGGGGTGGAAAGAGGAGAACAGACAAAGATAACTACACACTGGGAGATGGAAGGAGGAGGGAGCGAAAGAAGGGACGATATGGATGGATGGATGAAAAGAGTTGGCATGGAGTGAGAGAGCACCTCGTTGGGGAATTCTGGGTAATCCTCTTAACCATGGAGCCCCCTTCCCAGACTAAGACACTGGTCCAAATTGAGTCAAAATCAGCTGACGAGGCCCTAGACGTGGATATCTGTTCAAACTGGTGTTTTGAAGAGATGGGAGAGGACTTGGACCCATTGAGAGGGAGGGTGATGATCTGTGGCCAGACATGGACCGGAGGTGGTTGCATCAATAGCAAGTTATGAGCAGGTTGTACTGGTCCATCAGTTCCAAAAGGCAGGAGGCCAACAGGGTGTTGTTATTGGAAAGTTTGTTATGCTGAAGTAAGGTATCAACAATAACATTTATACCCCACACATACAGATCATTTTTGTCCGAGCCAATCATCCTGTATCTGTGATTGTCTGTAATTTATTTATTGTGCTTTTTGGTTTGTAGCCTGAGTTGATGATTTAAATTTTTATTCTGGACCAGTTGGGGTAAAGGTTATGGGTTTAGGGGGAAAGGGATAAATATTGGTGCAGATTATTATGTAGTGTGACACTGTACACACTGTAGAACAGAATAAAGAAAATCTCAGTACCTATCCACACTTGTGTGCAAATACAAATAAATGAAATAAATATCAGCATTATCCTTGATTTAACTTAAGCAGTGTGGCTGTATTAAGACTGCAGCGGAAGTTAGAAACATACATTTTGTAATTCTGGTCACTCTTCTGTGGAAACATGTGATTTATTTTTGTAGAATGGCAGAATCCTGCAATGCATATGTGATATTGTGTAATGTCCGTTTTTTTTTTTTTTTTACTTAAACAGCAAACATGTATCTAAACCACAATTATTTAGGCAAAACTTGAACTCATAGTTTGGTCGTCTGACCCAACTATGACACACTCGGAATGATTTTCATGGAGAAGGTTTTATCACCTTATAACAATTCCTAGTTGGATTCTGTATCAAGTGACATAGAAGTTTAATACATCCAGTGAAAAAGTCTGTGATGCAAGACATCATGAATCACTGACGGGTAGGGGGTTTCGCTTCACAATTTTTATTACGACATATTTTCAAGCAACCAAAAGTTATGCTGAAGTTGTGTTTCATGCATTATTGCATTAGAAGGAAAGTTCAGTTGACTTTATAACCCCTACGTTTCCATCTGATCACGTGTGGTCATAACGACATCAGTACAAACTCCAGCCGTAATTGTGGACAGTTTAGGAATAAAAAACAATTTAACAAGCTACACTTGGTTATGATCAAAGTTGTGAATTTGAAAATGTAACACTGTAATGGATTGACTGGGTGATTTTTTTTTATTTTGTCAGTAGAGCTTTTCCAGCAGCTCCCCATTTACAGACACTCCTAGAGGGAAGGGTGGCCTGCTTAATGGCAGTGCAGATGTTGGGTAGATTAAATAGGCAGTGGAAGCACGATATGTTGAGACCTGTTTACACTATGAGAAGCATCCAAAGTGGTAGCCACCTATTATGGAAGCACATTTTGTTAGTATGTAGAATGCTTTTTAATCTGATTACCCAAGACCTCTGATGTGTGCTGTGTGTTTAGCTAATGTTTGGTGTTTGCTGACAGATGACCCAGCTAGGCCGACTGGCACGTTCTTGTTTCTCATTCTATCAGTGTGGACGTTGGAAATATGTGTGTATGTGCATGAGCATTGAGCTGAAAGCTGATCTAATGGCCTCTGTGGTGGTGGAGCTCAGCCATGGATCAGTGGCACACCATAGGACCCTTGGCAGCCATGACAGTTTAATCATCTGAGGGATTGTATGGTCTTTATTAATTATTAAAACTAATCACCGTCCAGCAGCTTGCCGTCTGTCTATCATTGTCTGTCTGCGGATCCTCTGTCCTCCTCCTCTCTCTGTCACTCAAAGTCTTTGTCTGTTTGTGCGTGTCTGTACATTTGACTGACTTTGTCAGCCTCTCTCTGTCTTTTTGTGTCTCTTTGTCTGTTTTTGTTTGACTTGTCTGCCCTTTCAGTCTCACCTCTTAGTCCATGTTACTTTTTCCTTTTTCTCTGACAGTTTTTAAGTATTCAACAAAACTTTATGTATAAGACATAGAAAAAGCTAAAACCGTAACACAACAACGTCACTTTTCTAGTTTAAGCAAAGGAAATTTTCTAAAAGTCGATCTGCTTTCAAGATCTTGTCGAATACTTAAGCTGTGATGTCACCATTCACAACAAGAGTTTACTATCTTAATTAATGACTGTGATAAACTGTGTATTTATGATGTGTATACAGTGTGTTTGTGTGTGTCTGATATCTGTGTCAACTTTGGAGTGAAACATCTCTACAAGAATAAAAATTCCAGAGCAGTTACTCATGATCCTTTTTAGGGCATTGTTGCAGAAAAACAATGTTATTTTTATACTAAGACTGAGTTATGGCGAGGTAGAGTTATGGAATAAATGAATACTTTTCCTAAGTCTGTATTTATGTTTTGCAGATTGGAGATCTCAAAGACCACTATCACTTCTTCCATAGTCGGACCATCAAGAGGTCAACTTTGTCCAGCCGTGGCCGCCATAGTTTCATCTCTATGGAGCCCAAGGTAAGCCTTTTGCACTGTTTTATGAGTAACAAGTTTACAATTAAAATGGTTGCAATGTATGTACTTATTTTGCATTAAATGATACTGGAAATAGTTTGACAAAATAATCGTAACTCCAAGTTCATATACAAACTTTTCCTGAGTACCTTATGGCTGTAATACTCAACTTATAGCCCATAGGTGCCAGGTGGCCAGCAAACCATTTTCCAATTCACAATGAAAGTAAATTTATTTATACTGGGTATTTTTATTTGTTTCTACCCATTAGTCAGTCAGAGCTGTACAGAGGGACCAATATGCCAGTTTTGTATGATGGGATGATTTCAGCTGTTAGACAGAGAGAAGGCTGATCTTTGTGTAATGGCAATTCAGACTGTAGAAAGTGCATTTTGATCAGATGGTGAGCTACGCAGGGAAAGAGCAAATGTTACAAGAAAAGAGGATAATTCTGACCCAACTAAAATACAGTTTTAGCAATTAAATGTAGAAAAATATCTGATTTATCTGTCGTATAGGCCTGATGTCCATCTTAGTATCGAGTGACTTTAGTAATTGGTTAAGTTAATTAGTCAGATTTTTCAAAGGAAGGTGAGCTATAGGCCTTTTAATGTTAATTTATTTTTATCCGATAAATATTATTATTGTTTGTTTTATTAACTGACACCTGGCCTAATGTGATTTTCCAAAATTACAAATTGAGCCTAAAGGGATTCATCAGTGGATAAATTGTGCTCAGTTCTTGTCTGAACTTCACCTGCTGATGAATACAATGAGGTGCAGTTGAAAGTCCTGGAAAAAGCGAGCAAGTAGAGATTGAGTTAAAGTTCAGTGCCAAGTTTTGTGCCGACTTTTAGACAGGTATTTCTGACCACTGTTTTTCTCAGACTGTTTGCTGATTTCTTCTTGTGTGTGTTAGTTTGTTAATAATGGTATTTGTTTATGAAATATTCCATTACAATATAATCATTAGCAAGTGAATTTACTACTTGATGCGCAGGTCTGAAGAATGTGTGGAATATGAACACTTTTCACACCATCTCAGTTGACTTGTCCTTGTTGATGCAGACAAGACCTGTACAGAAATGGGTTATTGCAGTGACACAGTCAATATGAGGACAGGAAATATTACAATGCAGGAAAATCACCATTTTCCTGACATTTCACGCTGTACTGATCACTGTACTGACAAATGAATTGTGATAAATGCCTATTGTGCCACTTTGCTATTTTGCAAAGCCAGCAACTTCACGTTTGATGGATGATGGATAAGTTTAGAAGTGGGAGATAAAACTTCATTTGAATATAATTTTCCTTGGAAAAAAAGATGAAAGTGAGCCTTGCTAGCATCTTCTAAATGCTCCAACATTACACTGAACAATCCAATGGTTCCACAAAACAAGCTTTCTGTCCAATTTGCCATTTTTGCTGGTTTACACTAAATCCATTCACACTTTTAAGGGGCCACTCATCATCACTGGCCCTCATCACAGCATCATTACACATTCATTTTCTTTTGTAACCATCATATATGTTGAGCATCTACATATTGAGCCTTCAGACTGCGGAGAGGTCCAGATATCTTGAATGCATTAAGACACTTCTTGACTGCCTTCCCCCTCCTAGAGAGGTGTGAGGTACACAAGGCCAGTTGGTGGTGAGGCTAGTGTTGTAGACAAAAGGACTAGCCAGTTAATTGAATCTGGTGCATGGAAAATTCACCATATTATACTCCGGCCACTAGTCAGAGCATATGAAAAAGTTATGTAATTTGGCATGGTTTCTACTTCACCAAAGTTGTGTTTGTATTGTTAAATATAAAATACAGGCTTGCAAAGCATCTTAGTTAACTGAATAATGTGTTTTTTTGTGATTTGGGTGAACCAGCCCATCAACGAGTTTGACTTGAGGTAAACTCTTACTCTTGTTTTGTCAATGCTCCTCTTGTCACTGCACCAGGTCATCAAACCCTGGCTGCATTATTAACGAAGCCTGAACATCACACCACTGTGAACGTCACCAAAATACACAGAACAAGTTGCTAAATGAACCTTGGGATGTGTTCAGTAGGAGAACATGGTGTAGCCCTTTTCCTGTACTAATGTCCTTTTCAGATTTTTGTGTATCGTGTGCTAAAGTAGATGGCTTTAAATGGGTTTCAAGGACAAGACGGTTTGTGGAAAAACCTCGCTCTTGACATGTGAAAACCCCATGTGCCAGAACTATTTTTTGTCATATTTGTATCTGACACAAACTTTACTTGTTGATGTCAGCCAGTTTGATAAAGTGCGCCACTTTATCAAACAGGCTGGGACTTGATCCTGAGAAAACAAGATGGAACTCCCCAGATCCATTACAGTGAAACTTAAAATATCCCATTTATGTCAGTTTTGAAAAATATTGACTTTTGGAGAATCAGGGTTTTCATCCAGCGGTAATAGCTTTGGTGTGTGTGTGTGTGTGTACTTGTGTGCATGTGCATGCCTGCGTGTGTGTGTGTCTGACTTATGCTACTTTTGGGGATATACATCAGACTCAAGGCCAGTACATTGGGGACAGCTAGTGCAAATGGGGACAAAAGTTGTGTCCCCATTTTGGAAAACTGTGATTTTTAGGTCAAAGGTTAAGGTAAAGGTTATGTTAAGGTTAAGGTCAGGTAGTCCTTCAGGTTAGTCTCAAGGAAATTAATGTATGTCTATGTAAATTCCCCAAAAGTGACATAAGTAATACTGTGTGTGCGTGCATGTGTGTGTGTTTGAACAGTGGATTCAAGCGCATGTAAGTTTGCTTGTATCTGTGCATGCACATGAATGCATGCTGACCGCTGAGGAATGATAAGGCTTTATCAGCATGATTATAAACAGAAAGGATGAAATAGGTAGAAGAGAACACGCAGTGGGAATCTTGGGGCACCTTACACTTCGATTAGACTCTGATTCAGACGCCAAGATTTGATGTCTAAAATAATTTTTTTCCCCCTCACTGTGTAACTACTTGCTGCTTACTTCTCTTTTTGGCAGCTACTACAACCAACTGTTTTTCCTCTAACTCCAGGTGGAAAAATGAAATATCTCATGCTTGTTGCGTTCCCAAAATATTTTAGCATAGTTAGACACAACTTGCATCCAGTGTGGCTCTCTCATAGAAACAATAATGCTTCCATACGCTAGCTTTTAAAGCCAAGGGGTGACGGTCGGATAATATCCATCTGCGGTTGCTCACACTCAGCCGTCCTCACCAAATCTCAAGAAGTAGCCGAGCTTAGAACATAAACACGACTCTCATGTCTGCATCCATTACGTTTCACCATCTAATTGGTTTGGCCATAAGGGACGTTCAGCCCAGTCTTCCAAAATTGTTGCAGTCTCTCGTAATGTCGAGAATTTGGTTTTAAATGTCTGATGACCTGTCTGCATTAATACATAATCTTTCAAGGGAGAATAAGAATTAACTCTGAGAATCGATTCTAGTGAAACAAAATGTAAGACTGTGCCTGTCAGCTTCTGTTATCCACTGATCTTATTGTCCTCTATCTCTTCTATTCAAGTTTCTTTCCTTTCCGTCCTTGTTTCTGGTCCACTCAGCTTGTTTTGTCCACCTGCTGTCCTTACCTGTCATCCTTTTTCTTTTCTCTTCTTCGGACTTGCTGTCCTACGTCCTTTTATCACTGTTGCTTTCAGCGTACTCTTCTCCCTCCCTCCGTCTTTGGTTCTCTTCCTCTCTTGGACCTGACACTGTGCCATGGTGGAAGAAGGTTTGTGTCCTGATGCCAGCTGGCTGAGAGGCTGAGATTTTAGAAGACTAGATCAGAGAGGAGAGGTTAATGACAGTAAAGGGAAAAGGAGAGTGAAGAGGAGCTGGAGAGAGAAGGGAAGAGGGGAAAGATGGATTAGAGGATCCAAATAAAAGAAAAGCGGAGTGGAGAGGAATGGAGCTGTCAGTGTTTTCTCCAGACTGGCTATGCTTTCAGCGTAATCTGCGGACCTGTCTGTGTGTTTGGGATTTACATGACGGCTAGTTTGGCACCAATGCAGTCTGGCATACTGCTAATGATGTTTTGCAATCAGGTTTTGTAATAATGACAGCCGTGTGTGTTTGTGTGTGAGTGAGTCAGATGGGTGTAGCGGTGCCATGAAAGGCGCACCCTGCCATCCACAGTACTCATTGGCACGCATGTTACCATGGTGATGCAGCACAGCACAGATTACTGCTTTATGGCATCCGCCTAACTGCAGTGTCACTTGCTTCTCAGGTCAAAGAGCACGTATTTTTCCAGGTTGGTGAATGACTCTGCCAAGGCCATTGGCCTGGAGAGAGCGTGTGTCTTCATGATAGCTGCACGTCTCTAACGGTTCCTGTTGTTTGTTTATTGCAGATGAACTACTGAACAGACAGTGAAGAACTAACCAATTTTCTAGACTCAGAAAAATTAATTTCTCTCTTTGAAATGAACAATTTTTTAGACAGTAGTGTAGTGTTACTGTAACAGAACGGAAAAGGCCGCCTCAAATGTACATTTGCAGCTCATGCTTAGCTTTCCCTTTGTGTATCATAATCCCTGTAAGTCAATTTAAGAAAGACAAAGTGATGAAATATGCCATGGCGCCAATTAAAACGGCATATACAAACCTGTTAGTTAGGAGATCTTCTCTTTGTGACTTAAGCGGCACTCAGCTTGCACCTTGCACAGCTATGCTGACGTACACCCATGACTCATTCAGACTGGGAGTTCCAAGAGAATTTGGACAACCACAGACTTCTTTTTTGTTGTAGCTCTGCACTGTTATTAGTTTTTGGTGTGAAATGAGTTCAAGTATACTCAGTCTGTTTTGTTTGAAATCTATTTCCAGCAATTTCAAGTTTACTGTAAACAACAATTAGAGTACGACAGTGGTTGTTTCTCCTTTTATAAAGTCCTTTTGAAGTCTGTGTAGAGGATAGTAGAGAGAAACAACTGCCGAACGCCTCCGCGGCTGTCTGTTCACGGTGTTCTGTTGCAGGAGCATGGTGTTTCCAGCCGGTTTCACTTAGCGAGACTCTTGTTTACTTGAAGTCATTTATCCAGACGTGCAGGAAAATTGAGAACCAGGTGTGGTCCGCAGCTGAATCCTCGCTGGGATACACTGTAACGCAAAATGGCTGTGACGACAAAATGAAATTTCAGTGTTTTGTGGTATTTATGAGTTACAGGCTTCTAGAAGTCATGCCACATAAGGAAAATATTTTACCACTAGTAAAAGTACTCAAATGAGCTCAAATTCAATCATTAAATATTTGAAGTCTTCTCGGTATTTATTCACTATGGCTCATAGATTTTTTTCACCATCCAACTGTCTTTAAAGCTCACTGTATTCATGAACATGTGTGGAGGACAAGGACACTCACAGCAGCAAGGAGACAACACAGGCGGAGCTTGTGTACCTGTCAGGACCTTAGGGCTAATTTGCATATGCAAAGTTGAGATACCACACAGGTATTATGAGACTCCACACAGTCCCAGGTACACATTTTCATAACGTCAGGATGCTCGTGTGACAATCTGCTGCAGAGTCTGTTTTTGCCTCGAATTTGTTTAACAGACGAACCATTAGTCGACGCCCTGAGACGAGCACCTACAGCTGGCCAGCACAGCACCCCGGGGCTCAAACCGTCTGTGAAAAGTTGTGCGGCTGTGTGCTGTGTTTGGGCTGAGGCTCTGAATCGTACTTAAGAGAGTAGAAGAACTGGCTTCTTGTGTCTGTCTAAAGGCTGTTATGGGTGTTCTGCTACAGTAGCCTTTGACCTTTTTTAAAAACTAACAGCTTTCAGTTCTTTTGCCTGAAACTCAAACGGCGTTCAAAAAACAGCAGTGAAAGTGGATCAATTTGTTCCCATTTGTTCTATTGAAGTGAACTCTTCCCCAGTTTCCCCTGGTTACTGACCCAGCCAGCAAGAGCCACCTGCAAACCCTTACTCAGAAAGCAAATGAGAGAGAGGGAGGGAGGAAGGGGGTTGGAGTGGAACGAGAGAGAAAGACAGCCGATCTCAGAGAAAAATGGGCATCTGCAGAGAAGAAGACCTGAAATGCATCGAAGGAGAGACGGCGAGGAAGAAGCAGCCGAGGGAGAGAGATGAGAAAAGTAGAAGGGTGAGATAGGAGAGGGAGCCGGAGTGGGAGAAAAGGAAAAAAAGGAAGGTGACGGAGAGGTACAGGTGCTAGCAGATCGTTCCTCTGCTCCACCAAGCTGGAGTTAAAAGAATGGAGCAGATCCAATCGTCATGCCTCAGAGCCTGCCAGCAAGTTGGCACTAAAACAGAGATACATGGGCAAGGTTTAGTGGCAATAATAGAGGGCAATATTGTCTTTGTTTGGATGGGGACTGGCAAACGTGACACAATTGATGTGGTTAACTGAAGGCTGTTACCAGTGAGTGATTTTTAGCAGGGGCAACAAAGGATGACATTGCCCTTGATGGCTTTAGAAAAAAGCTGTTTTATCTGCCTCGGGTCATCTTGCAAATAGAGGACAAAGGTGTATTTTTTAGAATAACAAAATGCAAAGCCTCCCAAGTAAGCAGCAGCAGTATGGAGATTAAAAAGTAAGGAACCACTTTCAATGCAAATGGAATTTTTTAAACAAGTAGAGATTAAACATTTAACATAACATAGAATATTGAATGATAAAATGCATGTACATTTTAGCCACTCTGTTTTTAGTGGGCACACTGTTCCTTAGTTAGCAGATCCCTCAAGTGTGTATCTATGTTTTGTGGCCATGCAGTGTTTCCTGTGTAATCATTACACTCTGGTGGAATTGCTCTTTTTGAAGATGAGCTACAGTATGTTGCTAGAAAAATCAATAAAAGTAAATTATGAGCCGTTCTGAGAGCGGGGACCGAGTTGTTTATATATATGAACACCAGCAGTGTTGTTTAGATATCATGATATTAATGTTAGCATTGCCCATATTCCCCCTGAAAAATCTGGACTTATTTTTCCCTTGCCTTCATACTCATACTTGTATTGTTTGTCACAGTTTGCTTGAATAATTTCTTTTGGCTTTAGAAGTGGTTTTCCTCTTATGTTTCTGAAACAGAAAATTTGCGGTTATGAGAAAGACAGGTGTGAAAATGAGCACATTGATGATCAATGGGAGATTCTCACAGCATCTCACGCTGCACAACTGCTCAATCTGTTTCCAACTGCCTTTGATGTAGACTGACGACAAACATATTTGTGCTTTACGAATTTAATATCCAATCCAAATGTATCTATCTTTTCATAATGAAATTCAGAATACTTTTCAGCCTGTAGAACTTTGAAAGTACTGAGATGAAAAACCTGAAGAGAATCATTTTTTGGTTCAACAGTTCATTTTTCAGAAAGCATCACTAAAGCTCAGACAGCAAACCAGGATCATCTGGACTAAAGCTCATAAGATAGATGAACGCTTGAGTGTTTCTGCTGCAGATAAAACAAGGCATTAGAAGTGCTTTATGACCCTTTTTTATTCACCACACTAAACCAGTATGGAGGATATGAAATATATGGCAAAAATAATACCTGATACTTCAATGGTCTTAAATCTCTTTACCTACCACCCCCTTAGGGAGGGTTGAGGTCATCATCAGCTACAAAAGCAGCACCTGACTGAGATGGCAGTGATTCAGTTTCGGACTCAAAGACACTTCAGTAGGGTGGATACCCCAACACACAGATGCGTGAAACTTCCGGTTCTTTGATTGATGTCCTTGTTCATTAGGCAAGTTCAGCAAAGTGTTCTGAAACCCTTTAAATCATTGGGTCTTGTCAGAGACATCTGAGGTGCACTATACACTAATTGGGATCCAACTTCAGCAAAATTGCTTCTTTTTTTTCACCGTCTGTAAAGTCTTTGCTCGATCTTGTCAGTCTGTAGAAGAATTAATGGCGGAGAGGATCGGTGGTGAGATGAGAAGCAGTGACGCATTCATCGTCAGACCTTCCTGGAATTACCAAGTCACGGACAAGAGCAGTTAAGAGTCCTACTGCTGATCAAAGATTGTGGTTGATGCTATGCTAATATATGCAAATTGTAATGATACACCAGTGATTTTGCGCAGACACACAGGCACAATTCCTGATGACAATGTTGTTTTGAGGCTAATGGCGTGTGTAAACGGTTGCTTTGAAGCTGTTGGTCCTGACAGAACTTGGAGTGAAATGAGCTGAGACCTCGGCAGACGGAGGAGCACCAGGCTAAAACGAAATATCTCGCTGGGTTTTTTAATCTTTGTCTCTATCTCTGCCCCGGTTTTCCTTTTGCCATTTCTTTTTCTGTCATAACTTGCTCTCTTAACAGGGAGGTCTAAACTCTTGAGTTATTAAATTACGTCACCTACAGAATCGTTACTTTCCTCCCCCCTCCTTCACCATCTATAAAGAGCTGCATACTTGAGTTATTAAATCAATGTTATTTATAAAATCAATCTTCTTCTCTTCACTTGCTGTCTTTTGGTCTCACTTGCTATTTGTTTTCCCTTCCCTCCCCTTCCAGCTCGGGTCTTTTTTTATTGACTCTCCTGGGACTTGTTCCCTTCAGCTCTTTATCACCTCCCCTTCTCTCGTCTTATCTTGTCTCGTTGCCTCCCTCTCCAACTCTCCGGAGAGCCTGGCAGATTGTTTCAGTGCATGAGACCAGATAATCACTCTGCAGTCATTTTGTCAGCTTTTCTCTCTTCTCCTCTCCTCTCTGTCTGCTGGAGCTGTATTGATGTGGAGAAACGCTTCGTCTTTGCAGTTGGACATTGTTCACTAAAGCCTCAGACTTCTGGTTCTGGCAAACTGAGCAACAAAACAAAAACACTCTTTCAGTGTGAAAATTATTCTATTGACTATCTGCTATGAGCGGAGTTTCTTTGTCTGTACATCATGCATACAGCCCGACCCTTTTAGTTCACAGTAGATGCTGTGGCGATCATTTCAGGAGGCGCGCACACTTTGAAAATACAGTATAAATAAGCAGTGGCTCCATGACATTTCGTCTGAACAGTCTCTATTGCTGAAGTAACTTGAAAAGATCCGAATGTAGTCTGTGTAAGCTGTCAAACAAACATGTTTATGTGCAAACTTCAGTCTGAAGAATCCATGCATCATTTATTAGAGAAATATCTACATCTCAGGATGCTCTCTTACAGCAAATACACATACTCCCTCCATGTGTTGTGCCAGTTCTGTGCCAGCAGGTTCTGTTTTGCCATCATTTCTTGTACATGCGAACTTCTCATGAAGTCTTTTTAGACAGATGAAGTCTGTGGGACTTCAGCTAGACTAAACACAAGATTTCAGGGCTTTAAAAAGAAGTGACCAGGGCCAAGCAAGTGGGTCCAGCCCTCTTGTTCAGATCCAACAATGCTGATTTTGAAATCGGAAAATTCCGTCCGAAAGTGGAGTGAGATACCCGCCAAGGAATGCCTTGCGCCTTGAAGCAAGCTCATAACATTTGAGAGATTGATGTTACCTGAGAGACATTTATGTCTTTGGAGCATGTGTGTGCATTAGTCAGTCTGTTTTGCAGACGGAGAAATGAACTGATGGAGAAAAAAAGGTGTCCATTTTAAAATTCTGTAGGTTAACAGTGAAAATACATGGGGAGTGCAACCGTTAGATTACTAACATGATACCTTAAAAATAATGTATCATGACTCTGGTGATGCTTCTCATACACAGGCTTTTTCAGATTTAGTTGTCTTAATTTGTTCACCTTTGCCACATTTAAACAGGAGAGACCTAAAGTAAAAAGGGCTGAAGTGATTCATAGATGATCCATATCGCTGAAATTACTTTACGTCTGAGCATTGTCAGCTGTGAGAATGATTTTTCTATGAATACAAATCACCTTTGCCAGTAAAAAAAAAATGCATTTCTCTTCAGCGTTTTTTCCTCCTACAGTTGAAAATAACATCTGGATTCATGGCTCACATATAATAGAAATTTAATTCTCTTTTTGCACAGAAGAAATATAGCCACTATATTTTCACATTTGTTTTTATTGAAGATGCCTGTTATTTAAGATCACAGATTTCTTCAAGAACCTCTTGAAGACATATTTTCAAGGGATGAACTCTACCTGTTAACTGATTCTACTATGTGTGAAGTAATTGTACTACTGCATTTATGCATTTCAGGTGGAGTGGATACAGCAGCAGGTGGTGAAGAGGAGGATCAAGAGGGATTACAAACAAGCCCCACCCCTTTCACAGACAAGTCCCGCCCACAGCAGCCCAGCCCAGAGCAACATATTCTATAATGATGCCAAGTGGAACAGTATGTGGTACATTGTGAGTACACTGTATACTTGTACAAGAGAATCTCTCTGTTTGTATGTTGACTTCACCAAGTATCACCAGTTCCCACAGAAATGGAGCCCAATATAATTTAATCTCTACGTGGTGTTTGTCGATTCTTCTTCAAGGATTGCAGGTTGTTGTTTGTCCGTTTGTATCCAGTTTGTGGGTCAAAGGTCAGCCGAGGTCATGGCATGATCCTGATTACTGCAGGTTCAGTGAAGCTAAGGGATTTGTGTGTGTGTGTGTGTTAATGTGTGTGTATGTGTTTTACTGAATGAAAGAATGGAAGTGACATAATGATGAAATTATTCCTCAATTTGAAAAGAGACAATTTAGGGTCAAGGTAAGACATGCTGTGTTTATTCATAAACATTTGTCAGAAAAGTCCACAGAGGTAGAATTATACATGTCTCTTTTTACCTGCATTATGTTTTATGTTTTATGTTTTATGAAGATTGGCAGTGTTGTGTATGTACACAAACAAAAAAAACAGAGTACATTCAGATTCACATTGCAGAGATTTGCAGGCTTATCACAGTTGTTTGCATACACCCTCAGATCATTGCTCTTCTGGTTGTGTATCTGTGTGTGTGTGGTTGAATGTCCTCAGCTCTGTCAATTGTTAACTTAGTATAGATAACTCCTAATACTTTGACCGGAGGTTTTAAACTTTTTTTCTAGCTGTTGGACAGAACTCTCTGAACTTGATGTGTGTTTACAGGTTTACATAGAGGTAAAAGTTTCGCATTGAAGCCACATTCAGATAATCACAAATAATTATGACTTATGAGATGGATTTTGTAGTATAAAGACTTTGGTGATTCAAATCCATTTTATTGTAGGTTGACAGTTATGTATCTAAATGTCTGTCGGCATGCAGACAAACAGCAGTTTGAGGCACATACAGCGCATTTGAAAAACATTCATGGTAAAGGATATTGCTTTGCCAACATCAAGCTTGATTCATGTTAACATAACATCAAGATAGATCAACTGTAGCACGATAACGCATTCATTAAGTGTAAGTTGTGCATCTGCATACACTGATGAGTTTTATTTGTTTGTTTTTCTCCTCCTTTTTATCACCTTCTCTCCCCTCACCTCCTGCACCCATCTCTCCAGCACTGCAACGACGATGTCCATAACTGCCAGTCGGACATGAACATAATGGGGGCGTGGAAGAGGGGCTACACGGGTAAAGACGTGGTGGTGACTATACTAGATGACGGCATTGAAAGGAACCATCCAGACCTTGCTCAGAACTACGTGAGTGTGTATGTATGCGCATGTAGGGCGGCTATGAGTGGTTGTGTGTGTGTGTGTGTGTGTGTGTGTGTGTGTTGGGCGTTCTTCAGTCATCAGTGAAATTATAGTGTTAAGGTATGCATGTCTCTGTGAGTAAGTTTTGGCAACTGTTGGACTTTATATATAATCTACTGGTTAAAGTGAGTGTCTGTGTATTTCTGTGTGTGTGTGTTTAAGGATTGCAGTCATTTCATTATGAATATATCATCAATGATAACCTATTCTGCGGAAAAAAGGTTTTAGATTGTGATTCGGATCAAAGATGAATATGATTTACAATATCAGTAAGATAAGATATACCTGTATTTGTCCCATAGTGAGGAAAATATTTGACAATTCCTTGTCCTTTCAGCACAAAACTAAGCCCTGTTATAGGAAGCCCATAATGACCTAGATTGTGATACTGTAATTTGGATCTGATAATCATGAGTCATGGATTACATTTTTGAAGGATAGCTTCCTCAAACCTGTGGGTGTGCAGGTATGCTGTGTGTACATGTTTATTTGTCTGTGGTTCCATACTTAATGTGCATGCTGAGGTGTCTACCTCAGACCAAGGCCAGATAGTTCGAGCAACTTCTCGGCCTGAGGCAGCAGGTAAGGCCATCAATCAACTGTGCAGATAAAATGATTCACACCCTGTTTGACAGCGCCTGCACTGCTGTTATTAGCTACTCTTAATGCCTGGATTTGTTTATGCCGAAGGGCGAGCACCACAGCAGATTGAGTTAGTTCTGATTGCATTCGATTTACAAAAACTGTTGAGTGATGCTAATGTGAACTGTGTGATTGGGTTAGAGAATCTTTTTGGCATTCTACAGGTCTGTTACAGACACACCCACACACGGGAAGTGTTGGACCCATTTTTTGAATGAATTTACCTGATGGATTTTTTCTTTGGCTTAATCCTTATTGCCACTGTTGTTTTGGTATTTGATGTACTTATTCTGACCTCCGTGTCTCCTCCAGGACCATCATGCAAGCTTTGATGTTAATGGCAATGATATGGATCCCATGCCTCGATATGACGCAACCAACGAAAACAAGTAAGACAAAAAGAAAATCTCTCCACGATCTAATGAGAGAGAAATGTAACTTTAATGTTTACATTAGGGTACATGTAAAAATTAGGATTAGACTTCAGTGTTTTGGGGTTACAGTCAGCCGAATGCTTTTCTGAGCAGCAGTTGGTTTCTGATTGATTTTTACCAGAAGCTCTGTGCAACAATATGTTTGTATTTGCTGAGTTCTGACCTTGTTGTGGGTCCAATGAGTTACATGAGTGTGTTTGATTGTAAGCTTTGTGGGTGGGTAGTGGTTTTTCTGATGGGAAGGGGTTGGTGTGTGTGTGTATATGTGTATGTATGTGTGTAAGAGGAAAAAAGGGAGACATGCATGTCCAGGCACTTGTCTTGTGCCAGTTTGGCTTAGTGAGTGAGTTTTGGTGTGTGTATGTGTGTTTGGCTGCAGCAGCCCAAGTGCCTTGGCAGTGGCTCAGTCCCTGCTGGTAATGCATTGTCTTAAAGAGACATGAGGCCTACAGATGCAGCTTATTGGGCTGGTTTCCTTTTAAGGCTGAATTCTTACTTGACTATGATGTTATGTGTCTGGACAGAAAACTGGTTTGCCCTCTTTGACTTTTCATATTACTCTTCTATTTATATATACTGCAGTTTACAAGAAATTCTCTTATGGGATTTACAAACTGGAGATCATTTTAGTTGATGATGCAGTAACGTCTCCCATGTGAGCTGAATAGAAGTGAAAGGTTAGTGTGAGGTGGCTGTCAAGTTAAAGCCTGTGATCATGCCTGAAAGGCAAGAAAGGCATTTCTGAGAAATAACACTAACTTTAGCTACATCTGGCAAACTGTGGATTGTTGTCAAACTTTGTGTTGTATAGCAACAAGAATGACATAATGCCTGTGGATTTTAATCTGCTGTTGTCAGTTTGTACAAGCAGTGCTCTATGCTTTAAATGTAAGGAGGAAGAAAGCAAGCGCGTTATCGCTGCATGAGTCTCCCATACAGCTCTCTGAAGGAACACACTCGGATGCACCAACATCTCTTAGTATACCAGTGACATTCTTTGTGTCTGCTGACTTTTAAATGTTGTCCACAGATCACATATCCTAACAGAGATTTGAAAGGACAATATGACCATACAAATCCTCTTGTTATGTCCAAGTTAGAGATCCTTTTGTTAAGATGACAGAAAGTGGTCACTGAACTTTCTGACAGTTTTGTAATAGAGTTTGTGTACTTGGACTTTTTTTCTTTGTCTACCTGCTATTTGAATCTAGCAGATGTACTAGCACATGTGTTGTAGATGGATTTAAAAAATGTGAAATTATAGTAATCCTGATTCTCAAACAACCAACAAATTATAAGATTTTGACATTGCTTGTTGAAGCAGAGGTAAACCACACATAGCTAAAAAAAATCAATGTGTACCACAGAGAGTAAATTGTGGGTTTAAGTGGCTGTATCCTTTGAACGTTTCAGAAAGTTAAAAGTATGTGTTTATATTTGAATAGTTACTGTGTGTGTGTGTGTGTGTGTGTGTGTGTGTGTGTGTGTGTGTGTGTGTGTGTGTGTGTGTGTGTGTGTGTGTGTTCGTGTGTTTGTGCATTGTTCCCACTAACTATTATCTATTGCACAAACGTTATAGGTTTCTGGTTGAAATGCAGAGAAATCCCTGAGTGAGTGTTACACAGATGTGTAGAAAATGGAAAGTACAGGCAAACACAAAGACTGGCAAGACGGCCAGACAGACAATTTTACGGATTAGTGGAGTGAAGTGAACTGAGTGAAGACTGTTGAAGCGTTTTGAAAGAGGGAGCCAGCAGTTTGGCTCATTAGCTGTGACAAAGGGGCCTATCACTGACTTGCAGCCATTTAATATGTTATACTTTAACCCACAGTTTAATTTGTGTTCACTTTGCTGTAAACTTGTGAGGTCATTCCAACTCTATGGAGAATAAAAGAAAGGTTTTCATATCTCTACAAATGCTGTGTACATCTAATATCTGAACTAGATGCAAATTTAAAGTAAATAAAACTATCAGCAACAAATGCTATTAAGTATAAGAACTAAATGTGTTTTTATAGAGAGACTGGAAAAACTAAATTTTATTACCTTTGGACAGAGTGCTTTTCTTTAGCTCTGCGCCAATATAGAAGAATATATAGTGGATGACTGCATTGTATGAA
This sequence comes from Centropyge bicolor, assembly GCA_037975185.1. Classification (NCBI taxonomy): domain Eukaryota; kingdom Metazoa; phylum Chordata; class Actinopteri; family Pomacanthidae; genus Centropyge; species Centropyge bicolor. The sequence continues at coordinate 4,300,647 of JBBMOC010000013.1, forward strand.
ATTCTAGCACTGGAGAAAAGTTAAGAGACAAAAATAGGATTCCTTCATATGAGCAATTTTATGCTTCCACACTGGCTACAATCATGGCCAAGGGCAGTATATATCTTCAAGTTGTTTGTTTGTCTGCATGTACAGTAAGTTCAGAATGTGGTGATTGTCTAGAACATCTGAATATGTGTGTGAATTATCCATGTTTTAGAATTTGTAGCTTCTTTGCAGCAACATGCATATTTGGAGCATTGTAGTCCACCACAAGCTCTTTGGTTTTACTCATATTGAGCTTCAAGTGATTGTCATTGCACCCTATGATGAAGCTTCCCATTAGTCCTCTGTAAAGTCTCTAAGTGAATAGCACGTTTCTCACCGGAAATGATTAACTGTCATCATACATGCCAATATAGTAATCACTTCCGTATTGCCAAAAAATAAACTTTTAGCAAATTCCTTCAAAGTCTTCACTACATGTATGATAGATCTGGCAAGACATTGATGTAATCTTAAATTTTACTGGTTGCCTTAGGCGTACGACGTGTGAGCCAGTAATTCTGACTTATTTAATTTAACTGCAGGGAAAGAGATGAGAAGGATAACCACTTCTGATTGGCAGACTTGGATGTTGCAGTATACACTTTAGATAAGTGAGGGCAGTGATACTACTTGCATTTTTTAAGCCCTTGATCATGTTCTTAAATAAATGTGAACCTAAAATCAGCAGGTTCCTGTGAAACGGATTTTCCTCAGTCTGAGTGCTTCCCAGGGCTTTAGAACTTCCTTGTGTCTTCCCCGGGGGCTTCGATAGCTAGATGCTGGGTTTCCATGGTAGCGGTCAGAGCTGTTTCCGGGGGGTGTTGTGATGCAGATGTTCTCTGCAGGAGGTGCGTGTGTGTGTGAGTGTGTTTGTGCTGATCCAGAAAGTGGTGTTTTTGAGGAGGCAGCAGACGCAAACACACTTATGTTTGTTTACGCTGGTTGCTGACCCGGGACGATTGTCACCACTGCAGTTACTGGAGGAATGTTACCCTGTGTGTGTGTGCGTGTGTAGTTGTTGAAGTAGAGTGAGTAGTCTAACTTGTCACTGCCATTGGACATTGCTTCAGCTATCGTTGTTGTGTGTGTATGTGCTCTGCACTCAGAAAATGTCAAACAAGGGTCCAACCTGTGCCTCTGTTTGTGTTTGTTTGTACATTTGGGGATCATTGGCCTTGAGCAACTCCAAACATATTTGTCCTAACAGCATTACAAATTTGGAACCACATTTTCGTCTGTTCTCGTCAGGCCTACGAGGACAAAGTAAGACTTGTAGAAATATATATTTCATCTTTTGCTACGTTTGAAACACTTAATACACTTAAACAATTTTGTTTAGGATTGCGTCAACAGATTGGTACACATTTATCACTGAAAATTGTGTTTACGTCTCAGTGTCCTTGCTTGCCACTTCAAAAAGCTGCATGTTTATCTGGTAGTTTGTGTGCTCTCCTGCCTATGCACATGCGTGTGTTCTAGATTTGTGTAATAAGCTGTTCCTGCTCTTTCCTCAGACACGGGACACGGTGTGCGGGTGAAGTTGCTGCAGCTGCAAACAACACCCACTGCATTGTGGGAATTGCCTACAATGCCAAAATAGGAGGTGAGTGATCGCCCCCTTTCATACCCAATCAGGATACTATCACGTGCAATGAACCTGTTTATCTGTGGAATGATCCAAACAGGTGTTTTTGGATCAGTCCACAACTTCCACAGTCTTTTGTTGCTCCTGTCCCAACTTGTTTGAAACATATTGCTGCCATCAAATTCAGAATAAGCAGATATTTACAAAAGTACAATGACCTTGATGAGGTCAAACATTAAATATATTGTCTTGACTTTCTTTCAGTTAAATATATGCGTAATCAAATTAGCAAATGATCACACTCTCTTTTCTTTACATTTTACACTATCTCCCAACTTTTTTGGAATCAGGGTTTTAGAATTTTTCCACTAACCCGGGTCAACTAAAATCAACCCTGTGTGTTTTAAGATTGTCTGTGTATTCACTGATTGGTCATATTCTTGTGTCCCAGACGTGATCATGATTTGACTGGCATGTCATAGTGATGTCTGACTGCTTCTACACTCTTGCATTGTTATGAATGCAACAACTGAAAACCAATATCTGATAGGAGCTTTGATTTTAGAAACTTCATACTTTCTTTAGACCAGATGATCTGGTTAGAAGGACTTTACTGCAGAAATTTGCAATGTATTGATTAGCCTAATTAATGGCCTGATATGCACTGTCTTTAATTTATTGTGGTTACTATGACAGAACATTAAGCAGCTAGGTTGGTTGCTTTATGTGTATTGTTAAACACTTTTGTGGAAATACTTAGGTGATTGATTCAACTTTGGTTTGTGCATGCATTATTTCTTTATTTGTGTATCAGGTGTGCGAATGCTGGATGGAGATGTAACCGACATGGTGGAGGCCAAGTCTCTGAGCCTCCAGCCACAGCACATCGACATCTACAGTGCCAGCTGGGGACCTGATGATGATGGAAAGACCGTGGATGGACCAGCGTCTCTGGCCAGGCAGGCCTTCGAGAATGGCATTCGCATGGTGGGCACATGCATGCATGAATACACATACAGACAGAAACATGTACAAATTAATGTGTGCTTCATTGCTCAGCCAAAACTTTGATGTTTATGTGGTGAGAAAGGATATAAAACACACACTATATGCAGATGTGTGTGTTTCACGCTCTTGTACTCTTATTCCAAAGTCCTGACTGGCTATCTCTACCTGTGAAGCTCCTGCGGACATTAGAGAGCAGCCCTGCTCTATTAGCATATATTCATTTACATATTCATAGCTTATTTTGCATAACGACAAGCTGGTGCTGTGTTGTTGGCTGAGTGGACTGAAAAAGCTATAACAGAGGTTAAGAGGGGTGAAGTCATTTACTGGTCGTGCCTCAAACACACATACGTCTACACATTCACAAAGTTCGCTACAACTGACTTTCTGCCATTTGCTTAAGCAGATGTAGGCCTTTGAGGAGGTGAGGCAGACAGAACGGAAAACTCAGACTGGAGGGCTGAGAGCCTGTGGCGTGTTACAAAAAAGAGAAAAGAGGGAGAAGAAAAAAAGGACGGACAGGCAGGGAGTGTGAGTAGAAGAGAGCCTCTGTCGCTCCTGACAGGTTGGCCTTTTAAGATGACAGAGGTGAGGGAGATATCTGTCCAACTGGTGCGGGTTAGGTGTGTGTGTGCGTGCTGCGTGTGTGTGAGAGAGGCTGAGTGGAGATGGCATTCTTGTGAATGTAACATGTACCTATGTGACACTCTGAAGAGACAGTTTATCACAGAGAGCTGAGGTGTTAGAGATACCGCTGACAGCTGTGGAAAAGGTTGCACTCTCGCTTGTGTTGCTGTATGTAAGAAAGACTCCAGCAGGAGTTTCCTTACGTGTGACATGCTATATTTTTTATATATGAGAGAAAAGACATATGGTGTCATCTAAAAAGAGTTTTTAATTTTGGTAACCTTATCTGTGTATATATAGCTCTCAATTGTAACAGTTATGTCCATCAAAATATTTCTTAACTGAAAACCCTGCTGTCAGTGCTTTCCCCCCAGTTTTTGGGACACTTTAGGACTGCAACTACACATTCCTTTCATCATTGACTAATCTGTTGTTTCTTTTGATTAACTGATTCTGAGTCTACAGAGTCTCAGAAAATAGCAGCCATTTATTGTTCAGCAGCAGCGCAAAACTGGAAGATATTGAATTTAAATCGATGTAATTAGAGAGAAGCCGTAAAATTTCACTTTTGAGAAGCTAATAATCTGTAAATGTTTGGCATTTTTCCTAGATACAATTGTGATAGACTAGTTTTGTGACAGTTAACAAATTCGTGAATTGTCAGTTTGGTTGATCAGTAAATCAAATTTATCTTTGCTCTATTGCTCTCTTTTGATCTTTTGATGATGATTGCTGTCCATCAGTTTTCGTTGTTTCACCTCTCTCCTTGCGTTCGCCACCCCCCTACTCACCGTTTTCCCCTCTTCCTTTATTGTCCCCTCCCTTGTTTTGCCAACTGCTCTTCAAAACCATAGACTGTATAAACTCTCCATCACTCTCATCTGTCAGCGTTTGCTCCTGTCTGATCCTTGTCTCACTCAGAGGGGCTCCACTCGCTTATCACTGCTTGACAAAAGCCCCCTTTTGGAGAACTCCACTCCACCTTTATTCCCTTATATCTGTGTGTTTGTGTGTGCCTCTGTGTTTGTGCACAAATGTTCTGAGTGTGTATTTTGACAAACAGTGTGAATCACAGTGTCAGTCGGTTCGTCAGATGTCTTTTTCGCTGACTCCTGGCTGAACTTTGCCTTCACAACTCAGTTGGTCATCACCAGCGCTGTAACTCTCTCAGTGTATCTCCACCATGCCTCTGTTTAGATCATTTTCCACTCAGCCAATTCTGGGAATACAGTGTCTAATTGAATATAAAACAGGCATTTCGCTTGGAAGGTTTTCATTGAAAAGTAATAGAGACTGAATACTGTATTAGTAAAAGAATTGGTGTCGTTATTCACACTTCTAGGTGATGTGAAGCTCACTCTGAGCTGGCCCTGGCCTCTCAGATAATAAGATCCTCCGAATACATCTGGGATCCATTTTTTTAATCCACTGTGTAACCTCTTCTGAAAAACCAGATTTGAATATTAAACAGCTGCCGGGCTGCACATGTAATGGGCCTCAGTTATAACAAATGTCCATATGTGTGCAGTGTTCAGCCAAAACTTGGTAGATTGCAAAACATGCATATAAAGTCAATCTAAAAAGTTCTAGTTTGCTGTGAAAATACAAATGAAATATTTGCTAGATGTTATATAAAACAGACTGTTGTCTTTACAGGCATTTTTGTGGCTTCATTGCTTTGCTTCCTTTCATATTTGTGTGCAATCAAGTCAGTTCTAATGATGGCCTTATGTGGTCTTTTGATGCTTGACTATTATTCTTAAAATACACATAATGCCACTGTTTTAACATTTTCAAAATAAAAGTAACAAAACTTAAAAGGATTGAGCAAACAGCCAGACGGATGAAGTTTACACAGAACTGAAACAAAAATGATGAAACAAACAGAGCAGAGTAAACATGAAGCCCCAACCACAAGGATGTAACAAAATGAAAGTATGAATGAAAAAAAAAAACTGGCTATGCAGCCAGATAGCAATAATAGCACAATGTGAAAGAAGATAAACAAATACATAGAAGTCAAATATTAGAAAAGGGCCTTATGGTAAGAGGAATCTTAAAAAATGATTTAAAAGATGATGCAGCTTGTCCTATCAAGAATAAAAAATAAAATGTATGTTTCATCCTTTTCAACCCATATTTCAATAGAATGTGCAAACAATCTTGCTTCTGAAAACCAGTGGAAAAATAAAGCTATCAGAAGTGATGCAATGAAATGTACTATCAACACACATCTTTTTCACGTAATGCCCTGTATCTGACTTATTGCTTATTAATATGACAGTATTGTTTCTAGTAATGCATTAAATGTGATGTCAGACATTAACTGTCTCGTCTGCTGCACGGAAAAAAAAATCACTAACACAGCACAGTACTCAGCAGTGCCAACTTTTCAAAGGAAAGAAAAATCACTATATTTTGCCCAGTTGAAACATAATGATTACTGAACTTGGAATCACATCAGATCTGTTGCCAGATGCTCACAGGACTGCTGAAGACTTGCACTGTCATTGCTGCCCACTAATCTTTTCTTTCACTGTTGCTGGTGTTGCTTTTCTTATTTATACAGTGTTTTCTGCACGCTGAACACAGAACCTGTTATTCCACTCATGACAGAAATTAAAAGAACATTTAAAACATCAAGCCAAAACAAAGTCTGATGAGCAGTAATTACCCTTTAAGTGCTTAGACAAATCTGCAGCCTCTTACTGTATCCTCTCTGTGTGTTTTCCTGTCAGGGGAGGAAGGGCCGCGGCTCCATCTTCGTGTGGGCCTCAGGCAACGGTGGCCGCAGCAGAGACCACTGCTCCTGTGACGGCTACACCAACTCCATCTACACCATCTCCATCTCCAGCACAGCTGAGAGCGGACGCAAGCCGTGGTACCTGGAGGAATGCTCGTCCACACTGACCACCACCTACAGCAGTGGGGAGAACTATGACAGAAAAATTGTAAGTTGTCACGTGTGTCATTTTTGGCCTTTATTGGATGGTGACAAAGGGGGTTATGACATGCAACAAGGACGGCCATGTGGCATGAGCTGTAACTATTCAGCTACCAAGGAGCTCCATTAGTTCTTGAAATGAGCACAAGTGCCCATGGCCTAATTTTACTGAAGAACCAGAATGCTTATTCATTCTTCACTGGTGTCCAAATTGTATCTGTGGCATTTTGTGCTTAATTGAAATTTGGACGATTTCTGTTTCCCAGTTTTAAATGTGTGACTTTGAACACGTCCTAGATAACCATTAATTTATGTTTATGTTTGGAGCTTTGAAATACCTCTGCACATGCATTATATATTTTCTATTAAATACAGTACATGCAATTTGGCATCAATGTGGCCTTGTGTGGAGTATCCTGGTTTGACCCACATCGGCCAAATCACTCCCATGATCCACTTGGATGGACAGTGACAGTTGTCCACTGTGAGCGAGCTTGTCTGGCAGTGTCTTGCTACATTCCTCTTACTGATGCTACAGACAGGCACACACACACACATAAACACACACACACGCACATTCTTTAGAGTTTCCCTCCGGCTTTGTACACTTACAGTAGAACCTCATATATCTGAATGTCAGTCTAATCCACTTGAGCACATAGTGTCCTGTCTACTCAAATGATATTGGACCACTTTCACTAAACCAGTTCAGTTTCTGTGTGTTTGTCTTCAGATAATCCCTCAAAGTTTTTGGTCCAGAAAGGTCCTTTGAAGAGGACTCACACTGGAAGTTAGCCAAGCTTTTTTTGGTTCACTCACTGTCGAGCTGTCCGACTAGTTGGCTGTCTAAAGTCCTTACAATCAAAGTGAACATACAGTCCTTTAAGTTTTATATATATATTTTTTATTCATTTTTATTTTTTGTCCTTTGTTTTTCCTTGGGCATTGGAATGATTCCTTGAATTCTTGGGGAAACTGGTGATTTGTGTACTTGTGCGTGAGCATGTGTGTTATCTGTAGCGAGGCAGTGTATCAAAGCTGGAATGTGAGTTTCAGGTGTGTCTAAATCCTCCTGATCCTCATGACTTCAATCCTTCTCTGTCTGTCTGTTTGTCTTTCTCCCTCCCTTCCTACCATCACTGTCACTCTTTTCTCCTCTCTTTCTCTAACTCCACCTTTGTAATGGTCTTCTCTTCCTCTTTTATGCTCCTCTTTTCTTCTGGCTTTATTTTTTAAATTTCACTCCTCTCCCCTCTGTTGTGTCTTCCTTGCCTTTTTTTGCCCTCTTTCTTCATTCCTGTAATTCTTCTTCATCTCACTTACTTCCCTGCCTGACTCTGTCTTCATTCCTCTTCTTTTCTTCTCCATCTACAGATCACAACAGACCTGAGACATCGGTGTACAGACAGTCACACGGGGACATCAGCCTCAGCTCCCATGGCTGCTGCCATTATTGCTCTGGCCCTGGAGGCAAAGTAAGATCCACTTAACCTCATCCTTTCACTTCATCCCTCTGGCCCTTGTTTACCTTTTAATGCCCTCTTGTCCTCTGGCCTCAGTGATCTATAACAGGAACACGTGAAGCATTTTCTCACAGATGCATCGTTGGCAAGTCAGCAGTGGAGATGCATTTAAAAATGGAAAATGTGTGCAGAGATACCAAAGGCTTGCAGAATTTCAGAGGAGTCCACTGATGTTAGGGACAACTGGACTATGCATGGACACTCCTGCAGGACATATGTGTGCACAGATCAGCCTCTTGCTTTTAACTGGAGCAGCACAACAAGTGTAATTGTACTGCTGGATGGACTAGAGAATGTAATGGTTATAACCTCTTATCTCAGTATTGTACATCATTCACCTGCATCTGATCAGTTCATAGTTTTACCACTTACATGCAGTTAACCTAGTAGTGGTGTATTGACATTTACTATTATTACATCTGCAGCTCAGTACAGGCTGCTTGTCTCATAAGGTCTGTTTAAATACAGAACTTCTTCTCGTTCCTACAAAGATAAGAAAAAACCTTTCTTTATCCCAAAGGAAGTTCTTATAGGTATAGAAATGCACTACGCCGAGACCTTTTTCAGTAAACGTCAGATAAAGTGTACTTTGATCAGTCAGTACTCGCCTGCCGCTCGACTGTCATCACTCTTCTTAAGTGGTGAACTGCACTTGAACTTTAACAGAATTAAACACTTTGAGTAGTGACAACCATACTGTATGTACAGTAGGTTCAGTGTGTACCTACCTGTAGCATGACTTACCTGGGCTGGGACATATAATTTGATTTCACAGTATATTTAAATGTCATCTCATCTGATAAATCATCACAAACCTCAGTGTTGTCTTGGGATTTTGAGACAGAGCTGTTTGCCTCTTTTACAGCAGACATTTGAACTCTGAACAGTTCTGGTTACTGCCAGTTTACACATGTTCATGTAATATGATTTATTGTATAACTGAGTGTTCTAAATAACACTTTACAACTCACAGATGGTTGTCCAAAGTACATCTCTTACTACAGAATAACCAGTATAGTGATGTCATTGTTATTATGGCCAATATATCCATTCCAAACTACATGCTGCCCTTTTTGTTGCTTTGAAACATATAAACCATTTAGATCTTTGTTTCAAGATGTCCTTTTTGGCACAATTTCCTGCTGTCTGCAACAAACAGGGCTACCCACAGTAATTTTGGGGCCAGGTGCTTTCATGCCAAGCATTTCTGCTGGAAGCAACTGGAGTGCTAATTTCAAAGTTGGCAATTTCATAGATAAGAAAAGTAAGAAAGACAGATTTTAAAAGCATCTTATTTTCAATTGGTTTCAATGTCCTGTCCTGGCCTTGTTCCCTCTAGGTGCCCTGGTTGCTTATCTATGAGGCACTGCAGGCGCCTGCTGTGCCCCTCTTCAAAACCTGTTGATGTGCTTTATTTGTGATTAAATTCATGAATTGGAAAGAGTGCAGTGCAGGTGCCCAGACTCTGAATTGGGCTTTACCCCATCATCACATGTTGAGCGGCTCAGTTAGCTGAGGTCACTTCATTTAACCTGGATAATCCAATCCAAATCCTCACAGTAGAAAATATTCTCGGTTTCCAGGCAGTGCTGGCACATAAGCCTGTTTCCTCAACAAGATTATCACACACTGCTTCTTGCTTGCCCGCTTTCTTCTCTTCTGCTTCCTCTCTGTCGTGCGTGCTGTGCCTCCATCTCTGTCACGATGTTTTTTTTTCCCTTCTCCAAGTCAAACGCTCTTTCTTTTTCTTGCTCTCCATTCATTCGGTTTCTCACATGGATAAACTTGCATGCACATGCAGGCAAAGGGGAGAGGATGAAAGGGAGAAAGGGAAAAAGTTTAGACAAACTCTGTGCAATACTGATCTTATCTGCTCTTATCTGATGACTGAAAGCGAGCGAACTTTCTGTGATAATCATGTCAAGACGCCATTACGCTAGACTTCACTAAACCCTCTGTTGTGAGGTCTTTTCCTTTGGTATGGAATATGTTACTTCAAAAAACTGTCCCTTGCCCTGTTCTCTGTAGATTTTGCCAAGTTTAAGATGTTTTAAGTCTGCACATGATTTATCTCTTTATGAGCTAGACTCCAGCACGGCAAGCATGAAGGTTTTTGAGCTTCAGAAACTTTTATTCCTTTTGTCCTTGGACGTAAAGAAATGGAAAAGTGAGTGAACATGGAGACAGGAGACTTCAGTGAGGAAATTAAGAGGGATAAAAAAGAATTGAGTGAGGATAACCATAAGAACCTCATCTACTGGGAGGTTTTAAGAAACGAAAGCATGGACAGATGGGCGAAAAGAAACTTTCTTTCTTCCCCATTCGTCTTCTTTAAAATTCAAGCTTGAGAGGGAGAGTGAAAAATGTGGATTATAGTTTAGTGGGTAATCTTCCATCACTGAACTGAACCAAGGTGAGATGGACTGTTTAAATGTTTGACTCTTTGGTCTTCATTTTCCTACTTTGCTTTCTCCCTGTGGGATTACTTGTGTGTGTTTTCACCCATAATTACACTTGAGAGAAGCACCAGGAAACCTATATTAGAGATACTGATTTGCTGCTGGTTTTCCCCCGTATGTGAGCTACTCCATTAATTAGTATTGCTTGTTTATGGGAAGGCTGTCGTGGCCTAGATAACGATGCCAAAGTCACTTTTAATTAATGGCCATAAAACATTTATGGAACCATAATTACACAGTGGCAGCTAAGCCTATTAATATTGATCTGAACATTAATTATTCTGACTTTTCATAGCGGTTATCTGTGCTGCCATCCTTTAATTATTTTTCACTTGATATTTTATTTTCAGCTATTTAGTCTATGTTCTTCAGTTAGATTTAATAAGTGTGGACTCAGTGAGGGCATCAGTGAATTTTGAACATGTGTTAATGCCAGCTTTTGTATTCTCGGCATTATTTCGGATTCACTGCATCTTTCCATCGAAAATGTCTAATCCTGATCTCATCCCAAACATCAGAAAGCAGTTTATTTTGAATATGACTCTGATAACTGCAAATGGCTGACCCTATGCTCCATTATGTCAATTTGATTACTTTCCTTTAAAAGCCAAGAAATGATGGACAGCTAATGTGAAAAGTTGAGCGCTTTTCCAGGCTCTTAGTTCTGCGAGAGATTGATGGCTAGCTTTCAGCATAGCTGAATTTTTGTGTTCTTACTGTAAGTGAAACCAGGAATACACAATTAAAATACAGAGCATGATTCTGATTTTGTTATGATGACTGATTTTCAAAGCCATAGAGAACTTGCACTGGTCTGTGACCGACATGGCAGGTCGACAAGGACAGTCTGCAGACATTGTCTTATAGTATGCAAAAGATTGGGAATTCAAATTCTTATGTCCCAGAGATCTGACCCCACAGGATTTGATCAAACTTGTTATGATGCTATTGATCTGGCTAATGAATAAAATCACACCAAACCTCTAAATATTGCAGGCTCAAAATATCAATGTAAAGCAGAGATAGGCAGCATCCACACTTAGTCAACTTTTTTCCATGTGGTAGAGATCTGACTCCTGTACACTACTGATATGACTGGTCTGGATATTTCTTCAACATTTAACATTTGAGCCAAAAAAAAGCATGTAATAGATGCATCAAACAATAAGATAACATCAAACATCAAAAACACAAGAGAACCAAACACAGCAATGATGAACCCTGTTCCCAGCCCAGTAGTTCTATCCCACAGACGCTAATAAAACTGACAGAACATTTTCAGAATAAAGTGCATATGTGAGGGAGACTTTTGACTGTAATCTATGAAAGTCAGCAGCTAAATGTGTGATTCTGAGACTTCTCCCAGATGTTAAGGATTTCAAAAGTCCTCTACTGCGTTCTTCTGTTAAAAGATCACAGGAAGCTGTGAAAGAACCTGTTCTGATGCCAGCAGCTCAACAGGCAAAGGCACAGTGTGTTCAGGTCAGACTCATTTTGCTGCCAGTTGCTTTTGGCCTCCCTCTCACATCATATTTGTGTATCTATCTATCTAAATTTCAAAATCTGAATGTTGGGTAAAAAACCTTTAATATTAGTTTTAGGCCAACTGATTCAGAGTAGCACAAATTCTGGAGGTCTCAGATGGCGAGGGAGTGACATGAGGGGAGGGAACAGAGCATCTGGCCGGCATATGAGATGGAAGGGAATCCCAGGAAACTTAGTGACCCACTTCTTCCTGGTTTTTCCCTTTAATGTAGCATTTTGACATCAAAGAAGTCGAGACACATGGCTGCCATGTCGTAATGGATCTCACGTGAGATCTGAGAAATGAACGGCCATCCATGCTCTCCATCTATGCCTCTCTGTAATTTTCTCTCTCAGTAATCTTCCACCTACTGTATATTGCTATGTTTTCTTTACCTTGTTTTGCACTTCATCCTCTTTCTTCCTCCCAGCACTTTGTTTTGTAGCCTCCTTCCCCTTTTATCATAAACTTTTTATGTTCCTCTTTCATCCACCTATCCTCCTACATGCTGTTATCCAAATATACTCCCATAATGAAGATATTTTTCTCATGTATCATGTATCCAATCTCCCCATTTTTCTCATCCTCTTTCCTGTATTTGCAACACCATCATTGCCTTAAATCATTTATTTGTATACATTTGTGTAGACTTACACATTTGTTATTTAAAACGTAATCAAATGTCTGTTTGCATACAAGCATAGAAAAGCGAGTCTTTACTGTATGTCACCTCTTTGTGTACTTAGTTCCTGCTTTGTTATGGTTTCCTACTCCTACTCCGTGGATTTTTCGCATTAAGATAAATAAATGATAATGTTTCTGTGTGTTTGTTCCTCTAGTCCTCTTCTAACGTGGAGAGATGTTCAGCACATCATTGTGAAGACCTCTCGAGCCGGACATCTCAGCGCCCCTGACTGGAAGACTAATGCTGCTGGTTACAATGGTACATGCACACACACACATCCAGTTGTGCTTCTATTGCTTCAGAGGACATTACCTCGACTTACATTCATTTTCTAGAGACTTACCCTAACCATAACCACCACTTACCTTTACCTTTAACTGACCTAAGCCTAAACCTAACCTCAAACAAACTCTCAACCCAAAAATTTTATGGTTTACATTATGGGGACTTTTGTCCTCAGAAGGAAGGCGAGTCCCCACGGTGTGACTGTGTAAACAGATTTGTCCCCACAACAGGAGTAAAACACATCCACACACACACACACGCGCATGCACACACACTCACACACTATCCCCGTGGGGACATAACGCATTGCCTAACCCTAACCTTTACCCTAACTCTAACCTTAATCTAACTGTAACCCTAAAAGCAAGTCTTCATTAACTGTCTGGACCCATTGGGACCTCAATTATGTCCCCATACTGACAGGATGTCCCCACGGGCTGGTGTGTAGTCAGGTTAAAGTCCCCACTGGGATATAAAAACAAAAAAACAAACACACACACCCACACACACACACTTGTTCTGAACTCAGGATCAGATTGCTGTGGAATGAATCTCAATGTCTTATTAGCAATTCTGCACAACAAACTATCTTTAAATCAATCAAAAGTTCACTGCAACTCATTTGCATTTCAGCTTACACAAATAGCACTGCAGATCTTACTTGTCACCATTTTTTTGTTTGTTTTTTTTTAACTTTGTTTGGACTAATGATAATCAACAAAAATCTTTTTTATCACCCTTTTACAGGTATTTGATTTGAACCTCATTTAAATTTATCTTATTTAAAGTTCTCTGATGTATTAAATAGTTTCTTTTTGTTTCTTGTTTTTTTGAGGCTTTTGATACACTGCTATAAATCTTCTTTGAATTACACCAAAAAGCAAACAAATAAACAAGAAACCAGGACACAGGATGTGGCTGATAAGGCTTTGTAATATAAGGATCAAGTGTCCCAAAATGTGTTTTTGGTTGAGTTCCTGTATTTGGTGAAGCTAATTGTAACTGTCATGAGCAATGATAAAAGAAAAGCTGAATCTTTGTGTTTGACAACTTCAGATCAGTTTGAATGCACGACCATGTTGTGGATGATGCTGTGGGTCGTCAGTTTTTTCAGCAGACATTGTCTCAACTCCTCAATTAAGCAACAGCTGCATTTATAATTTATGGTGGGATACAGTGTGTTTGAAAGAAATACAAAACAGTCACAGTGAAATCAATATGCATTATTTTGGCCTCTGAATTAGTTTTTTCCAATCAGAAGAGAGGTGATGATCAGTTTCCAAAAATGTTTTTTCTTGCTTAACTACTGCACCCCAGCTGCCATCTGTCAGGGTCCATGTGGTCGTTGCTGTTTTGTAACTTTGTGAGTGCGTGCTTAAATGTGTTTGCATACCTGTGTGTATGTGTGCATATGTGTCTGTGTGTGTGTATGAGGGAGAGAAACCAAGAGAGTGAGAACTAGGGGTCAGCCAGGCTGCAGGCCCAGTGTGCCTGGAGATTTTCCAAGAGACTGTTTTTTCAAAGAGGAACTAAAGAGAAACAGAACAGGGAAGGGGGTGGGGGGGAAGTATGGAAGGAATTCATATTTCAGCTGCTGTACCCATAAGTTGAGTCATTTCCAAACTTTCTTTTTCATTTTCGGACAACTGCCCTATACCGTATGTCCTCAGTATTTTCATCAGACAGTGAACTATAAACATTCCTGTATTGTCTGTATTGGACTGGTCTGATCAGCTGTGACTTTTACTGTCTCCTACAGTCAGCCACCTGTATGGCTTTGGTCTGATGGACGCTGAGGCAATGGTGAAGGAGGCAGAGCAATGGAAGCAAGTCCCTAATCAGCATGTCTGTGTGGAGAGCGCAGACCGACAAATCAGGTAGACACACACATGCCCACCAGATTGTTTCAGCATTTCTATACACATTACATGACCGAAGGTCTGTGGATGTGCAGGCCTTATACCACTATTATTATCAGTGTTAAACTTGTCATTCTATAACCATGGGAGTTAATATGCTGCCACCCTCCGCTCTTTTGGGAAGGCTTTCCACAATATGCTGCAAACAGGTTGGACGAACTTGCTCCCTTGCAGCCTCAAGAGCGTTAGTCAGGTCAGTCAGTGATTTTGAGAGATAAGACCTGGCTTGTAGTTGGCGTTCCAGTTCATCCCAAAGGTGTTTGATGGAGCTCAGGCCAGGGCTCTGTGCAGGCAAGTGAGGCTCTTCCACAGAAAACTTAAAAAATCATTTCCTCATAGTCCTCACTTTGGGTAAGGCCCTTTCCCCAAGCACAAAGAGCTGCTACAAAGTTGGAATCACTTTGTCTAAAATATTGTTGCATGCTGGCACATTAAGATTTCCTGTATTTAGCCCTAAAGGTGCCATCACCATTCTATAGTCTATAGGTTTTTTTAATTGTACTCTCTCTGACTCTCTGGTTGACGTAAAGAAATCTGATACTGTCTTGTAACCATATACTCAAGTAAACTATGAAATACAAGATAAGTGAGTCAACTTTGAGACCATAAACATATGTGACAATGCATCTTTCTTTTTTCTCCCTTTTTGTGTCTTTCACTGGTGTTTTATGCACCAGCATGTGTTTGAGAGTACGGTTGTGCAAGCTGTACCTTGATAGGGGCCAAGCATTAGTTCTGGCAGGGTGGTTCTCACATAAGACCTTTACTACGCACACACACACACACACACACACACACACACACACACACACACACGGAGAGAGCCAAGGCTTCACAGCTTGTTATTCTTGATGCAGCTGGAAGCCTGAGCACTGTTCTGTGTTAGGCTGGCTGGCTGAACTTGGGCCCTGAACTGGTTTGCTTTCAGTCGAAGGCTTGGTGGCCAGCGACTGCAGCATTATCAGTGTCATTCTGTCTGTTCCGCTCCAGTGCACAAGTCAGTCCATATGAGGCTTATGGAAAGTCCAGCTTGTGTCAGAGACATTCGGGCTCAGGCTTCCATACTCATGTAGTGTGAGTTGCCTTATGGAGAGATTTCCACTGTTGTTGCGTGAAAGAAGTTAAAAAAAAAAAATTATTTAACCTCCTTTTTCCATGTGTACTGCATTTATGAGCTGCCTTGGAGACGTGTGAAATGGTCAGTCACACATTTGTCCAGTTACTGGGAGCTTAAACTGTGTTTATAAACAGAATTACCCTGCGTTCATCCAGCCAAATGACAGGCTTGCACAGAAGTAGGCAATCACCAGGAAACAAAAGGCTTTGTTTTGTTTTGTTTTTGGAATGAAGGCAAAGAAGTCATCAAAGTTTTATATGTAACACAGTTCAAAACCGAATTTTCAGATTGCCCCAAAAAGTCTGAAACGAACCACTTAGTTGAGTATAAATTTATTTATAAATGCTTCTGAGCTCAGGAACGTGTGCCTGTGTTTTTCCATAGAATATGTTAATGTTTTTTGGAAGCAGGTCTGTATGCGTCTCCTGTCCTTTGCTGTTACATCTACAGATGTGTGTGTATACTGTATGTCTGTGTGTTCTTACTTGGTACATGAGCGCAGCCATCACCTCACTGCTTACACACCCTCTGGCTGGCCCCTCTGACTGCTTTTGGTAATGTCTGTCTGCTATCGCTCGCCTCACTCCACTTGGAGCACGTACCAGGAAAACTGTCTGATCTGTGTGCAATCAGGCTGGTGGTAATCAGCTGTGCATCTGCTGTGCTCGCTCCCATGCGTATAGTTTAGTTATCTGTGTTGTGTCATAGAGAAGCCAGAGCTGTGATATCAGCCCGAGACGCCCCAACTATTACTGCTGTCAGCGCTCAAGCCATCGAAGAGTTACGAAAGACAAAGTGTTTTCTCTCCATTCCGTCATGTCTGCTTGAACTCGTAGAAATGTTGGATTTGTTTTCGACGGTGTTAACATAAATTGTAGCATTGATTATTAATCCCACAAAAGTTATGTAAATGAGAAGAGATAGAGTCGAAGGACAAATGGAGAAATTGTTATGGATTGTTTACCTGTTGTTATAATGTGCTAAATTATGAAAAAAACACTTTTACTCCTTTCAGACAAATTCATCCATCTAATTGGTATGAGACAGGTGATTTCGTTTCCCGAATGTCACTTGTTAAAAATGCATTTCTAAATGGAAATCATTAAATTAATCTTGAAGGCAAGTTTGGGCCTTTCACAAACAAATTGGTATTTTTGCAGTAATTGGTAATCAATGAACTGACAAGTTTGAGGAATATGCTGTTCCAAGAAAAAAAGTTTCATCTTCATTGCACAGCTAAAAAAAAATCTTTAAAAGCTGATAATTGCCTAGAGGTAATTTTCTTCTTAATGATGAACATCTGTGCTGTATCACTTGAAAAAGCCCGGAAAATGTCATCGCTGGGTTTGTAATCCTGACAACAGGGAATCTAATAACATGGTTTCCAATACAGGATCAAACAGTGCAAGTCACTGGAAATAATTCTTTCAACCCTCCACCCTGCAAAATAATAATAATAGTAATCCTGTCATGTAATATTTTGCCAGCAAGTGTAATTCACTGTTTTAGTTTCCACTGAATAAACCCTGCAATGTGTATGCAGTGAGTTAAATAAAATGGTAAATGGCTACATATAGCATTTTCATCCAAAGCGCTTTACGATTTGCCGTTGGCCTGTCCTTCAAGAGCAGTATGGGGCTCACCGTCTTGCCCAAGGATACCTCAACATGTGGAGAGGAGGAGCTGGGGATCAACCCTGTGATCAGTGGAAGACCTGCTCTGCCTCCTGTGCCACAGCTGCCCCTGTTAATGTGTTAAGTTGGTTCAGCTGCTCCATGTGCAATAATGCAGCAGACTCTTCCTCCAAAGCCTGCCCCACTCTGGCAAGATATTATTCATTGTCCCTTTTACTGGACCTGTCCATGTTTTTACTGTTTTTATTATTGTATCACTGTTATATTAGATCATACCACAGATGTTATTGAAGGGGTCATTAGATGTTTGTGTTGGCTGTTGGTTGATCTTTCTGCTGCTGAGCTGTGCATAGCAGACAGAACAAATAATGTTCTTTGTCTTTCTTATCATGCTCATGGTTCTTGGTTTCTTTGGCTGGTTGAGGTTTAGGAAATGGAAAAACCTTAATATGGACTTTTGTGCACGCTCTTTGGTTTCTGGAGGAGGTTAAATCAGAAAGAAGTACATGTGAATGCCTTTAGGGTTGCCCCGGGGAGCTGAAACCTGGTACTGAATGTTATGTCACTCACTAACAGAATTTTGGCTCGAGTTGACTGAGCAGAATGTCTCCGAGTAGAGAGACGGTCACAGACCCCGACCTCACTCCCCAAATGAGCAAACACACTCCAGGTACAGGTATGTTCAGGCTGAGGGCACACAGAGTGACATTCAGCAGCTAAACCCTGTGTTTGAAGATGATGCCACTTTTACTTAACTGTACCATTGCCTGGTCGCAGTCTGTAAATGAAACATGAAATGGAAAGATGAGAGCGGTTACCTATTAGCAGCTTTTAATGCGCTACGAGTTCAATTAACATTTGTATCACAGCTTTGCAAAGAGGAACGATATCTCAGTTGGAACTAGTATATTTTGTGAAGTGAATCAGAGTCTATTTTTTATCTAACGTGATGCATCTAATTCATTTATGCAGCACTGTCTTAACGTGATTGATTTTCTGCTTTGCTCTAATATTTGAAATGTTTGTGTTGTCGTTGATTTGTTTTAAATTGCAGCAAATGTATTTGCTGCAAATACATGTACTGGTGCACCCAGCAGATCTCCTTGGTTAAGGCCACAATGCCCATAAATTTGGTTTCCCCACTTATTGTCAGTGGAGCAGGTTGAGTGGACGTTTTTGTTTCCATCAGTGGAGTGGTGGTCATAAAGGGATTGTGGTGTGTGTAACTGGAATGGAAACCTTGGGCAATGGTTGCATTTTTTTTCCCTCAGTGAAGCACTGGCTGTTCAATAGTGTGTATTGTCTCCTCATATCTACCTTTGTGATCGTTCTGTCCTCCAGAACTATCCGTCCAGAGCATGTGGTCCGCTCAGTGTACAAGGCGACAGGATGCACTGACAACCCCAACCACCATGTGATCTACCTGGAACATGTTGTCGTACGCATTACTATCACACACCCTCGACGTGGGGACCTGTCAATCAACCTGACCTCACCCTCAGGGACCAAGTCTCAGCTGCTTGCCAACAGGTAAAGAAAGAGTTGTGAGATGTTATCTGCATGACGATGCAAAATGCAAAAGTATTTACAGTAGCTAAATGAGATGTTTCTACATTTCATTGAAATAAAATGTCAGATTAAATGTGGATTCAGATTGCTTTGCTGATTCTATTTAAATTGGGTCAAAAACGCCATAAAATGTTGGAAGCTCGAGGTGGTGAAGGTAGTGTATGTGCTCTATGTGCCTAGTCTACATTCACCTCAAATAAACCACAGTCCTGTACAATGTTTACACAAAGTTCATTAGAGACTGTTATTGTACTTGGTTAAGTGGTTGCAATTGTTTGTACTGGTATTTGCAATGCTTGGGCTGTTTCCTCATCTTGTGTGTGTGTGTGTGTGTGTGTGTGTGTGTGTGTGTGTGTGTGTGTGTGTGTGTGTNTGTGTGTGTGTGTGTGTGTGTGTGTGTGTGTGTGTGTGTGTGTGTGTAGGTTGTTTGATCACTCCATGGAGGGTTTTAAGAACTGGGAGTTTATGACCACCCACTGCTGGGGAGAGAAGGCAGCGGGCGACTGGGTCCTAGAGATCTATGATTCACCTTCTCAACTCCGCAGCCAGAAAGTACCAGGTATGGCAGTGCTAATTTCTTTAATTAAAATGAACCTACATCAATCTACAAAACTTAGTAGTCTACAAACTCAGTAGTTTGTAGATTGATGTAGGAGTAAGTGGGAAACACAGTAGAAAGTGTTGTCTGGACTGAGTGTCGGAGCAGCAGGAGCACACGTGTTGCTCTGGAGGCAGTGAACTTAACTGCTCAAATGACCCACTAATTTAACAACATAATAAAGTCTCAAATAGGGAGTAGCAGTTTCAGAGAGGCTGTTATGTCGATCACTATAATCCAATGTAACTTGTCCCCAGTTTTCTCATGTGTGTCATTAAGAGTTTAATGTAATATAATCTACTCCTGGAAGCTGAAAATACCCTGCAAATATCGTGTAATTTAGATTATGAGGTTCTTGCACTTTTTGTTGCTGCATTCTGATGGATGGTTGAACTGCTCTCCCAGTTAACATTCTACTTACCTGCCTGACATTACACATCTGGTTGTTATCATATATACAAGTCCAATAAATATCAAAGCATATTCAGCTGCTCACTGTGGATCTGTGCCTACGATGATGTTTTACAATGCTTCTGTTTCCTCAGGCAAGCTGAAGGAGTGGTCACTGGTGCTGTATGGCACCTCTGTGCACCCGTACTCGTCTCTGCGCAGCGACAAGCCCCGCTCCACAGACATGCTGACGCCCACTGATGAGGAGTTCACAGAGGAGTACAACGGTGAGTGATAAATCCAGAGCCGTACAGACAGGTTGGCCGCAGTAGCAGCATTGCAAAGTAACAAAACTCTTTGGCAGCTGCTGCTTTTACTGTCCTGTCACAATAACAGTAAGTTGTACTGCCAAATTAGGTGTATGGGTATTATTAAAGGGTGCGATAAATTACAGTTAATATATCCATAAAGTCAGTTAATATTGACAAGGTTATTAGACTATAAAACCTATTCCTGCTGTTATCACCTCTTTGCTCTCCTACTTGTCTGTGTCTCCAGGTCCCTGTGATTCTGAATGCAATGAAAATGGCTGTGAAGGTCCTGGACCCCATCACTGCATCAACTGCCTCCACTACTTCCTCAAGTTCAAGAACAACACCAGGTTGGACTGAATAAGAAATCAGTATTAAGTAGAATTTTGTTCTTGTGTTGGCGAACATCATGGAAATGCTACTGAGCCTACATTTAAAGTGTCTTCTATGAAAAGAAAGATTTATTGACTGTACTTTTTTCCTTACACTTTTAATATGGGAATCATTAAAATTGAATATTCAGGAAAGTTAGTTGTGAATGAATATCACCAGAAGGTGAGCTAAGAAATACAGAAATTAATTCAGCTTTATCTCGATGACTTTTTCAGTTTATAGATTCTTAAAGCATGCATGAAGATGTAAGAGTAATTGCTCTGTGGACTCTACCAGAGCCAATTTGGGTTTTTTTCCCCCTTAATTTATAAAGTGCATCGAAGGTACAAAGCTACAGATAGAAGCTGCGCTTTGCTCGTATGTCATTTCAACAACATCTCACTGTGTGAAAGAGTGTGTAGTCCTGTGGGAGTTCAGAGATAGAAAGATAAAGAGAGGGATCAATATTAGCTGAGGGCGTCTCAATCAGAAAGTTATACTGAGGTAAAGTGAGTGTTGGTGCATACCAATCCACCGAAAACTGGATTTAATCAGCTCAAGGCAACATTTCATTCGTGCTTACAGGCCTCAAAGAAGCATTTGTGCAACAGCCCAGTTTGCACACATTAATTTAATAATCGGCATTCCAGCAGAAATTTATTGTCCCTGCTTTTATTCTATATTCTGTTCTTATAAACGCAATGTCTCAGAAACACCTCGAGATAATCTATTTAAATTTGGCACAAGCGTCCACTTGGACTCAGCTGCATAGAATTTGATAGTGAAAGGTCAACGGTGAAGGTCAGTGTGACCTTATAATGTTCTGACTTTACACTTTTCTGACTTTTATTCAGTGCCATAACACAAAAGTGGAGATTGTGACTATATTTCACATTTGGTCAGATACTGAATTAGTCACAGAATTCGTTTTATTGGACAAGCATGTGAAGGCATACAAGGAATTTGACTCTGTTCTTTGTTTCTCTCAATGATCTTAAACAATAATAGACATATAGCTGTAGTTCACCACAAGCTGATGTGTCTTACTGCACATACACCTGTTTTATAAAGGCGCTCAAAAAACACAACTTGTGTTTTAGATTTTTTTTTTCATCCACATATTTTCACAAACGTGCAATCAATCAGTGAATTTACAGGAGGGACGTAATACCAGACGTCTCTTTTCTCTGTGTTTTGAGGGGAGATAGTCCACTAGTTAATCAGTCATGGATGGCAACATTCTCTCAAGTGGATGAAAAAATGTATAAATCCAATATGGGATGCCAAGTACACTTTGGTGGCCATTAATATACCCTGGCAGCCCGCCCAAGTAAAGTCTGTATGGGAAATATTGGAGACAGGTCAATGTGTCTGTGTGAGAGAGAGCTGGACAAGGAGGGATCAAACTAGCCAATGGCCTCTGTGGAACTCTACAATGAAATACAATGTAGCCATTTTAGATAATAATAAAAACAGAAAATATGTGGGTTGAAAAAAAATGTGGATATTGTAGTGGGTCACCACAAATAAATCAGTGTACACTGTGATCTTCAGGTAATTGTCGTTGAAGCATGTGATGAACCTCTCTGTCAGTTCTCTGTAAAAGTAGTCTCTATATGAAGGCAAAAAGAGACAAAAATGAGACATAACGTAGAGACACACTATAAAAGTAATAAATAAAGCAGGTGGGTCATGAGCTCCTTTTTGGCAGTTTCCACAGTAGGAGCCACAACTTCAAAGGCACCATGTTAATGTACAGTGTTGCCATTATGTTTCTGAATCTTTTCAGTTTCACAACTACATGATCTCATCTCTGACTTTTAATTTTCTGACCATAAGTCACATCTTAGTTTAATGCTTGTTCCGAGGTCCAGTCTCATTTTGACTTTGTTGCATGTAACAGCTTTGATGAACTCATCACTGCTATAACTGACTCCAGTTCGTTTGTAATTCTACACATTTCCTTTTTTTCACCATTTAAGGTCACAGGTCAGTGCTTGTCCCTGTTATTCAGTAAGCTTGATGTGAATGCAGTTCAGAAACATTACAGCTGTCCTGATAAATTTCAGCCTGTCATCCTGATAACAGAGATGCTGTTTCCTGTGAGTCATATCATGTTCAGCCTCTCCCTTCTGTTAAAAGTATATATAGGTGTGTGTGACTTTGAATTTCTGTGTGTGCGTGCACATTTTGTGTGTGCCCTTAGGATCCCATTAGGATCAAAGTCTGTTGTAATTGCCTTTGTGTCGGCGGGTCTCTGCACTAATAAAAGACAAACCAATGCAGGTGCATGAGAATGTGCAAGCTTAGGCACTGCCTTATCATTAGCCCACTTTAGAGGTGTGCTGCCCTTTTCTGCCACCACAGGGAGCAATTGATGAATGAAGATTGGGAGTGGTGGGAGGAAGGAGGAGGGATGGCTGGCGTTTAATGTTCAGATAATTACATCCCTACATATGTGTTTGATGATCTAGACTCACCAAAAGGTGTGTGGGGGTCTTGTTGTCTTGTCTGAAATGTTGAAGGTAGCGCTTCTGTGTATGTGTACATATGTGTACACTGTATACAGGGCTATAGCCAGAGTTTTAGAAACACTCAGATCATAAGTCCAATATGTCCCAGGATATTTTTTAAAAAAGTAACATTTTGGGTGTGATCACTTATGGTATCATCTACACCAATAGTGATTTTGAGATTGTGGCTAAAATCCAGGTTTCTTTGCATCTGTTAGATTGCATTTCTTGCCCTACTGAAGCAAATGTCATATTGGGTTAAAAAAAAAAAGCCTTTTCCTTTCAATAGCCTTTACCAAAATTTTATGTCTGTATGATTTCAATCACTAACATCTGCTTACACTGACAGTGTGGTCACGAAAATGCTGTTTAAATTGTTCTCGCATTCAGTGGTGTCCTTGGGTTAGGCCTTACATTTATCATTATTGGTTAAATAATGTCAACATAGCAGAGAAATGGTATTGAAGTTGGAGGACAAATGCATGGAAGTATACATTTGCACACGTGGATTATGTGTTTCACACATGCAATATGTGTTTCTTGGCAGAGGACTGTAGTGTGTGAATAAGGCTTACGGATTGTGTGTGTGCGTGTGTGTATTTTGCGCTCTTGAGGGTTTTGGAGATCTTTTTCACCTTAGGAAGGGAGCCTCAGGGTGAAATGAGGGGGTGATGGAGGGCTGTGAAGTTATCCAACAGATGTTGCACCTGTTCATCATATAGCACCCACACGCACACACTCAGTCCCTGTACTTGTGGTTATCGTAACTATGTGCTGCTCAGACATGAGAAATACATTTACAATGGGTAAATATATAAAAAAAACTGTTTCTGCTTTAGTACTATAAAACTATATCTATAAAACACATGTTTTACATTTTGAGCCTGTCAACATTATACAGAGATAAAGTGGTTTTTAATCACTGAAAAATGAGGTTGATTTTGTCTATATTATGTTGTTCTAAGACCTGAAAGTCTCTGGATGAAATACAAATTGTCCCTTTTTTGTGTTGCACTTTTGCCATTTCTGACGCTCTCTTTCACCTCGCCTCCTTTTTTTTCTCTCCTTTCAATCTCCCCTCTCCAGGATGTGTGTGTCTGAGTGCCCCAGTGGCTTTTTCCGTGACGATAGGAAGCGCTGTAAGAAGTGCTCGTCGTTGTGTGAGACCTGCGTTGGCAGTCGTAGTGACCAGTGCACCACATGCAGGACTGGTTTCCACCTCAACGAGGGCTCCAACACATGTGTCGCCAACTGTGCCGACAGCTTCTACCTCGACCATGGTACGTTTCACTGCTGGCCAAACTGGCTCCGCAATGTAAAAACTCTTCATTAATGCACTCGCCATGTAGTCAAGAGTTTGTTTCCTAAAACTTGTGGTTTTCTTTCATTGTTCCTTCAGCTTATTTTTATAAGCTTCTTTTGGCTTTAAGATTTTTTTTCTCTTTTGCATCTGTTTTCTTAGAGTTCAACAAATGACATTTAAACTTAACTGAACTTAAATAGTTCTGAGGATGTTGCAACAAAATGCCTCCCAACAACACATAATCAGGCTTAGCCATGATTGCTACATGCCCATGCAGGGTCAATGATTTGATTTCAAGGCTCTTTGTCGCTTTGTTGTCCTTTGATCAAATTGTGTGATGGGCCAAGTTCCTAAGCTTAAAGAATAGCTAAATATATTGCCCTCACTGGGAAAGGTAATCCATGTTTAAAAAAATATTTTTGTTCACTACCTCAGAATGATGCTATTGTATCCTTGAGGTAATGTCTAGCCAGTTGTTTATTTTCATGCATTTGCTGAACCGAACAGGACTGGAAAGTTTTTGCTAGTAGGTCAAATTTTTCATCAGTGTAACATGGAATAAATCATGAAATAAAACAGGAGGATTGTCTAAGGATTCTATTTACGAGAAGTCAGCTTGTTTTTCTTGTGTTTATCACTGGCTTATAATAAACAGAGTAGTTTTCTACACAGTAGTGTTAATATGCAGTTTGTACTGTATGTGCAGTATATACTCACTGGTTTGTCTTATGTTCAAGATGCATGCCAGCCCGGATGAAAGTAAAGCAGGAATCAGAGACTGAATCTATGTATATCTTATAATTATGTCTATATATTGGTTTGCAGCCAAGTCCTGGCAGCTCTGAGAGTCTCTGGCAGCAGATCTGATGCGATCTGATCCAAGTTCAATCATAACATTTCAACAGGCCAAGATGTAGTGGATACTTTTTCTTTTGAAATGTTGGCACTGCTGAGTGTTGTGTTGTGTTAAATGAGCTATCTCGAGTTTATTTTCTCTTTGTCAGTCTGACACCAAGCCATGGTGATTTCCTGCCTTTATTAGCGCATGGACACGTTCATGTAATTCTTTCATTACTGGTCAAGATATCTTTTTTTTTTTCCGAGATGCCAACTGTATAATGGACAAAACAGTGTAAGCTCACATCACAGACATCTCATAATGCCTGTGATGTGAGCTGAATCACATATGAAATTTGACTATTGTGCCAAAAGGTAATTCGGTGTAAAGTGAATGTAAGTACAGGTTATTTCTGACATTACAGATGCATAAAAGACATTTCAACTGGGATTGCCAAAAATGTTATTTTCCTTATTTCTATCTCCCTGTTTGATTTTTTTTTCATTAACTGATTTGTTGTTCAGTGTATAAATGTCAGAAACTGGTAAAAATGCCCATCTCAATTTCCCATAGGTGGCATCTGCAAAGTGCTTGTGTTGTCTGAACTCCAAATGTATTGAATATGCTGTGCAATGACATAAAACAGAAAAACAGAAAGCCTTAACATTTGAGGTGTTGGCACCAACAAATGTTTTGTATTTCTGCTTGGTAAGTGACTTCAACAAATACTTGATCACCAAAATTGTTGATGAAAATATATTTATTTTTTCATCTTTTCAGCAATGACCTCCATTTCTCAACTAAAATGTGAAAATAACACTTGAGAGCCAATGTAAAAGCGCATTTTCTTTTAATGGAAAACTGCCCGTGACCTGTCCATATCCTGCAACCACCCTGTAATGATTTTCAGATTCCTGAAAATCTAACCAACAGTCCTCACTTACTCTCAGTCTCCTCCTCTTAGCTCTGAGCACATGACTTCCCAAACAAAACCATAAAGGTTGTCATACATAAGCAGTGTTCAGAAATATAGAGGTAAAAGTTTAGATTAGTCATAGTCTACTCTGTGGTTTCACAGGAAGAATGAAACACCTTATTCCCGTATCTTTTTGGCAATCCTCATGGCTGCTGAAGGCAAAAGTGTCCATGTGCATTCTGTCAAAGCGTGTCATTGCCCTTAGTCTGCCTTTTGAAATATTCATCTACATTCCTATCCTCCCTCACCAACACTGCTATCTTCTTTTTCATCCCTGCAGCTTTAGCCTTTTGACATTTCAATTCTTCCTGCTCCTCTCCTGCCATCTCGTCCTGCTGCCTTTTTCCCCCTGTTTTGTTCATCTACCCCTTCGTCTCCTTATTCTCTCTCCTTTCCTCCCCCACTTTTCCTACTGGTCCTCCTCTCTCACTTTACCCTTTCTCCCCCTCTCCATCATTGTCTTCCTCCTCTGCTCCCTTTCTTCATTCCAAATGCAGCTAGACTTCTGGTTCCTATTAGCCACTGTGTATGACTGGCTTTCCTTGTGTCTTTCAGATTCCAACATTTGCAGGAGATGTCCAGAGAACTGTAAGAGATGCACCACCTCCAATATCTGCACAGAATGTAAACCTGGGATGAGGTAAGCTGGGATCAACACTCAGCGATCAGAGTCATAGAGTTTAAAGCATTAAGACTTTTACTGACATGATAGCAAGTGATTTCAGTCTTGCTGTGTCTGTTGCTATATAACTTGTGATTATATGTATGGCTAGAATTGCTATACAGTTACTGCTATACAGATTAAATCCATTTCCTCTAAATTCCTGCAGAAATGGTTTGGAGGATTTGTTTGAACACTATTTTGAATCAAAGCATATTGGCCCCAGTTCAACTACTCAACCACTGTAAATCTAAAGGCGTCAGTGTGCTTAAAAGGAAGTGCTTGTTGGAAGGTCAAACAGTGTCTAAAACCCCCTCCCCTCACACCTCTCTGACATTGGGAATGAGGAGGAGTGTGTTGTCTGAAAACTTTTGTAACTTTCCAAAACCAGCAATCCAACATTCACGTATGCATCCAGCTGTGTGGAGGTGAGAAAGTAAGCAGGGTTTGAACTTCTCTTTCGAGCCCTTCATTTATTCTTCACGTAACTTGGTCTCTCATTTTGTTTGTGCAAACAAGCAGTTTGAATGTCTTTAAGGAAACAGTAAATGTCAGAATGGGTCTGTGATTCACCCTCTGTAATGGCAGGCTTTTTCACTCCACCTTCAACTGTTAAATGTTAAATGCACTTTTACAATGTGCTTAATGTTCCCCGTGTAGATGGACAGTTTGGTTGATAAACTACTGACCTGAATAGATAGTGTAATTTACCATTAATCCATTATAATCAAAGATTCAGCAACATGGTGTCAATACTGTGGAGCTCTGTGCTTGGAAAAGCCTTTAACAACTTAAATATAATTGTGAGCGTGCTGCTTCCAGACCTGCTGGTATTAATTACAGCTTCTTCATATGTAGGTCTACTATTACAGTCAGTTCTCTGTCATACCAGGACAAATAGCTCTCCTTTTTGCACCAATTTGGCTTGAATGTCAGTGTTGTGGTTTCAGGATAAAAACCTTTTGTGTTCATCCACTCTAACGCTGCAGGAACACAGTGTTGCTAATTTTGATGAGCACATTGTGTTACACTGTGGTTTGGGTTCGCAGCATGAACTAGTGAAACCATGGCTTCCCAACTGTTTTCCACTTGGGAGCCAAATTGAGTAAACAGGGTTTCACCCTGTGACCCAGGCTTATTAAAGTCCACATATACGCGTGTAATGCGGAGACCCACATGAAGTGGAGCTGTTGCCCATTTTGGGGTGTGAGCCTTACTTTGAAGAACCTCTGATCTAAACCATTTAGGTATTCATGCAGACATGTTCCAGTTCATTTTCTGGCCACTTCCACAGCAGCCTCTTCAAACTGCCCCAACTACACTTGACCTGACAGAGGATAGGGTGTTTCAAAGTGCTGAAATTCCTGATAGGTCATGAAGGAAACACTTGTGAAGCGTTTAAAACATATTGCGGTCTTGAACCCAGCTTTAAGTGTTCAGTATAGCCATAGGGTGGAGGTGGGGACACTTGTAAGCCATAATTTCCTCTGAACACCAGCAAGACCACAGCAAGACACATGCTCACACACATGCACGCACACACATACACACACACACATGCACACTACACTCACACAGTCTCCCGTCTCCCATTCAGTTCACCATTCATGGCCGGTTAGGAGCCGAGGAGGAAGAGAGGACCAGACGAGATCGTTTCTGGGAAACGTTAGCTAACACAGACCAGCTGTTTTTCTGCTTAGTGCAGCAAGCTCACCAACCTGTCCTCAGTGTGACTTCACAGAACTGACTTTATAACCTCCAAATCTACTTCCTAACTTACCTCAAGTCCTGTGTCTGGCACTTGCAAAATCTCTTGTATATATTGATCAAGACAACAAAATCCCTTTGACGACACTTGAATCTGGAAGACGCCACTTTCATGTACATCAGTGAAAGAGGCTAAAGGCCACTAACGCTGACACACTGGTGCTGCAGTTGTTGTTTTTTCCATTTGTCCTAAATATTTGCCCAGAAAGAATAAAAAAAATGCTAAGTAGCAGCTGGTTTTTACCAGGCAAACTGATTTGCAGCGAACACTTTGGAGTGGAGTTGGAGTCTGGGGTGCTTTCACACATTTCTCTTTTCACCTGTGCTGCTGCTTATATGGATTTTATGTGCTAATTAAAACAAGGAGTTATTTTTACTTACTTCTGCCTCTTACTTACTCTGAAGGTATAAAAGTGTATCCTTTTCTATTTCTCTTTCCAGTCTTCAGGGAAACAAGTGCCAGATGACCTGTGACCCAGGGACTTATTACAATGGCCACAGAAGGACTTGTGAGCCCTGTCACCGGGCCTGTGCCACCTGCGCAGGTAGGAAGTCATAAGATTATAACTACTGTGGACACTATAAGTATTACATTTATTATCCAGGTCAGTGTATTTTGTGTATATCATCTGATTTTTAATACCTTAAACACATCCCTGAAGTGTGTCGCATGTCTTTCAGGTACAGGAATAGAGGCGTGCACCAAGTGTGCAGATGGCTACTTACTCGAGGACTGGAGGTGTGTGTCAACATGCAGCGCTGGCTACTACCTGTCAGAGCAGACCTCAGACAATGGGCAGGTGCAGAGGTCCTGTAAGAAGTGAGTCAGCACACCTGCCAACACCTTGACACTACAGTGAAAAAGTGAAAAACCTTTAGATCTCCAGTCTACAGAGATGAAGGAAGACATCTAGAGCTTAGGCAAAAGGGGTGAAAACCAGTGTAAAGACTGTGGATGTACCAACAGCATGTAACCTTACTCACACCAGAGCTGTTTACCTTTATTGCCAAGTGCACAATCTTTGTGTTTCCCATTTATGATTCAGCAGACAATTCAGACACCGACATGCGCTGTGAAACAGAAACTTTGTTGCCCTATACCCATATTAAAACTTGGACTCAAACTGGAATGGTGCCATTTTGCTTTGGGTCAATACAATTACAGTCAATCACTGTAACAATAAGAGGAAATGTAAGCATAAAACCTGCAATAGAGGATTTTGCTGGCATTTGGAGTTTACTCTAAAAGCATGAAACTGGTGCCTCCTCACTTTCTCAACACCATTTCATGCCTTTCAGGACTGTGATTTGGCGCAGTCATTATTTCTATCTTAAAGCTATGTTCAGTTTCCCACAAACAGCTCTGTTGCCTCACTCTTCACTAATGTTAACGCGGTTGAAGAAAAAAGGGAGGATTCCTATGTTTGATGACAGGTTGATGACTACTTTGCCTCCTATCACACCCACAACCAAACTCCTGCACAGAGCCAGACATCGTGTCTGCTTCTTATCGTTTCTTGCGGTAGACTCACCTCCCTGCTGTTTTTCTCCCACCTTGAATTATTTATTGCTCACTTGACCCTTTACCTTACTTGATTTCTTAATTCTCCGTCAGTTCCCTCCTGGTCGGAACATTTCCAATAAAGGTTTTGCCCCATTTCAGCCAAGTGGGATCGTAAATATGATGATGTTTTTTTTCTTGTTGCCTAATTTTCTGCTCCTGAAGGATTAATTCAGATGTTTTCTCATCCAGTTTTGTTGTGACTGTGTTCAAAATTCTCTTACACTTACGTCACTTTTCCCAGATTTTCCAGTTCTACTTCTTGCAAATGCTGCTCACCGACACACACTTACAAAGGCCAAAGCAATGAAGTTGTAAATGAAAAGGACAGATAAAATAAAGCAGATAGTTGTGAGTCCTGTGCTGAGGTCGATCATATGATACAATTAAATTAAAAGTAGAAAAATTGATCTCAATATCTTTAAAGAACAGTTTCAGCTTTCAAAAGGACATGTGGTCACAGTTTCATAGACTAGTATCTAATTCTTCACACAACCATCGACAGGTGTGACCATAGCTGCCACGAGTGCCTGGGGCCCGGTGAAAGAAACTGCAGCAGCTGTGTCAGTGGTTACAATCTGGAGGCAGGAGCCTGTGTGGTCAGCACCATCTGCAAAGATGGTGAGTTGTCAGCTTTCTTACCTACATGATGACCTCAATGTGTATATTTTATACTGGTTGCATTGCTAGTATGGTCTGCAGTGAAATTTCTGGTAAAGACTTAGACCAGCTAGAGTAAGATATGATAAGATATTCCTTTATTCGTCCCTCAGTGGGGAAATTCACTAGAGTGTTGAATTGTTCGGCATCACAGCAGGAAAAAAAGCTTTAAAATATATGTAATTCACAACAGTGTTTTTGTGAAGTAATTTAATGCAAAGGTATACAAATCCTGGGTTAAACAACTCCAGTTAATCAAAGAGCCAAAGGCCTCAGAGGTGCAGATTTACAACTCAACTCTCTCTGAGACTACTTTGCATATCCAGATGAATTAAATTGTGTTAAACTCCCACAGGATATAAAATAAATGCACAAGGTAGCTTTATTCAGTGAAAGCTAAGGATTCACCTGTGGCCATCTTTTTTTTCTTTTTATTTTGAGCTTTGTACTAACTTCTTGAATCAAACTGCTCATTATTGAAGCTTCAAAGCAGGAAGGCGGTCTGTCCTTGCTTTTGCCTTTTGTGCTCTTTATCCAAAGGTCTCATTCATGTTCTGTATATTATTAATATATAATCTCTCTGGGATTACACACATTCTTGTACCCTTTTTTTTTTTTTTTTTAACACAAACTCACTCTTTTCCTGGTTGTTCTTACTGTTTGTCATATTGCACAGGCTGAAAGTTTTCTTGAAGCATCTACTTTCTTTTTATTCCTTTTCTTATTTTGCAAGTCTTCCACATAATTTGCTCCTCTACAACAACTTTCTGATTTCTCTTGTGTTTTTACTTGCACTCTTGATTTTCTCTTTGCTGTGCTTTATGGCGTAGTCTTCTGAGCTGTGCATGTTTGGCTTATGGATCTTTTAGTGTAAATATTCCTGTTTCTCACTAACCGGCTGAGGTGACGGTTGCCATGACCTTCGAGCTAGAATGAACACTGAAAAAGTCTCGCAACTTGTGATAAGATAAACCTCTGAAGAGAAAAATGTCTTTACTGTGTGACCTTTCTGTTGATGATGAGTACTTTGCTTAAAGTGCACACTCAGTCTGTTTCCATCCTTCATAAACCAAATGTAACTGGTTTTGTTTTGGTGAAACTTCGACAGCTCAAAAGTATCCAGTACATGTACTTGCTGTTGATAAAGGAAAAAAAAATCACTTACCTTTTTTGAAAGGTATATCTTATCTCTTCTTACAGACTGATGGTCCATTTTAAGTTTTCTGTGATGTAAAATGACACTAAGTTATGAATTTCAAATATCTTCAATTTGCTAATTGTGTGATGTTTGTTTTCTCTCTCTCTCTCTCTCTCTCTCTCTCTCTCTCTCTCTCTCTCTCTCTGTTTTTTCTCCTGAATCTGTTTTCCCTCTCTCCTGACATGGATCCAATCACTCCACTGGACTACAATCATTTTCCACCTCGATGAACATCACCTGTGATTGGATCAAAAACTCTTCCTGTCATCTGAACCCTCTCCTGACCAATCACACGGCTCTGCCTGCCATTCAACCATTTCTAATGGTTCTGCCCTGTATATGTGTGTGTGTGTTTCCACATGTGTGTGTGTCTGTGTGTGATTGCGTGTGTGCATGTTTCCCCCCCTCCCCTCCTTCCAAACTACCCCTGTATTTCTTCTTCCTGGTCTGTGGAAAGCAAATGAAGAATCTTGGGCAGAAGGCAGTTTCTGTGTGCTCGTTAAAAAGAACAATCTTTGCCAGAGGAAAGTGCTGCAGCAACTGTGCTGCAGAACGTGCTCGCAAAAGGGGTGACGGGACGTACTCACTGGGCGTAAAGGGAGTGCGGGGGGGATGTGAGGGCACAGGGGGCACCCCTCCTTCTCAAACCCCCCCTGCCCACTCATTCACAGTCACATAATTTATAAGAGAATCTGTGCCTCTTAAAGGGACTGCATCGGAGGTGCGATGGCAGGACTACAACAAACCTACCTTTTTTCTGTACTGGGACACACACACGTGGTCAGGGTGTAAAATGACTGGGACTTATTTCAAGAACAAACGAGCAAATGAAAACAAAAGTGAAAACAAATAAAAGAATAAAAGTGTCGGTATTTTGTGACCAAAGCATCGATGCCAAAATAATTGAAACCTTCTTTTTTGTTGCCAGTGTAGGAAGCATAGCTTAAAATAGGAGCCACTCAGCCTGTGAATCTTTGAATAAGTCTGTGTGCATTTTTATTTTGGCTCCTCTTCCTTCTCTCTTTCCAGTGTTAACGATAAACAGATGGAAAGTGAACATACAGTAGGAAAGGCCCTGGTTTTCTGCCTGTAAATATACGTCAAAGGAAAAAAAAAAAGAAGCTCACTCAGTAATGTGAAAATAATGTCTGTCTGGGCTGACTTTGGCTGTTTAGGGGAGGGGAGACAAATTCACACACACAGTTCTATACACACACACAGTTCTATTCACACACACACAGACAAAGATATATACGTACCACACACATACACTAATAAACTCAGACACATAAATCAGCCACAACAAGTTAGATGCTCCAGTGTCACCGTATTCCAAGACTGATGCACGTTATTGACCAAAATCACCTCATTTCATTTATTTAAAAAAAACCATAAACCTGCCCTCTGAATAGTGTGTGTGTTTGTCTTTATTGGTGTGTGTGTGTGTGTGTGTGTGTGTGTGTGTGTGTGTGTAGGAGAATGCCATTAATTCTTAATGTAAGCCCAGACAGCATTGATTCATTCCAGAGGTACTACAAGACGAGTCAATAGTCATTCCTTCTGGAGCTTTCTGCAGGGAAGGAAACACTGCAGTGAGTTATAATGAATTTGTGGTACTGGGGATGCACCGATGCCCATTTTTCACTCATGATGCAGATTCTGGATACTTAACTTTTGCCCAAAACTGAGTATTGATTCCATCCATTACTGTGACTGAACAATTTAAAGCTCCACCATTACTTTGTTGTCACTGGATACAATAATTAAAATATAACTCCTATTTCTTACAGGGAACTGCATTTTTTTTCTTTGCGTTGGTTTGGTTTTCCACATGCCATATGTAACCCCCAATAAAGGGAATTTCTCCTATAATTATATTTTACCTGTATCGGTGCATCCCTTCATGTTACTGTTCTCAAATAAATAGAGTTTTAGAAGTTTCTACTCTTCGTCATTCCATTGTAATGGCAATGCATATCAACTGAAGTATTGCTCTACTCTTTCAGCACAGAAGGTCAATGATCGGCACAGAAAACATTCTGTCATTATCATGTTTCATTTTCAGGCAGAGCTCTCTGACAGGCAGGCAGACAGCAAACTCCTGCGGTGCAAATCAGAGCTGTGACTGTTTACTTTCAGTAATTTCAGAAAAGGGATTTTTGTTCAACATTTAGATAGAGAAACATTTGCAATAGAACTTCAAGTCAACCCAAGAAAAATCAGAAAAAACCTACAATGAGGCAATCATATTTTTTTTTCCTATTTACTTTATTCTTGTTAGAACTGAAAGTGAGCAGACGGCGTCACTGCAGAACCAGGACTGTGTCAGAAATGTTAAACCATATTGAGCCAAAATTGTGTTACGGCCGACAGACGCCAGATGTCCGGTTTCTCGTCCTGTCTGTCTCTGAACGATACCTGATGAAACTCAAAGGTTATTCCGGTGGTGCTGGTTTCTAATAAAGAACGACAAATATAATGTTTAAGATTCTTATTCTATTTGTGTGGGTTTTCCAACCTGCAGCTTGAGCATTTACAGTATTAGATGAATTGTTGTACTGTCAACTGGTTATGGTTCTTGATGATTTGTAATAAAGATTGATGACTCCCCTGTTTTGGTTAACAAAAACTTATTCTTGGTCATTGTTTAAGATGACTCGAATTGACTTTAGATTGTGTGGTAGTAGATGCGCACACACCCCTCGTATAAAAGCTGTTTTTATTGTGTACCTGTGACATATCTGTGACAATGCATTATTAATGTTACTCAAAGTCCTAGTTTTGAAAATCTTTTTTTACTTAAGTGTTCTTATTAAAATGTTTAATCTGTTCATGTTTTTGTTTTCTTTTCCGTTCTCATTAATACACTGTTCTAATAATCCCGACAGTGTATTTATCAGTATTATTTCATCTATTAGCATTTTTGTTCATCGGTTTCTCACTTTCTTTCCAAACCATTAGGTTCCCTGTTTTCACTCTCTGTTGAGTTTTTTTTTTTCTCGCAAATTCATGAAAGGGAATAGCATCATTGAAATTCAGATCATTGCTTTCAGAAATGTTTAGTTTTTCTGCACTCGATCAGATTGATTAAATGAAAGTTCCACATGCCCTAGGCGGAGCACTTAGAGAGAGACATGTGCACTCAATGATAATTAGGTGGAAGTTAAAAACAGGTCAGCGATGCAAGGTTGTGCTGCTTTATTATAGGCGCAAACTTCAGCATCTTATGTGGATTTCGTCCAAACTATTTTACATTCATGAGAGGGATAAGATGAGACTGAATGTAGAATTTATTTTGCAGTTACTCTCTCTCAGTTTTCCTTTTCTTTTCTTGCCATGCAGCAGAAAGTAATATTGTAGCAGTGGATATCAACAATCCCTGTGCTATAATTCAAATGTCATCTCGCTCTGTTTGAGGAGGGAACAAATAAGTTTCTTGTTACAGATTGTGACCAGTTGCATTTTAAACCATAAGATATTTATTGTTCGATATTATATATATCCTATATACAATAAAGCAGGTGTTTTATTAGTAACTTAGCAACACTCCCTGTCACCCCCTTACAAATATTTCCTTGTGTTTTGTTCCTGTCCATGTTGTGAAACTGTTCTATATAACATTGGCAAATGTGTTTGAGCAGGAATTTGCTGAGATCATTCTTTTGAACAGCTCAATGATGCTGTTAAGGTTACACTTAGGCAATCATTTCTTTCTCACTGAAGCAGAAATTGTTTTACCTACTGGTGTAAGTGGCTCAACACGAGTTATTCACAGGCTATATGATTAATACAGTTGCACACACACGTGTCGAGTGCCAGCGTCAACTGTGCATCCATACACAAACTGCCTGATAGTGTTTGTGTGAGAACAACTCTACACTAAGATTTGAACCATTTTTTTCACTTAAATGAATTGCAAACAACTTTCTGGGAATCCAACAAGCTTAACTAAATCAAACATGTTTTTCTACAGTCATTGTGGGCTCATTCATTTAGGGATATAATAAAAGTCAGCATCTTGCACATAAATACTAATTTCAATCCTCACCCAACTCCCAACAAATGTCTCTGTGAAGTGCACCTCTCGTCTTGGCTCGAGCTCTTGCTGATTCTGGCAATAATTAACATTATCCCTCCAATTTATGGCATCTGCTGGCACTCAGATCATGTGGGGGAGCCATGGGAAATCTTCGTTGATCCTGTTGTAACTCATAGCTGGGCATCACTGTGGATGTCAGTGTGTGGTTATTTGCCTTTCGGAGCTCCAGACGACATGGATGTTAGGTAATAATCCTGACATTGCCTTTGAACAAGGCATTGTCTTACTAAATGGTTAGACTAGGTGAAATACTGTGGAGACATTTCCCAGCATGGATTAATAATGTATAACTTCACTCAGGTCAAAAAGAGGGAACACTTCTCTGTGGAAATAAATGCACAATATTAAATAAACAATGTGGTTGATATTCTCTTGACCACCTGGGGGATGTAGCCTTTTTCTCCACTTTCTTGGACCAAGGATGTGCAGGTATGAGGAGGTGGAAAGGCCAAGGAATTGGGATTCAGGACCAGGTGTGGTGGATGTCAGTGTGATATCTGCCAACAGAGCGGTCTCACCTAACAGAGTAGACTGTCAATGTCCCCACAAGGTCAGCCGAGTCCATAACAGAGGGAAAGTTTTACTCCCCTGAGTGACAGGCTCTCTTTCTTCTCCGCTCCATTCTTCTCCCGTCTGGCAGTGGGAGTCCAAAGTGTCTGCTTTTGCTGAGTGGAGTTGTGCGGCTTTTCGTCCCTTGA
Source organism: Centropyge bicolor (assembly GCA_037975185.1). Taxonomy (NCBI): domain Eukaryota; kingdom Metazoa; phylum Chordata; class Actinopteri; family Pomacanthidae; genus Centropyge; species Centropyge bicolor. Next base: position 4,337,499 of record JBBMOC010000013.1, read on the forward strand.
GAACTTGGCTCCCTGTTTGTTTGTGTGCGTGAGTGAGGGGGAGACAAACAGAAAGACAGGGAGACAGTTTGTGTGTGTGTATGTGAGGGAGAGTGACGGCGTTTTTTCGGGGGCTGTTTGAATGGTTTCAGCAGAGCTCTGCTGAATGGGAAGCCACCGCCTGTTGTGTTTGTACACAAAGAAGCTCTTTTGTTTTGAAAGAAACAATTGAGCTTTTCACAGAAAGCCAGAGAGCACAGACAACCTCGCCGCTGCCTTGAAGGATGCTCACACACACACACACACACACACAGCTCCATCCTTATGCCTGAGCTAGTGTCTGTCACCTTTGTCTAATACAAAGGTGGGATAGGAGACAATGTTTATGCCTCTTTTGTTAAGGCTCTTTTCAATGCTGCCAAGTGTGAAGCTGAAGGTTGATGGATTTTGTGGAACTTCTTTCTCATTCCTCCAGCAACTTTGGACACAATGGCTTAAATACATATTATGTGTGCCCTGTGCGAATGTCATCAAAGTTTACGCAACACTCAGTCACGCAGCAGAAAAAGGTTACGTGGTAAATACGATGTCTTTTTGTTACAAGTGCAGTAAATATGATTTTTACTGCAGCATATTGTGGAATGATAATAATATATCTGCCTGAAGCGTGATAATGCTTTTGATCAATGTCAGCGACTCAACGATTGCTTTGCCAGGTGTGGAGATTTGTGGCCCCCAAAACTCAATTTCCAGCCTGTGCTCCGTTTTGCAACAAAAAACTGTCCGACTGCCCAAAGCCTACGCACATTGTCAGCATTTTCAACAGTGGAGGATGTGGCCATGGGGCTGGAGGAAAGCATTTTATTCTCTTGTAAAAAAAAAAAAAAAAGAAAAAGAAAAAAGCAAATGCCGAGTTGTTATTATTACAGAATGTTGCTTTATGAAATGGTAGATAATTCTTGTGCATCTGTAGCTGAGCCATGGAGCCATAACCTGGTCACTAATACACGCTATGAAAAATATTGCTTATAGCCTCTTTAAGCCTTAAGCTCAAGTCTAGTTTCGTCCCAAAAAAAAAGTATTTTTCCAACCATCTCAACTTGTCCTGAGAAAGACCCCAGTTGCCCCTGAGAGTCAGGGTGCCCCAGACAAATGCATTCATGTATAACTCAGTTCATTGTTTGGACTGCGGCAGGAATACAAACAGACAGAAAACTCACCACACACAGATGGTCTGAACTCATGCAGGAGCCCTGCTGAAAAGTTAGGACCGTTTTGTTGTGGCTATATGATTAATAATATTGTACTTTCAGCTCAGTCTGTATTTTGGTTATTAAAAAAATCCACCCTCGTTAGTTTCTGCTGTCTTAAAATGAATGTGTTTATTTACAAAAAAAAGTGATACCAGAAAAAAAGTTTGCCTGCCTAACAATCTTTCCAACAATCCAGTTATACCGACAGCAAGGTCACAAATAAAGGCATGTATGGCTCATCTTAGCTGTCTAGTCTAAACAACAGAGTCCAGTCTCCATCCAGCACGTTGAGAAATCGAAATACCCCAAGGTCTTATAATCTTTACGACTTGATAGCCTGGACCTCCTCACATGCTTGGAAGAGTAGAATAAAGGCAAGGGTCAGGGTAAACCATGCCAATGGAGAAACATATATTTTATCGCAATAACATATTTTTCTACTGCAGTATATCAGTTTACTTTTCAAAGTAGATATGTTATCTGTAGAGGAGAGGTTTGTAACTTCAGGCCTGTGATAGAAATCAGTCATAATCTGTTTGTTAAAAATTTCTAGGTGTGCGTATGTGTGTGTGTATCTGATCCCAAACTATCTCTTTTTACCCTAAAAGCACTCAGCAATTTGAAAGAGACTGACATGTTCAAACTTTTCAATGGTTTCAAAGATGTTTTTAAAACTGTGAAATGTACTTAATATAAAAACAAGACAAACAGAAGAAGACGGCTAAAAGAGATATAGCTGTTATTGTGCAGGAGATGTCAGAGGCCAGAAGATAATGAGCTGGACCTGCAATGAAATGAACACAATAACAACTGACTGCTGGTTATAATTGGTGCAACCAGGACACATCAGAGCATCAACTTAAGTCACTCAAGTAAAGAAAACAGAAAGAAGTGTGCAAACATATAACAGAGCTGGTAAACAAAAACAAAGCATGAAGCAACCAAAGTATGTAATTATTGATTATTGGTTATTGATATACATCAGAAAAATGAGCTGGTGTGTTGTTCACTGTTGCTCTCTGTCTGCAGGAGAGTATTTGAGTTCACATAAAAATTGCCACCTGTGTGATGTTACCTGTCTGCAATGCTCGGGTCCGGAGAGAGAGGACTGCACCAGCTGCCCGCCCTCATTGTAAGAAACACTCACACGCAAACCTCTATATTCAAAAGATGCAGAGTAATACTGCTGAAGAGGTACTTGCCATATTCCAGTTAAAACAATCCACATGAAAAAACTAAACGAACATGACCCCTGAATCCACATGTTCAAAAACTCTCAGCAGGTTCAGATGAAATTATTATAGTAAAATCCTTAAGGCCTATTTGTCTTTTATGTGGACTGTATAATATAGAGAAACACTGACTTACTGTCTATCACCAGTGATGTTACACTTGTTTCAACTAAACTTAAATGCAAATGTAAAAAGTAGCTTATTGCAAAAACTCTCTTTTTTCTTCTCTTCATCAATTCTAAAATTAGTGTCTGCTTTAACAAAAAGAGATTTTTGAGTTGAGAAGGTTTCAGCAATGCAAATAACCAAAACTAATCATGGCTTCTGTAGATTTTTGGGTCAGTATGGATTGCTTATTGCTTTAAAGGAAAAAGTGCAATGAAGCTTTGCATTGTAAATAGGTATATTACTTAGAGGCTGAGGCTGATTTTGAATATTCATTGTGAACCACATCCACGCCTGCAGGTTGTTTGATGATGGACTCTGCCACATTCACTGTCAGAAGGGGCGTTATGCCATGGGGAGGCAGTGCCATCTTTGTCACCACACCTGTCAGGAGTGTACCGACGAGGGACCTGACAACTGCTCCAGCTGTGACACAGGTACACTAACCTGACTTAAGATGTGAAAATTACCCTGATGATTTTTTTTTTTGAAAAGCACAATTCAACCAAATGAAACTCAGAATGACCAAAATCAAAATGATATTTCTTTAGCTGACAGGATAAAGCTGCACTATAGTGTAGAGCCATACACTATATATTTGCACTATTTCTCCAACAGTGTTTCTTTCCCACCATATAAAATCTGCTTGTTCTTAGCCTTTGAAGTGACACAGGTAGCTTTTTGCAGAGGTGTCCCGGTGTTCACTTAAAAACCCATCTGTCTAGCTGTGACTGGAATGTAAGTGAAATCGTGCTTTTTGTGTAACATCACATGGATCAAGCCAAGGCTCATTTGTGCCAGACTCCACCAATCAATCCTTTAAAAGTAAATGAATCTAATTAAAGCAGTAATTCAGCCAAGGCCTTCTGATAGATGTGTTAAAAGGGGGAATCAGTCATTTGTTGGTCGTATCCTTACGCAGAGGTCACCGCACACCTCTCACATTTTAGATCAATTCAAGGACAAGCTGTGTCTGGATTTGGCGCCTGCTCTGATTTCCTCGTACCTACAATGCAGCTAATCCAAAGTCCATGAGAAAAAGTTTTTCTTCAGCGCGAAAACAATCGTTATGATAAAACCCGGACTTCATTAGAGACTCACAGCTGAAGCAATATCAACTCAAAGGTGGTTGTAATAACTGTGTTTATCGCAGTGTCACAGACAGTATTATGGCTGTCAGAATGAATGTATTTACACTGGGGAGATTCTGTTACGCACACGCCCACCTATACACACACTTTAAGATACCAGACAGCCAAGGAGAAGATTAACACCAGATTTCCCCTCCACACACTCTCTCTCTCACCTCACATGTGCACACACACTCTCAATTAGCCGGCAAGTTTGTCAGACTGTGTTTGCAAATGTGGTTCCATTTAATTGCAGGTCTGTCTGAGGCTCAATGAGACGTAACAATAATAACATGAAGAGACCCTCCATCTGTCTCTCCTCGTGCCATTTTTTCTCTCAAAACAACCTCTCTTCTCTTGGCCAGTCATCCACACACACACACGCACACACACACAAGTGAAGACTGGTACATACTGAGCAGACAGTTCTTGATACTGACCTTTGATAATAATGTGGAGTTTTACTCCGCTGCCATCTCTGCTGATGGGAGCATACAGGAACATGGGCAAAGATGAAGACAAGGAAAGAGATGGCTAATAAAAAAAAAGAAAAAAAAAAGAAAGTGTCCATTTCAAAACACTGATGCACACACACACACACACACACACACACAGACATGCATGAAATTACAGTCACACACAAGTACAGAAGGTTTTGACAATTAGAGTCAAACCAACATGTTTTCCTGTTTTTATGTCCATGTGAGTCATTTTGTACATCAGCACTTTTTGTCCCTCGCAACATTTCCTTTTCTTTTCTTGCTCCATCTAGACAAATTCGGGCTGGACACGTACTTCTTTCAGGGTCAGTGTCGGCACGTCTGTCCAGAAGGGTACTTCCACTCTCCAAAGAGATGGTGTGAACGCTGTCCTGCAGACTGCATCATCTGTACAACAGCAGATCACTGCCTCCACTGCAGCCCAGGACACAAGCTCAGGGATGGCCGGTGCGTCCCGTTGGAGTGCAGTGCAGGTGAGAGATGCTGTTAGAGCCTCATAAGACTGTGTTACATGCTCATTTACTGCCACTATGACAAACCTTCTGTGTTAATTCTGCAGTATTATTGCTGAATAGGTGAGTGTCTTCTACCGACGTCGCTGCTGTGAGTAATGCTATATAAGAAAAATAAAAGCATGAATAAAAAAAATGTGTCATCTACATCTCACTATTGTTGAATAAATGAAGAGTTTTGGAAGGATTTTATAATAGCTGCCACTGTCGCTCAGCGCCGCTGTCACAGAGCTGGGCTGAATTTGGCAAACGTCACCTCAGGGAGCACACATGTAGCACAGTGACCTCATTTTAAAGTATTAAAATTCAAACTCAAAATATGCCAAAAGAAAATATGCCAACCCACAGGGCTCTGAACCACAATTTAACAGAAATACGCATAGATTGACCAACGAATGGGGAAACTCTTTGGACTGGCTTCTTTGAACTAGCACACTATGGAGCCAAAGTGTTTGGAGTTCACTGTCAGGTGTGAAAAATGTGCAGCTAAGAGGAGGAATTTTAAGCTGAAACTTTTAAGCTTCTATGGTGTTTTTGGTATTAAAAGAATAGGAATGAGGGAATCTGTGTAGTATCAGAAAAAAGGAAATCATATGGCCACAAACATACAGGAATAAACACCATAACAGAACTACAAACACCTCACCAGACAGACTACAGTCAATGGCTTGTCTTAAGTTAGTTCATCTATCAAGGCCTTCTTTCTTCCACTTTCTGTTCTTAATCTGTTCAGCTGAAGAACATTTGCAGAATGTATTTTAATCCTCAGAGAGATCGTTGCAGATGAACGCATTGCACTTTATCTCATCGCATGAGATCAAATGTGAACGTCAGCCAAAGGAGGATTGAGAAAGAGCTGAAGATGTTTTGAGTGAGATGTTTTCATTTCAGATAAGGAGGAGAGGTTGAGGTGGGCCTTTACAACTTTACTACGCTGAATGTGAGACGGAGGTGAAGAGCAATGTTGAGAGTTTGTACGTGTGGGTATCAAGTGTATGAGTGGGAGGATGAGACGAAATTCTTATCATATGAGACAGGCAGGTCTCAACAGGCCCCACAGACAGTTTGAACTCCAGAGTAGGTGAGACTTTAGATGGTGTGGATGGTGGTAGGATTCGTCAGATGTGCTTGTTTGACCTGTTTGTTATTAGTTTGGAGTTTTTCCTCGTCTCATCTCGTCTCGTCTCGTCTCTTCTCTTCTTTTCTCTTCTCTTCTCTTCTCCTCTTCCTTTGTTGGTATCACAGGCAGGTTAATGACGCTGCATTGACTGACAGAAATTTTAAAAGTTCGACATATGAACATTACAAAATGAAGCTATAATTTATGCTAAAAGGTAAAAAGATGGCAAAATGTGTAATTAAAATAAAATAAATCAGGCCCTGTTGAAGCAGCACCTTCTCATTGATTGATGACCCAAAAAGACTTTACAGTGGTAATTTATGAGACAGGTAGTAATTTGATTGTCATGTTTGCAGGATATACTGCAGTCCACTTCAATTATCACATCACAAATGAAAAAATGTGCAGGCTTGAAAGTCACTTTAAATACATACTTTCTTTTTCTCCATTACCAAACCTTAGTTTAAACAACCGTATCATCCAGTATTGACACTGACGTTTTCACAAAATTTAGACATTAACATAACATAAACATTTTGAATTTGAATCCTTTGAATACTTTGCTGGAGTCTTTTTCTTTGCTGGAGTCATATAACTTCCATATGCCATTTCAGTACCATTGCCTTATGTCTCCTGTATTTTTAATCCACTGTTTTATCTGCTGTTTACATCAGGCGAGGTTGCAGATGCAGAGAATGACGCCTGTCTCCCCTGTGACGAGGGCTGCAAGCAATGTAAACCCAGTAAGCACATCACATCATTTACTCGCTCCTCGCTCTCTCTCTCTCTTTCTTTGACGATCAATTTATAGAAATAAAACCAAATGCACTATAACTCCAGCAGCAGCTGTGGCTACAATATCTTGCAGTCAAAGTGAATGTAGATGAAAAATACGTACTGCTCAGCTTGTACTATTTTGAAGACTTTTTTCATTTCAGTCCTCAGGAGTTAGATATTGTGAGATGTCTGTAAAGCTTCTAACCAAAACATGACACATAATCAATGACTATTTACTGTGCTAAATGTGTTAGGCAGTGGAGTTGTAATGTGGGGTGCCTGTATTTACTAATGATGCTTCCAGTGATCGTTGTTGCACCTCACTCTTTGCTGCAGCTGTAGGCTCTGTATTACTGAAAATACACAAACTTTAATGAGTGTTGACAACTGAGCTAGGTTATCAAAATATAAGGTGTTCTGCAATGAATAAACATTTTGTTAATTCCAATAAGCCTCATTCATTAGAGAGGTCATTTTGAGATAGTCTATCTCTTGGAAATGAAGTAAACTTAACTGCATAGTTCCTTAATCATCAGACACTATACTCCCTTATAAGATGTCACATTAGTGGAATATCTGATATTTTATTTTACTTTTTGCAGGGCTGATGTTGATTACCTTCAGCATCACTTCATAAAGAAAACAACCTGAAATCTATTTTATGTCAGAGGCAAAACATTATCTAACCATCAAAGGGTTAAAAAAAAATTGATTTTCCACTCCAGGGTAAAAGCTGCCGGTAACTATTTGTCCTTCCACTGCTGTTTCCCTCTATGCTCATAATAAATATCAAAAATCAACACAGCTTAGTATACAGCAACACGAAAACCCTATTTTTCTCAACAGTGTAAAATGTGAAAACTTGTAAAGTAAACCATACAGTTTGCGTCCTCCCTAAATCTCCCTCCATGTGCTCTTACACCTCACCCTGTCAGTACAAGCCACATAAAAACAAGAGCACTTCCTTCACACAGAAAGTTGTTATTGTGCCGAACTAGTCTGAGGTGGAGATGGGCTGTTATTATGTCATTATGCATTCTGGGTGGAATATCTTTCTTCACTCTCACCCCCACCGCAGCCTCCCTGCCACCCACCCGCTCTTAGTAATCACAATTCTGCAAACTAAACAAGTCAGTCAGCAGATTAGAGATCTGAGATGATAGGCCCTGTGACGCGATGCTACGGACTGAAGTGAAGATGAAACAGTGTCTTAGACCGGCATCTAATATGTGTGTGTGCATGATTACACTCCGTATTTCTACACTTGTGACTGCCAGGTTCAGACATTTACAGTAATGTGAAGACGTTTTGGGGATTTGAGGCAGTTTTAGATGCCTCCCATTTTTTGTAGGGCTATTTTAGGGTTAGGATTTGGGTGTAGTTCTTAAATCAAAATTAGGATTAGTTATAGGGTGGGATTAAGCTGTATTTTGTATTAAAAAGGGAAAGTTATCATTATCCTTTTAGGCGTGTTTATGAAAACACTGCGCCGGCTGGTTACTGGTTCCAACAAGGCAGTGAAAATGTCTACATGTGCTCTGAAGCCAAATATTTGCCCTTGAGGTTTTACTTTCATTTTGTGTGACTTATACGTTTAAGATTAAGTGCGCAAGTTTGTAAATGAGTTGTGTGTGTGTGTGTGTGTGTTTGGGTGTTAGTTTGTAATGTGCTGTTGTGTGAGATCTATCAATGAGCTCAGCAGCCTGACAGTGTGTGATAAGATGCAGCAGCTCTTACTCAGTCCTATCTCCCCCATCAAATTACTTCAGTACTTCTTTTTAATTCATCATCACTTTTATACTCATTAATCCTCTCTGCATACCATACTCCTTAATCAGGGAATAAGGGCTGGAAATTATTTTATAATTGGATTAGTCATGTTTCAAATCTGTCTTGGCTTTGTGTAATTTAGGAAATGGCAGTGATGCACATGTCTTGTGGAGCCTGATGATAAGAGCTCTCTCAAGCTAAATCACCAGAAGATGTCTTTAACCTAAAAAAAACCCTTCATTATCTTGGCCCTACTTGGCACATGGCTTCCTCTGTTCTCCGCTGCTCTAATCAGTCTGCGGACTTAAAGTTTTTCTCTGAACATCCCTCCTCCTCACTCTGCATACAACATCTCAAGATGGCTCTTTGTTTCATTGATGAACACCTTTCTTTTTTTGACCAGCATTGCTCCAGACAAGACACCACTCTTGTTGCTCAGAGGCTGTTGGCACGCCAAAGCTCATCTCACCTCCAGTGTTCAGCTGTTATGATGCTGCGCAGCTCCTTCCTGTGCTGGAAAAAAAAAAAATCTTTCTCATGAATGTTTGGCTTCATTATATTCACACATGTATTCCCCTTTTACTCTGTCAGCAATCCACTTCTGGAACACATCTTGATAAGAAGCTGATAGAAAAGCTGACTTCATCCATCTTGCGACTGAGTGCTAATCACTTTAATGTGTGATTGTGTGCATATATATCTGCCTGTGTAATATGTAGCTTGTGAGTGCATGTAGGCTGTAAATGTGTGTGTGTGTGTGAGTGCTTGCACATTCCACAAGTGCATACTTCAGGATGTGTATGCCAGTTTAAATTCTGTTGAAATCCCCCATCCCCTGGCTTGCACAGTTAATATTTATGCGGGCGCTATTTTCTCTCTTCACATAGACACAGCCTGAAGGCATGATTTCCGGCTCCTCTGTCCCTCCCACCTTTCCTTTCTCCCAGTCTCTCTCTGTATGAGTAATTGCTTTCACAGGTAGTGGCTTGTCGAATGCATTGAAGTGCAAACCAGTGCAGTGTTAAGTTGTGGGTGCTGGAAGGAAACTGAGAGAGGAATGGGGTGTGGGGGTCGATGGAGGCTGTTCTGGAGAGGATGAATGTCCCAAGGGAAAGTCTGCAGAAGGTGCTTTTGTAGTAGTTATTTCCATCTCTTTCTCTTCCCCCTTCTAACTCTACTCTTTACCCTCTCTCTCTCTCTCTCTCTCTCTCTGCTTCCTGTCAATTTTTTTTCTTTCTCTCCCTCTTGCACCCCTTCTTGCTCCCTTTGTCCTTGGAGAAATTTTGACATCGTTGGACTAAGGGATGACAGCGTGGCTCATCCTAGGTGACCAGTTGGATGGTTTTGATTGACACCAGGAATTAATTAGTTAGGAAGAAAAATTAACTTTCTCTTTTGCCATATGTACAAAAACAGTATCTCACACACACTTGAATTACTTATTAATATCCCCTGCATATGTCCCACAGTCTCCAGTAACAACCCCCCCCCCGCCAAATATCCGAATGCTTTACATAACCTGTCACTCACATTATGCTTGTTTTTGTGTTGTTCAGCAAAAGTACACCTGTAGTGCAAGTTGAACAGAAACACACACACAACTCCCACTGCACAGCACAACGTCGGCATCGGACTTCTTGAAGATGATTTAGATTGAACTGAAATGCCTGTAGAGACTTTTTGACTTTTCCATTTATTTGAAGGCTTCTGGGTGAGATTTGTTTGCCCCATTGATCACACTCAGCTGGTGATTGATCTGTGAGTGTCATTCAGTCCTGCACTGAAGTGAGCAAGTTTAATGTGTGTTGTCAGAGCGCCTCCTGCTGGTGCTAATGGAAACTTGGGTTTAGAGAAATCATGTTGCTGCGTTTGGGTGCACGTAGATGAGATGGGGTATAAGATGGGATTTTTCCACATACAGCACATAAACAGCCAACCACCAACATCACAATAATATGATCTGTGTATTATTTTGTCATGTATACCTTTGTCAGTAGAGATAAGGACCTGAAGCAGCAGCAGTAAAACAATGACTGATGCTGTGCCTCTACACATGTCAGTGCAACGAGAGTAAAAGAACATAATGTTCATATGTGATTCTAACAGGAGCTGCAACAATTTAAACTGAGACTGATCCAGCCTCTTCTTTTTCTTGTTTTGACATTACAAACAGAGTCAATACACCAAGTCCCAAATTCACAATTAGTCTATTGTTAATAACATTTCATTTCTGCTCTTCACCACAGAGAATTCAGGAGATCAGACACAGGAAACTGATTGCCTCAAATGTGAAGATCATTACTACCAGTAAGTCTCTTGGGTTGAGGATTTCATGATGTTTCAGCTCCAAATTCAGACGTCCTCATATTGATGCTATCTGTCTGTCTGTCTGTCTGTCTGTCAGGTTGGACACAGGCTGTCATCGCTCCTGTCCAGATCGGACCTACAGTGTGGACACAACCATGTTGTGTGCTCCATGTGAAGATAAACAATGTGTGATCTGTGACGATTCCCAGTGCTACTGGTGTGAAGACGGATTCTACGTCTTTGGTAGATATGTATATGCATTTAATTTTTTTTTATTTTTGGCTGAATTGTGTGATAAACTCATGGGACCAGAATAAAACAGTTTCAGGGTTGCTGTACTGGTTTCAGAATCTTTCACCATTCCAGTCAGAGGAATTTCTGAGACGTCAACTGTGACATTTGACTTTGATATAAAATACTGTAATTTAGTAGATAGGCTGTCTCATATGGTATTTTTAAAAAGTATTTAAAGAACTGCATACATCACAGTATGTCCACACCTGTTGACTTTTACGATCACATGCATCCACATACAAAAATTTTTTCTTTCATTAAGAGAATAATACACTTTAAGGTATACTGAGGAAGTAAATAAATATATTAATGTGTCTAGATGGAAAGTGTGTGGATCACTGTAAGAAAGGCTTCTTTGTGGATGAGGAGAGCCGGGAATGTGAGCCTTGTCACCGCGCCTGTCGTACCTGCGGAGGGCCGAAATATGAAGACTGTGACTCCTGCGAGGACGGATTCACTCTGAAGGACGGGCAGTGTTTAGAGGACAAAGAGTTTTCCCTCTGTCCTGAGAAGCACTTCACAAACAGTACGGCAAATTAATTTTATCACAAGCGTTGTCAACAATAGCCACCTCTAACCTTTTGTTTTGGGTGGATGTGAATTAATTCATTTACCTTCAAGTACTTGTACTTGTACAAAATATGAGGCTGATTTTCTGCAGCTTTCATCACTTAACAATCAAACCCAAATGAAACTGGCATGACATTTTATGAGGGTCATCCACTCTCATTCCTTCCTCTCTTCTCAGTCATTCATGTCTACATATTTTGTCCTGGTTTCTCTTTGCTGTTTACCATCAGAACAGGGCAAATGTGAGCTGTGCCACTCGTCCTGTAAGACTTGCTCTGGTGCAGGGAAGGAGGACTGCAGCAGCTGCTCCTCAGGTAGAAATGTGCTGTCTGTATGCCACATCAGACTGAGCTTCACTCAGCTGCAAAATCTTATACATGTTTGTCTTAGATGTTTCTGGCAAACTTACTCTCAAATACATGCTTTTTTTTTTTAGAACAGACGATAAAAATCTACCTTAAATTTAAACACACTATTGACCCCTGACATCCTTTGTGTCCCTTATTCTTTTTCCTGTGTTGGTGGTGTGATTTGTCTCTTTATCTCCAGGTAATTTTTTGACTGCTAAACAGACCTGCGTGTCTCGTTGTCCATCTGGTACGTTTGCCAACAAGACGTCCAGCCAATGCGATGACTGCTCGAAGGGGTGTGTCACGTGCCAGGACACCCAGCCGTGCCAGCGCTGTCGCAGTGGACTTTACCTGCAGGAAGGAGTGTGTGTGGTGGAGTGTCAGAGGTGCTGCTCCTGTTCTCTCATTTATAATCAATATTACAATCATAATACATCGATGATGCCTCATTTTCTCCTCGCTCTGCCTGTGTCGCAGAGGGTTTCCTCAGGCTGGTGTATGCCAGCCATGTGCCCCTGAGTGTGCGTCCTGCCAGGGAAATTCTTCTTACTGTTTCAGCTGTGAGACGGACTACTTGCTGCTGGAGCACTCCTGCAGGTCACGCTGTCTGGAGGGCTATTACGCCACAGAGAGAGAATGTCACCGCTGTTCAGTTCATTGTAAAGAGTGTAATCAATACGGCCTGTGTAAGAGTAAGTATTTCTCCGTAAACAGCAAGTACATAGAAATCAATGATATGGAGGATTAAAGAAAGGTTTTTTAAGGTGACTTTGTTTAGTGTTGAGGCAGCAGAATAGAGGAAGATGAGGAGGAGGAGGAGGAGGAAGATGAAGAGGTGATGCAGATGAGGGAAAGGCAGGAAGTGCAGAAAGCTCCTTCTCTGCTCGCTGGACTGCAAAAGGTTTAGTAATGAAGCCTAAATGTAAGAGTTGGAAGAGTCCAGAGGAAAATCAGATGAGCAGAAGGATGGAGGAATACAGAAGGTGTTGGAGAGAAGATCATTTGGGGAAAGATTATAAACAGATAACATTTGTTAGAGTCAGAGTAGCTTTAGTACTTTTCACTCCAGACAGACATGTTGTCCATCTGAAATTCTGACTGAAATTCATAATATACACTACTTCTTTGAAATAGGATGGATCGTTGGCAAATGACTTCACATGGTATAAAGATTTTTTTTCTAAATGCAGATTTCTACAGATTTTCTTTGATTGTATTAGTGGTAGTTGTTATAGAAGTGAAAAGTCGATAAGAAGAACAAGCCAGGATGAGGTGAGGTGAGGGCAGAGGGAGAATCGAATGTACACTGCCAAGAGTTAAGAGCTGCTTGTATATAAATCCATCCTTTCATTTTAGAAACCACAACTAGTCATATGATTGGGCTGCGTGAGTGAAAGATTTGGCCTTTAGTGCTAAAGAAAATTAAAGCACAAACACTATTTGTAGTACTTCAACATTTAAGTCTGTTGAAAATGAATTAGCATTTAATTGTGTATAAGAGCTTAAGGGCTGGACTCAAATAATCATTTAAGTCAAGTCAAACATTTAAAATGACTCATTATTGGTCATAACAGTTCCTGGAAAAGATCCAGTTTGAAAATCGATTTTAACCATGTAAAGCCTGAACCATGAAGTAATTGACAAAAAAATTCCAATTATTTGAAACTGGAGCCTTTAATGGTCCTTCTGAACAAACAAACAAAAATTTTCAAATATCAATTTCCACATGTGAGTTTCAATTTTTATCATATTTGAGACATCGTCATCATCATTTGAGACTCAATGTTTCATTTAATTTCATTCAACAAAAACACATCAAAACAAAAATCTGTAACAAATTGGTCATTCTAGTTCCAAACAAGATACCGATGATGTAGGGGCCTCCAAAACTCATGTATCATGATACGTTTGGCAATACAGAGTTAAGTCACTAGCCTAGATTTCACTTTCTTATTTTCTTTCTCTGTCTCCCAGAGTGTGACCTTTACTACTTCCTCCATGAGGACAGGTGTGTGGATGATTGTCCCCGCGGCTTCTTTGCCAGCGAGCAGGAGCAGGAGTGTGTTCGCTGCCATGCTGACTGTGCCTCATGTGATGGACCAGGTTTTGATGACTGCGATGTGTGTCGCAACCCGAAAGCTGTCCGCTACAATGGAGAGTGTCTGGCTCTGTGTCCCAGCAGCACTTACTATGATAAGACTACCAATGAATGCAGAGGTAGGGAAGGTGGAAGCTTTGATCAAACTGAAATAAAATGAAAAAAAAAATCTACTTTATGATTACAGGATTTATTCGTTGACTGTGTCTTGGTTTTCCCAGACTGTGCCAGGTCGTGTCTGACCTGCTCAGGCCATGAGCCCTCATCCTGCCTCACCTGTGATACCAACAGACGTTTAGATGCCAGCGGACACTGTGTGTGGTCTGTTCGCTTCTCTCAGCGCTCATACATAGACGAGAACGGGGAGGGCCAACAGTGTCACAAACTCTGCAGTCGCTGTTCTGGACCGGGCAAAGACCACTGCCTCAGCTGCAATGAGCCACACTTCCTGCTTAGTGAGTTATGGAAATAAGGCAGAAAACTCTTTGATTGCTCTGAAGCAGAGGTTTTCCCAGTGGAAGGTCAGTCTCTCCAAACCGTTTCAGTTGAGGCTCGGTGGAAGAGAAAAAAGTGATTATCAAAAGGAGACCACATGGAATAGAATGATTTGGTTAAAGAGATAGTTCATTGATATACTCTATACTCTCTTTCCTTGAGTCAGAAAATTGTAAATTCCTTAGGACAAACCCTTTTTATATATTTGAACAAATCTGAAGCTAAGATAAAATAGCAATATCTTTGCTCAATTGTTGGGTCTACGTCATCAAATAATGTAGTCTTGAGCACATAGACATCCAAGAACTGAGCAAAACTAAGCATGTAAACTAATGGAGGGATTAAGGGAGCACCTTATCCAAGCTTTGTCTGAGCAGAGACAGTCTCAGCCACTGCTCTGTACTAAATGTTATACTTTTTTCCCACCAAAAGGAATCTCTTCCTTTAACAATCATAACTTTGTATCTGTGCCAATTAGACAGCACATGTGTGCCGACGTGTCCTGTGGGTTACTACGCTGACGACAAGGACGACCGTGTGTGTGAGCGCTGTCACTTCAGCTGTCAGTCCTGTGTTGGTCACCACAGCGTGAATTGTGTCACCTGTAAACCTGGATTCTTCAAACAGGGAAGCAGCTGCGTCGAACTCTGTTCAGAGAGGTTATAAGAACACACAGACGCGCAAAATCTCCTCAGGCTTTTCATCAAAGAACATCGCAAACTAATCATCCTCTCTCCTGCTCAGTCACTTTGGCAACACCTCCACCATGGTTTGCGAGCGGTGTGACCCCTCGTGCAGTCGGTGTTGGGGTCAAGGGAACAGAAACTGTCTGAGCTGTCGGGAGGGTTTCGTCTACCTGAGGCAGTCGGGACAGTGCCTGCAGAGCTGCCCTTCAAGCTACTACCAAGACAGCAAGTCTAATATCTGTCACAAGTGTCACCCCACCTGCAAGACCTGCAGCGGTAAAAGAAGCATGTCGTGGCTTTTTTTTTTTTTTACTGTGTCTTTGTGTGAATTCACATTATTGAGCATGAATTGTGTCACATTTTTCATTTACATCTTTTTGGGATTTTTGTGGGGTTTACAGTGACATAAAATCAGAATAACTTCTGTTAAATATTTTGTTCTATATTTACATCATCCCAAATGTTTCCAACAATGTTCAAAACCAGCGAAATCCATAATTGTTTTTAAGGTAACACAGGGAACACCAGATGATATGTCAGAGAGTGAGGAAGGAAGTTGAAGAGCTAGAAAGCCACTCGATTTTTTAATATTGTTTCTATTGCTCATTTGTGACGGAGCATGTTTATTAATTTTCATCTGCAATGGTGAAGTCAAAAAGAAATTAAGTAACCTTTAATGGGTTTGATGATACTGTGTAAATGTGGAAGTTACAGACAGATTTGTCACAGTTGAACATCATAGCTCAGGATATTGGTGCCAAATTAGATGAGGTGTCATATTCAAGCAGAGCAGATTAGTTTTCTTAAATTGTAACAACAGCTGAATTCCCATTATAGTGATTTGCGTTGTTGTGATACATTTTTGGGAACACAGTCCAAAGGTAAAGAGTAAAAGATTTTTTTATATATATTGTTGGAGGCCTTCTTACCTTTTCATTGGACAGTACAGTTGAGAGCTGGCAGATAATAAGGGGAGAAAGATGACAATGGCCCTGGGTAGACTGGAACCTGGGACATTGCATTGACATGGTCAGCCTACCAGGATACCGCAGAAAACACTTATATACTCTCATATATTCTCACATAAGCATGTGCATTACGACAAATGTCTTACTGACCATTGCCTTCCTCCCCAAGTCATGAGATTCTTCTGCTGTGCCTTTTGATATGCTTTTCATTTGGAAACTATAGGAGGACAAATATCTCTCTCTATCGTTCTCCTTCCAGATGAGGGCGCTCTGGCCTGTCAGTCCTGCTATGATGGCTACACGTCCATGGGAGGCATCTGTGTTTCTCAGTGTCTCATAGGCTTCTACAGCACTTCACAGGTGACAGCTTTGTGTCAAACTTACACATTGGCCTCATGAAAAGATGAATAACTTATTATTATATCTGTGAGTCATTGAGCTGTTGCTGTATGACAAACTCTCCTATTGCTCCAGGATTCCAAGGGTGATGAGCCACTGTGCAAGCCGTGTGACCCGTCCTGTTTGGACTGCCGAGGTCCCAGCCAGTGGAACTGCACGGTGTGCCCTGCACGCCAGATCCTGGCTGATGATGGCCGCTGTCTGTCCTGCTGTGGAAATGAGTCGCACCACGATGATAAACCTATTCCCAGGGAGTGCTGTGACTGCATGGTCTCACTAGGTAAACAAGAACCAACACTGGAACACAGATATCCAATAAAACACACAGATCACTGTATTGTGAACTCTGTTTAATCCTGGAAAATAAGCAGCGTGAGTCATCCGTCACACTCTTTCAAGTAATCATTCATTTGTAATGGTTTCACTGTATAATTCAGCTAATTGATAGATTTCCCACTGGGTAGACATGAGTTTCATCTTCTTGCAACAGTGGTTTCCAGTATTTTAGAATGATGCCAACTATGTTCCTATTACAAGGAATTTTCCGAGCTTTCCTCCGGCCTTCACAGACAACACTGCATTTCATTGAAACTTGTGAAACACACTCAAGGCAGATAGGGATTCATCAGAAAAAAACAGTGTACAGACTGTACAATAGACTATACTTTTGCCTCATATAACCTAATGGTCTGCTGCTTCCCTCTTTTCTCAGAGGAGTGCATCATGGGTGTCAACTTTGTGATGAGGAAAGCTGAGGATTTGGAGGCTCAAGGCAGCAAGGCCAAACTCTTTGTCACTGCCTGTGTTTTACTTGTCCTCTCTGTGGGCGGAGTGATCTTCTTCTACCTCGGTGCTCGGTCTAAATCACTTGCCGTCACACCCAAAACCAAAGCTGGAGGTTATGAGCAACTGGACACCAATGGAGGCATTGCCTCACAACACGACACCTCGCCATTTGGGGAGTATAAAGACCGAATCATTGAATGTGAGGATGATGAGGAAGATGAAGATGAGGATATTGTGTACATGGGACAAGATGGGACGGTGTATCGGAAGTTCAAGTACGGACTCTTGGACGAAGATGAGATTGAGCTAGAGTATGATGATGAGAGCTACTCGTACAGATGAAAAGAAAACACAAAAGACTGAAAAGAAGCAGCTCTGCCTTATGTATCATTGCAATCTAAACATGTTGTGAAATTTATTTCTTGTTTGCAAAGTGCTTGAAACAGAACTGGCCACTCTTCAGGCACATGATGTCTGTTTAATTCTTCTTGAAAAGTTGGATCTCTTCAGATCATCTTAGCACAATCAGCAGGTGGAGCAGTTGTGGGCGAAGGACAGTGACAATGACACACTTTCATTATACCAAAATGTTTTTCAGTTACATTATCAGGAATGATAATCTGAAAGACAAGTTCTCAAATTCTAGAGAAGAATTACAGGTCTAACTAACAATTAAAAACCTATAAAACCCATATTTACACAGATATTACACATTACATATTACTAATATGTGGCTAAACTGATGGCTGATGTCTTAAAACCAAGTGAAGGTTGGATTCACAGCACACCCTCTGTATTTTCTGGTCATATTCGCACAGGCTGGTTCCTCCCTTTCCTATAAACTAAGATTATTTTTCTCTCACTTCCCATTATGATAAATGATGTCAAACCGTCTCCAACCTGATATTTTACCACAGTTTTGTTGACAGTATGCAGTTGGATGACAGGTAGACTTGTTTGCCATGACTAACTGTTAGCTGTTAAAAATAGCATGTGGTTAAACTAATTATTATTTTTCCTGCTTTATCCTGCTGAGAATGGTGTCACAAGATTCAGGTAAATATTTGAGGTGCATACAAACCTGAGAACAAAATTATCTGATATTTGCACAATACTGAGAAGCATTAGTCCAAGCCTGGTCACAATATTTGATGTACTAATGTAAAATAGCATGGAAATATACAATTAAGTTAGTTAGTAGATCTACATACTGTAGGCCATCTAAATTCAATTTGCTTATTAAGCCATTGTGAATGCCACGTGACACTGACTTCTTTTCTTGGTCTAATCTTTTATTATAATTTTGGTTTGCTGTTGGATTATCCAACATAACCCTTTGACTGGACTTTTTGAATAGGCATATTGTTCGATGAGTATGATTTCTTCTTTGAGTCACAAATCTCAGGGGACGTTATGAGTGTGCTGACAATCATTATCATGTTCATGTGTTTGTTTACGCTTTCTAGAATGAATCATTTAAATCAAAGACAATGTTTTACAACATAAAAAGATGCGGTAATTATTGCTTCTCTGTTTTGGCCTCATCTGGTTTAAAGCACTGATCAATCACCGTTTTAATCTTACTGCCAGTACTTGCTGTGTTAATACCGGGTCTTTATTTAACTGGTAAAAATGGGGCCTGTATCACACTGCAGGAGTCATCTCAAAATTCAATGCAAAATTTACACTGAAGTACAATCTCATCTGTAACACTGTGTGGTACTGTTTGGATCTTATCAGGTTAGTTTACACAGAGAGGAAAAACTTTTCTCAGGAGTTTCACTTTGTTTAGGCCACAGTGAAATGCTGGCATCTGCACATCTGTGGAAGTTGCAGGAGAAGTGATTTATCAGGACTTTCTCTCAAACTATTTTTCTTTAACGTTTTGACTACAAGGTTGTGCATCTGGCTTATATTGCTGCCTCCCTGAGATAAAAACAGATCTCTCGTCCCACTCACCAGAGTGTGAACAGTAAATAATTAGGATTTTTCTCTGTACCTGCTTGAAGTGAAATATGCTGTGTATGATTGTTTCATAATAAAGTCGGACTTTGATTTGTGTTGTGAGTTTCCAATCGTGGTTACGTCTGAGTTATGAATTAACCTGCAGACGTGCTGTTGAGTTGCAGATGAGCTGAGGTGAAATTGGGGAATAATTGCATGCAAATCAACATGTAAGTGGCTGCTGGAATTATTGAGCTTTGTATCATGTTCATATTGAATCTGGTGTGTGATTGTATTATGTCAGAAAGCAGAATTAGTGTATGATAAAATGACAAGACCTATGCAAATGTGATTCTCCTTTAATGATTCTTCCTTATGACGTGGATGATTTCTGATCTGTGTCACAAAGGGTTATTGTAAGGTCACATGTCCATTGTTGGGCAAGCAACACATTCACATACCCACCGTGACTGTCTGAGTTTTAATTTCACAAGATCTAGTTTAGTCAATACTTCCTTTCTGCTTGTGCTGAAAATATGGCAAATATTATACTAATAATATATTATACTAATAACACTATAATATAAGTATGAAATGGTAGATTTACGTGGGGAGAAAACAGGGGAGAGAGTCAGGTTTGAGATAATATTTTTTAAAGGATTTAGGATCTCTGCATATTTGCTGAAACTGATATTAGCACAATAACATCCCAAGAGTCCCAAAAAGATCCATTAGCTGCCAAGAAAAATTCCAAAAGTCTTGATAAAACTATTTATTTGATTAAATCATATATAACGCAACAAAGAAAACATAAAAGTTGTGTTGAACCTTTAACTATACATGCAGTAACCCTGGTCCCTGTGTAAACTAGAACAAAAATAGAACAAATGAGTCTGGAAAGCATTTGACTGCAGTGAGGTCAAATGTGCTCGGGTTATGAAATATGACAGGTTGGAAGAAACAGCAGATTACAATTCAAAGTTACAGTGATTTTTCTTGTGTACATTAAGTGCTTTACAGGATGAACATGGATAATGTAGCATTCAACATGAAAGGGGAGCTTTATATAGAAGTGAATTTGCTGGCATAATTATAATGACGTTCTGCTTCCTGTACGGCCCTTTCATTTCTTTCAACTGACCTCAATGAAAACCATTTTAATGCTTTTAGGAAACTTTGACCCTATTTCCTTTTCAGCAAAGAAACTAAACTGATTTAAAGGAAATATAAGAAAAAACACCAGACTGAGAACAGAAAGCTTCCTGGAAAAACAGCTAAGCTCTTCTTGGGAAAGGATCATAGCTACCGTTGCATGATAAATGTCAACATTCATAAACTGCAGTCATATCTTTTACTCTCTAAATAACAACTTAACAAACTAAATAACAATACAGACTTAAAATCCCAGATCACACAGCTAGACATTTCAATCATTTTAAACAATTATTTACATTTTCAAAGAACTTTATACACTTAATGTTTCATTTCATTTTCTTTGCAAAAGCTTCACATGTGCGTAAGTGCACACACACGCACACACACACACAGACAGAGCAACTCCTCAGGGTTTGAATGAAAAGAATTGTTAGAGTTTTAAAACAGCATCAACTAAAAAGGGACTGTAACACATGTAAAGAATATTACGTGTATTGTGGTTTTTCCTGTTCTGCGTGATCATCCTTTCACATTTTTCTGGCATAACTTTGTGCTCATCTGCATCAGACTTTTGCCCTTTGTAAACACCAGAACAGGGAACAGGAGCTGTGGACTTTATACCTTTTCATCTCATCTCACCTATCTGTGTTTTACTATCTGTAACAAATGAGATGAATGCATGAGAACTTGCTTGGCTCTTCAGTTACCCGGATTTTAAACATTTAATCTAAAATTCTCTATCAAACCAACAAGCTGATAATGGAAAGACAGTGTCAAGACAGCACCACTCAAATCCAAGGGATGAATATATTAAAATTATTTTCAAAGCCTATCCTTGAAACATGGTTTTTGTACACAGTTGATTAAATAATAACCATGATGCTGTTATTAAAAAATTCCAGCATACAATGCATCATAAACCAAAAATCCCATCTAGCATCCAATGTAAGAGGGTCATTCATTTTTAGGGCAGTGCTAAATAGCAGAGGGCTTGTGAATATAAGACAAATCTGAAAGGAAGGTCAAAAGGAAAGTGAAGGAGAAAGCAAGGGCACTTTAATACCATTAAAATTTACATAATGTCATAATTTCATCTCCCTGTCTTTACACAGATGCCACTTAGCGGCATTGTTGCATAAAGTCATCCAATGGTGCAGCCAGCATTTTTGTTACAGATAATAATGCCCACTTCCTCTCTAACCATCTGACACAGAGAGAAATCGCTACAGAAAAGTAGTGTTGTATTTTCGACCTTTCTGACATGGGACAAGATGGGACTTTGAACCAATCTGTATTTTTAGGTACCTTCTCACATAAAAGATTCCAAACATAGGACCAGTCAAACCCAAGACCTTCATACAGTTATGTTGTTGGATGAGGCCACCTGGTGGAAATATATACAAATAAACATCATCTATTAAGTATTTAGATGTCTGCAACAAACCCATACAGGAAGTTAACTGGAGCAGGAGCTCTTTAAATATAGGCGAACTGACAAAGCAAAAGAAAAATACATTAAACAAAAACAGATTGATTGATTATGATTATGTCAATGTGCAGCCAGCCAACAGATCTCAGAGTGAGGCTGTGCATTTTAATGAGTACATACACACACACCTGTGTATAGAGAAACCTGTGTGTGTGTGCGCTGCAGTCACAGCCAGCTGTCAGTGACCGTTCATAATAGTCTGTGATGTGGATGCGGTGGTGGGGGTTATGGCTGAAGACAAGCTGGGAACGCTAGTGAAGAAGTTGTCTTCTCTCAGTTTGAGATGCTCTGGGAGCTCCAGCTTGACCTTGGCCTCCTCAATGTCGCTGTTGATGGCCGTAATGAGGGCTTCTTTTAGGAACAGAGATGAAAGTCAGATTAATACATGCAGACAAGAAGTCAGAGAAGACACAGTGAGAGGTGCAAAGAGAAGAAAATTTCATTTTTAATCAATTAATAATTTTGTGATTTGTTTATGTTTGTGTGTCAATACTTGCTACAGTGTGATGACTGGAACAAATTTTTAACCAGCAGAGTGAAGACATTTAGATTTTGGCCAGTCCTCCATCTTCAAAGGGTTGATTGAAGGTTAAGGCTTGGTTTTAAGGGTCAGGTTAGAGTTAGGATTAGGTGTGTGTGAAAAAGAAAGGTGTCGTACCAAGTGAACTGTAGCTTCTCTCTGGACGGATGTAGCCCACCATGACAACACTGAGAATCTCCCCATAAAAGTCCTCTTTGAATGTGTGAATTACATGGGTCTCCTATAAGAAACAAACAAACATTCAGGTATCCATTTATAAAGCTTTGCACTTTTGAAAGCAATCTCTGACCAAACTTCTGACTGAACCCTCTCAAACAATGTTTTGTTTGTCACTGTTGACAAAATACTTCTTTGACATTTTGATCTATCTTTCTTGAATCATGATGAAACAAATTACAAAAATAGGAAACCTTTGAAACCTGTTTAATATTCCTGAAAACCAACAGAAAACACGTCTCTGCCAGTGCTATAAATTTTGTCTTCCCAGTAAAATATAGGACAATCAATGACAAACCATAACACCTACAATAATCATCAGTGTTTTTTGTTGTTTTTCTTTTTTAAATATTCTGCAATGAGCATTCATGTGTAACCATTAATGAAACCATGTCGTCAGATGAGTTAGAAATGTATAAATACATACATTAGTTTAGGACAAGGACTTTCTTTAAATGTATGTAGCCCTGTATAACAATGAGCAACTATTATTTCCCCCCCATACAAACAGTCTATGTCTCATTGTGGGAAATTTGATGTTCAGCCAAAACTGTGGTGGAAAGCTACATCTTGTGACCATACCATCTCTGCCCTTGATTATCAAAGATTATCTGAGAGTTTATTAATAGATCTACAATGTGTGTGCTTTCTCTCTCACTAAATCACCTTTTTCTTGTACTAACCATAGATTTCTTGGTATTTTTGTAGTAAGGGTTCCAGCCGATGCTCATCACCATTTTGTAGACATCACCATTACCGACACAGGCCCAGCCATAGTAGATCCCTGTGCCGATATCTGCTGGAAGATTGTCCACCACTGAGTCAGGGAAGTTGGCTAGAGATGGGTGAGAGAAAGGTAGAAAGAGTCAGAAGAAGGAAAGGCAAAATTAGCATGTAAGGTCAGACAGAGAACTGCTCCTCCTGAAATTCAGTCACTCAAGGTCGCTCCAAACCAGATGAAGATAATTTTTTTAACCGAAGAAACATTTTAACTGGTTGTCAAGATATTCTGAGCAAGAAATTCATCCACAAAATGCTCTATCATATTGTTAGAAATTAATGTTACTTTAGGCAAATAGACACAATCATCATTTGAAAAAGTTGATATTAATTGCTTAAGAATTTATGTATATGTATTTGTCATTGTGTAGACCTTTGTGTAGTGTATCTTAAAACCCTGTGCATGATTTGTATTTACAAAAAGGGACTTTTGGCAGCTTAGCTTCATTATCTTATCAAACTTTATCTTTGATCTATATTGTTTGTTACTTATCAAAATATTCTGAACCCAATTTGAGAAGATTTTTTGAGAGAAGGCACTACACTTGTACAAGTACTGCATGTCCTTTCTGAGAGTAAATGTCGGGGTTATATAGAGACAGTACAACATTCATCATAACAAGGTTCAGATTTGCTTCCTCATTTGCGAATTTCCCCATGGGCATGAATACAGTATCTACCTACTTACCTACCATATTGTTTATGTGACAAAAACCTCAGGTGATTCACTTATTCAGTATTCATTTGCATATTTGCATCCGTTCACTATTAAGATATGACGTCTCTACACATTTCAAGAAACGTCCATTATAGATATTTTATTATCTGTACCATTAGTCACGTTTACCGCTGTCAAAAGAAGAAGAAAAAAAACGACGCTCGCTCGTTGCGTAATAATGTGTCGTCATCGACGCTGTTCAGAGTAATGAAACGTCAGGTAACTAATAACGAGTATAAACGGATAGTACTTCAAAAATCATCTGACAAAGGATGAAGGACAATAAGGTCATAACCACAGACTGCCAATCTTTGATATCAAACGTCAACAGTTACTCTGTTTCTCTGTGTTAATAAGACCGATTCAGAATGACATAACGACAGGTTATAGGTCCATATACAGAATAATGGATTAACTCACCTGTAGGAATCCCCAATTCTTTGCTTCCTCTCCCGAAGCCTCGAATGACCTCTCCCCGGCAGAAGTATGGGAGGCTCTTCATGACTAATATCCCGATCACAGCTGGCTACAGAATGACCTCGAACGGCACAAGGAAGTCGGACTGGCTAATCAGCCAGCACTACTCGGCTGGCTAGCAACCGTTTAGCAGCTAGCAGAGCAGCAAAGCTGAAACCTTACCCTTGTAGAGTTCAAAGTTCGCCCTTGTCTTTAACTCCAATGTTTGCTAGCTGCTGTAGCGGGATAAAGTTAAACGTCACTCAATAAGCAGCGATGGTACAAGTTCACCGGCTATGCTAGTTAAGCTAACCACTGTTAGCTTCATCAGAGGTACTCTGTTTCTGAAACGGTTTTATCCAAAGATGTTGGTTTTGCAGTGATCAAAAGGTAACAGTCTCCGTTTCACTAAGGTCCACTCATACGATAATGATGAAAATGAAGTCCAGGTTCTCTGAAAGCCGGCTGTTACATGTGTTTTTCACATCTGCGTACCGAACGCGTCTGCTGATGTCACTAACCACGTGACCAAAGATTGTATGTTGCCTTCAGTGTTATACGAAATATAGCAATTACAAATGAGGCATTCAATGACCCATGTAGGGAGATGTGACGCAATGTTTCAGTTGGACGTTTTCAAATACTGACGGGTTGCTCCACGGAGGTGGGGCAAGTTCCACAAGATGTATGCTGTCGTTATATAATACTGCTTGGCATTCTGCAAACAATGACTTGCAGGTTCTCCCTTTTAAAGTTCCTGACATGTTTTCCCCCTGACAACATTCATCACCCTGATCCTGATAGACTGGGGTTCTCCCTGTTCAACAATTTTAAATTAATAAAAATATCTTTTTTAATTGACCCACAGTAAATTCACAATGATCAGACTAAGGTCAACATGCATGAATTGTTGCAGACAGATTGTCTATGCTTCTAAATAGTACTGTAAATCTTGTAATAACTGTGAGAAAAAATTACAGTCTTTACAAGGGCTTCCAGGATAATCATTATTCAGGGACAATTTTTAATGGAATGGGTTTGCAAATCTGTGAATGTCTATTTTGGATTTTACATAAAGCAATTTCTGAAGAAACTGTAGTGTGAATGCTGGATGTTGGAAAAGTGGATGCTAAACTGCACTGCTGGCTTTAAAAGTTGAATACCATTATTGAAACGAAGATGTGGAACATATCAAGGTTTGAATTGAGTTTCCATCTGAAAGTATAAATGAGCAGATGGGATTTGAAAAAAGTAGAGGAACATACATTGTCCATGGTTCCAGCATCAGCATGATTTCTTTGTGTTTCTTCTAATGTCATCTCTATTTCATTTCTTTTCATCCTTAACATTTCAATTCTTTCTTTTGCATCTATTCTCTGCCTTACTTCTTTTTTTTGGTCTCTTTATGTCTCCTCTGTACTCTTCCTTTATCATCTCTCTCCTTCTCATGCTTCTTCTTATTTTCTCCACTTTAAATAACATCTACGCTCTCCAAGAATAATTTCTTTCTGTTTTGTCTGTTTTCAAATTCTCAGAAGTGCTCACCTGGAGACTTACCTTGATTTTCCATGGCTCTCTTGTGCCACCTGCTGCTTTAGTCAGAGCAGGACAGTCATATATTTGTATTTGATAATAAGTGGCATGTATAGGCCAGAGATGGACTGGGACTGAAAATGGCCCATCACAACAAGCCACCGGACACTCCACGGCCCCCATCCTATCAACACTGCTGGGAATGGGGCTGTTGACTGGTGCATAGTGAAAGAGGCATCTCTCCTTTGCTCTTGTTTTTGTGTAATGAGCCGCTCTTTTGTTTGCTTGTAGGTGTTCTTCTTAACTTTAACAGCAATATCATATGTCATCATATAGCATTATTTCCTTTTGGTGTGAATGTGTGAGTGTGTGTTTTGGTGAATGTTCCTGTTTTCATCCACATTCATAATCCTGCTCTATGAGTTTGTCTAACCAAAATCAGGTCCTGGGTTTGAGTATGAAACACAGTCAACATGCCAATGAAACATAGTCCATCACCATCACCTTCCATATTGTTAATTTCATATAACATGGTTCCATATAAACGTAGAAACAGGTGCTGAAGTACAATGTGTGCAACCTTTGATTGTATTTACCATTGTTGTAATTGTGCTGGTCACCACATCTTACTCATACTGAGCATTCAAACACAAAGGTCCTTATCACTTTTTTAAACATTCTCACTGATAAAGGTCTAGTCCTGTTAAGAATATGTTCAAATATGAGAAGCTTACGATAAATTCACAAGTATTTTTATGCTCTTCTAAATATAGACATAATTTGTATTATTTTTTATTTACTATTTCCATGTAATGTCCTGGTTCTGGTACATATAAATATATATAGAAGGAAGAGGTACGGAGATTCTTAAACAAGCAAATATTATTTTAAAGATGAATTCAAAATTGTTGCAAAGTAATTCCATCTTGCATTTAATTTCTGTATAAATGCATCCACATTTGAGAACAGGCAAATAAGTGGATTGACTGCAAAAGGATGCTTTTCCATTTTTTTTAATTTTTTTTTACTGTATCAGATGGTTGAGACAGGGCTGCAGTTTGACCCCATGAACCTTCATAATCTTGTGAATTTCCCAGCTGTGGGACAAATAAAGGAATATAATATCTTATCTTATCTTTTCTTGCTTTATGACTTTCTCTCTCAAATGAAAATCCTGTCATGGGGTGCATATAAATGTAGAAAAAGGTCCTGAAGGACAATGTGTGCAACCTTTGATTGTATTTACCAGTGTTGTAATTGAACTGGTCTCCACCTCATACTCATACTCATTTCAGACATAAATTGCGAATCTCCCCACTGAGGGAGAAATAATGGCTTATTTGATCTTATAAATGTCCTTACCACTCCCTCCACAGCCTCACTGATGAAAGTCTACAATTTGACACTCTTTTGGAAATCATGCACGCTGTGTCCTCCGCTCTGGAGAGAAGAGGGACTACACGGCTTGTTATCAATACATACAGTGCAAAAGCCAGCATCCAAGATGGTATGGGGATCCATAAGTGTCCATGGCATGGGTAGCTTACACATGGGAAGACACCATTAATGCTGAACAATGTATACAAGTTTTGGAGCAACATATGCTGCCACGTAGACATTGTCCTTTTGAGGAAAGACCTTGCATATTTCAGCAAGACAATGCCAAACCACATTCTACATGAATAACAACAGCATGGCCCTGCCTGTCTGCAGTACCGACTTGTCACCCATTGAAACCATTTGGAGAGCAGCTGAAATCCTATATCAGGCTAGAATGAATTTCACCTTCGAAACTCAAAAAAGTGGTTTCCAGCACTGTTTAAAGAAGAGCTAATGCAACACAATGGTAAAGATGCCTGTCCCAACTTTTTTGAAATGTGTTGGTGGCATCAAATTTAAAACGAGCATATATTTTTCACAGAACAATAACATTTTTCACTGTCAACATTTGATATGTTGTCTATTTTCAAATACATGTTTCGTTTAAATGATTTGGAAACTTTCAAATTCGGCTTTTCTTAACATTTTACACAGTGTCCCGATTTGTTTGGACTCTTGGTTGTGTGCAACCTTTGATTGTATTTACCAGTGTTGTAATTGTGCTTGTCTCCACGTTATACTCATTAACACAGAAGGCTCTTTACCACTCCCTCCACAGTCTCACTGATAAAAGTCTACAATCTCTGTGGCTTTCAGAAAGTCCATATTTTCCTGAAACTGGTTTTAAATGAAATCAAAGGTTAAACTGTCTTCCAACATGTGAAGCTCGCAGGAATGTCTGGCATGATTTTGTGTGTTCTTCTGAAATAAAGTCACAAGTCGTCCTTTTCATTATTTTTATTTACTTTTTCTTCACAACTTTCTGGTTCTACACACATATTTATATACAAGGAAGAGATAGAGAGATCCTTAAGCGATCAAATATTTTAAAGATAAATAGAAAATTGTTGCTGATTTTGAAAATGCCACAGTAGTTCAATCTTACATCGGAATTGTGTATAAATGCATTCACATAATAGTAGCAATAGATAGACAAATAAGTAGATTATGTGGGGAGTAGTCCTGTTATCTGTCATCTACCTTCATAATCTCGCTTTATGAGTTCTTCTCTCAAACAAAGGTCATGTCCTGGGTTGTATGTCAATGTAGAAATAGGTGTTGAAGTACAAGCCCAATTCCAAAAAGTTGGGATGCTGTATAAAATGTTGATAAAACCTGATTTCATGATCGTTTAAATTTAATTGAACTAATGCATAGACAACATATCAAATGTTGAAACTGAAAAAAATCATTACTCTGTGAAAAAATATATGTTCATTTTAAATTTTCAAAAAAGTTGGACAGGGACAACGAAACATTGGAATGATTGATATGTTGTCTATTTTCAGAAAAATATTTGAATGATTTGCAAATCATTGTGCTCGCCTCCACGTCATACTCATTCATATTTTGAGGTCTTTCCCTTTCCCAGTCTCACTGATAAAAGTCTGCAATCTCTGTGGCTTTCAGGAAGTCCACTGTTTTCCTGAAACTGGTATTAAATGAAGTCAAAGTCCAGTTTGAAATGTCCTTCAACATGTGAAGCTCACACTTAAGTCAGGCATGATTTTATGTGTTCTGAAAAATCTCACAATCTCACAAAAAGTACAAAGAACTAACAGAAAGCACTTTTTGTTCACAACTTCTTGCTTCTCACCATTAATCATCATTTAAAATACATAATTTTATGTATTTTTCTCCACGAAGAAACAAGGCAAAAGTAAGAATCCTTCAGGATGTGTCATGATAGCAGGATTTAGCACAGAAAATTGTGGTTGGCTTTCAAAATAAAAGCACAAAACGGTCGTAGCAGCGTTACAATAGACTGTATAAAACAGGTCTTTACCAACTCAGGCGCATGATGAATGGTTTTATTTTGAAAAATGCTTAAAGGATGTGTTACATTATTAACCAACAGTGCCACAAAGTTATATCTGGATAGACAGGAACAAATTCAGCCAACAGGTGTGGAAACATGAGACAACAATTAGAGAAGCCGACAGAGAGGGAGAAAGAAGATTCACACCTGATGTGCTGCTTTTAACTTTATTCACAGGTAGGAAGATTTGACATGTTCTGTTGTTCAGGTAAAGAAAAGCTATAAACTACTTTTATTTTTTACTTACTAGTTTATTTTGCATAAATGTTGTTACTTCATTAAATAACCGGATTTATCTTAAAAAAGAGGCGTTGTTTTATTTTAAAGAATTCAACAATGCCCATCAACAACAACTGTTCTCTTATTACATATTGTATTTTACATTCTTTAAAGATATGCTAATTTAACAAAAATCTATCTATGTTGGGGCTGTAATTTCAACTCATATAACTTGAGAAGAAATGGCATTCTGGTTGTGACAGAGTGAATAGAGAACAGTCAGTAATTTTTGTCCCTTAAACAGTTTATACCAAACTTTTATATCTTAACATTTTTAAAAATCAGCCAATGTAATTCAGTTTCTTCACTCAAAATAAAACTTGCGTCACCACAGACATAAAAGATAATTTCTTGGAAATGAGGAGTGAAATCAGATATGACAGTTAAGCACAAAACTTCCTCTCCCAGAACAACTGAGCTCCTGTCAATAACACTGTCTCCTCACATACTTTCAATCTTTATAAAAACAAATCATCCGCATGCTCATGCAGTGCAATGCAAATCATCTGTGTACGAAATTCACTTCCCTTTTCATGGCTTATTTTGATCAGATCTGTGAAACTGAGCTACTACGCCATGAAATTAATTATCATATGTGCATGTGAATGCAGATAATTTGAATACTTTACCATTTCGTCCCACAGTGGGGAAATTCACAAGGTCACTATGGTTGTGATGTTGCCAGTCTCCAGTTCCCTTCCTGTCTCCCTTGGCAGTCAGTAGCCTGAAGTTGACTGGAGGAGTTGTGGGTAGAGTCAGGTTAGTCAGGTCTGGATAGAGGGCAGCCGTTTCCCCAGGTGACGGTCTTGAGTCTGCCAGGACCTCACCTCTTGCCTGTCATAATTATAACGGGCCACAGCATATGATGGAGGAACCCTGGAACCCTTTTTCAATCCATCTTAGCTGGAGGTGGAGGTGGAGGAGTGCGTTCTTGATAGAGTACTGACTACAGTTGTGTGGATTGGTTACGAAAGATCAGACTTTCAACAAACCAGCAGGGCTGTAGTGGGCGGTAAATGCACATGAATGCCATTTATGTAAATTTCAAAATACAAAATGGCACTTACTCACCTTTCTATGATTGTTTACGCACTTTGTTCTTGTGCGATATTTAAAAATTTGAGCATTATATGACAACACAGCCTTGCCTTGCAGTTATTATCTTCTTTGTGCACATAGTCATGTTTTTTTTATTTTAGTGCATGATTATCAGCAAAGTCACCATAAAAGAGGAAGTCTATGTTCTTTACTTAGTTCTTCACCGTCTAGGCTCAGCTGCAGCTGTCATGCAGTATCATTACATACATTTATGCAGATTAGTAGTTAATTCTGCTCATATCTCTATTATTGTATCATTATTTTTAGTATTTTTCAATTTCATATTTGATAAAACAGGAGGATTTATGCTCTCATACTCTTTCAAAGCAACATTGACAAGGAGCAGGAACCTTTTTTTGGGGCGTGTTCACATTTTACACCAGGAAGTGACTGGAGAACATATGCTTTCCGATTTCTTATCTGATTTCGAGGGGCATGGCAGCACTTTCACATCCTTATACCTGAAATAAAAGAAATGTAAAGAAATTCCATGAAAATGGAACAAATTTTGATAACATCAACAAACGTTAGCATATAATTAGAATTGGTATTCTTACTTGATTTTGATTTTATTTCTTGATTTTACTTTATTTTTTTAAGACAACTACTTGTTAAACAATCTACATGACTAGTACTACATTTTAGAAAGGGAAACACATTTCAACTTCAGAGGGCTGAAGGGTATAGTTTTCCTTTGATTTATCTCCAGTTCTCAATCTTTGTTCCCTTTCTTTTATATTTTTGTGCTCATGTTTTCAATAGCCAACTTTTTATTGCTTGTGCAGTAAAATGACTGCTAGCAATTTAAGTCCACTTTATCTACATGGAAACTTTGCTTTATTGTTACCTTAAATATTTTACTTGGCAATCGTGTGTTTGGTTAAAGACCGGATATGTCCATATCACCTCTCTTATCTTGTTTCTAGGGGCAATAAAATTTGGAGTGACTAATCTGCCTGGATCCATAATAAGAGGAACTTATCTACAAAACATGTTTACATAAACACCATTTATAGATATGCTGATGTGCACTAAATCACACAATGTGGCAATACCTCCAAAATTTATTCTAATGATTTACTTGACCTTGTTAATTGTAAGCACAAAATGTTTCTTAGAAAAAATAAATCACTGACTCTATGAAAGGAACATAAAGTGCAGCAGGACTACATACAGAACGCAGACTAAAACAGCATCTTAGTGGAGTTCCCTCTTAAATAATGAGGCTACTGAAGGGAAGCAGCCTAAAGCTGTTGCTGAAGCTCACTGTTGTACTGGGATCACTGTGGATGCTCAGCCTGCTCAGTCGCCCCAAAACAGGCTGGGACGCTACCTACATTCTCAGGTACAGGTGGTTGGAGTATACAGACGCTGATGACGGCCTAGAGAAAGTGTGCAACTGTTCAGCAATCCTGCGAGGAGAGAGGGAGGCAGTGGAACAGGCCAAAATACTGACCATCACTAAAGACTTCCGCAAGAGTGTTCACGTCCCCGATGAGTATTATCTTAATGCATCTCAAGACTGCAGGTGTGTTGCTTTAAACTACAACTTTCAATAATTGTAAATCTCTGTCATCATTTAAATGTACTGAACAGAAATTAGCAGCATACACTCCCTGTAATATTTGTTCAATATTATGTATTTACAGGAATTTCAAAATAAGCAGGAAATACTTGCTATTCCCATTAAGTCAGGAAGAAGAGGACTTTCCTCTGGCTTACTCTATTGTTGTGCATCATAAGGTATGCAAATTCCAAAGCCTGAATTTACACCTAAATAAACTCTAAAAACAGTAGTAGTCTAAACAGTTCACTTTAATTATTAATTAAATAGGCATTCCACCACTTGTCCACATGAAGGTCAGTTTTAATGTAATACTTTCTGTACTTCTGGAGGGAGCTCTTCAAAATTTAGAAAAATAACCCTGATGATGTAAATGATGATTTCTCAGTTTGGCCTTGAGATTTATTTATCAGATAGCCTGCATTTCAAACTGAAGGAGTGGGCTTTGAAAGAAAAAGCGATCATTGTAGGATCCAGCATTTTTGAGACTAGAAATCAGGAATTTTTACATTTTTTTCTCTTATGAATCCAGTCTCCTGTGAGTCCCATAGCTTAATTGAAGAGCAGTGATAAATTGAGTGTCCCTTTTAGGTAGACCCAAAAAAATAAACACATGTAACAATGAAACATACACAAAAAGACTGAATTCATTTTTCTTTTCATATACTATAGGTGCAGAATTTTGAGCGTCTGCTGCGAGCCATCTATGCACCTCAAAATATTTACTGTGTCCACGTGGATAAAAAAGCAGCGGCCTCAGTCTTCTCTGCCATCAGGGCCATTACGTCCTGTTTTCCAAATGTCTTCATGGTCAGCCGGTCTGAAGAGGTGGTCTATGCTGCCTGGCCACGCGTCCAGGCTGACCTTAACTGTATGGCTGATCTCTATAACTCCAGCACAAAATGGAAGTACTTCATCAACCTTTGTGGCCAGGATTTCCCTCTGAAAACCAACTTGGAGATTGTCAGGATGTTGCGTTCATTGAGGGGTGGCAACAGTATGGAGTCAGAAAAAATGCCTGCAGGAAAGAAGTGGAGGGTGACAAATTCTCACAAGATAGTTAATGGGCAAATCCAGGTACGTCTTTTTGATATTTCATAATGTGTTAAATGAATATATCGATTATTTGCAGAGTAATTTTGCCATTGCAAAAACTTTATGTTCAGATTGACCTTAATGTCCGCCACCATCATGTGATTAACTATTTCAACTGTCTCAGGGGGCAGGAAAGAAAAAGGATCCACCTCCATTCAACCTGCCCATCATGTCAGGAAATGCCTACATTGTGGTTAACCGAGGCTACATCCGCAGTGTATTGAAGGACAACCGAATGCTGGCACTGATTGAGTGGGCCAAAGATACCTACAGTCCTGACGAGTTCCTCTGGGCAACCATTCAACGAGCCCCTGGTGTTCCTGGATCAACGTGGCCCAACAGCAAATACGACATGACAGATATGAATGCGATTGCACGGCTCGTGAAGTGGGAGTGGCACGAAGGGTCAGAGGATTCACTGGAGGCGGTGTACCCAAAGTGTGAAGGCAACCATGTGAGGGCAATATGTGTGTATGGTGTTGGAGACCTACAGTGGATACTTGAGCAGCATCACATCTTTGCCAATAAGTTTGACACGGACACAGACCCCATTGCTGTCTACTGCTTGGAAAAATATCTCAGACATAAGGCACTGGCTGAGTTACATTAGGTTTATTGGTTGGCTGAGGTTTTTCTTCTTTGGATAATTGAAATGAGACTATTTTAAAGGTATATTTAAACTTATTTGCACTGTAATAAAGGCCAAAGTGATAAAAAAGAAAACACAAATACAATAAGCAAATAAATGTTAAATTATTGGCAATACATTATTTGATATTGTTGCTGCTGAGTAATATATAGTACTGCACATCTGGGAATTTCATAGCTGTCTATCAGTTGATCAAATACGACAATCTGCGAAAAACACCAGAAGAACTAGTCCTTTGAGATTATCATGTGAAAATCTAGTTAGGTTTTTGGATGAGCATAATAGATGCTGGGAAATTGTAAGAGCAAAATATACTGACTACCTGCAATAAAACCGTAATGTTAATGTGAACCAAAATACTTCAACTCACGCCCCATAACATCTGACAGAGCGTAATGTGACCAAATGTGTAGCTGATACGATTCATTCCATGTGAAGGCAAACTGCTGCTACGAAAGGCCTTAAAGCAGTTGATGTGCTAATGTGTGATTCATTTGTATTCGCTTTAACAATAAAGAATGTATTTTTCTTACTGCTCTGTGTCAAAAAAAGATTCATTACTTCACTGTGATTCAATGTTATTGTCAATATGTATGCAATGTGCTTTTTGCAGACTGTTGAGGAGGAACACATCTTTAATGAATGAAACATTTTTCATATACATAACAAATGAATATCTTGCAAGCCACAAACAAATGTATACAAATAAGAAAAAAAATGCTAATTAAAGTAGACACACCCCAACCTGAACAGCAGGCACTCTCTATACTGTACCTCTAACCATCGGTCAATATATAGAATTTATTCATCTCTCCTCTACAATCTCTCTCTCCCACACACACACACACACACACACAACCTAGATAAACCATGAATAAGATTACAAATTTGTTTTTCGGGTGAGTAATCAGACCAGAGCAACCTCAAATAGTAGCAACTGAAAGCATGCAACACATTACCGCAGCTACTGATAACTGCTATTATGCTACTTTTATGGTATGACGTCGCAAGTATTTTCACAGTGATTACAGTGTTAATAGAACAGCCGACCGACAGCCTTTCAAAGA
Source organism: Centropyge bicolor (assembly GCA_037975185.1). Classification (NCBI taxonomy): domain Eukaryota; kingdom Metazoa; phylum Chordata; class Actinopteri; family Pomacanthidae; genus Centropyge; species Centropyge bicolor. The sequence continues at coordinate 4,372,892 of JBBMOC010000013.1, forward strand.
TTGTATCAGGTGTTGAACGAGATGGCCACATAGTGTAAAATCCCACTGTGACAGGAGTCCCCTACACAATTGTAAACCGCTAAAAAAAAACAAAAACAGCTTTGTTAGATGCCATCACAAACAGAACAGGCTCGTACAGTACAATGATTCTTTTGTGTGTGGATCATTATTGTAAACCTTGACTACCTAAAGTTACACTCTAAATAGTTTATCCCTTAACATTACAGTCTACAGTACAGTAGCATTATCCAAGGAACACAAACGTATATTTTTGAGCAGATGGTACTGTAATACAACTTCTGTAGGCATGTATTTGGTTATTAGGTAAGACTCTTGAGCCTCGTTATGGCTTTAGAGAATCCATACTTTACTACAAAAGGTACAGATGGCGGCTGACAGGGTGGATTAATACGTGAATGGAACAAAGTCCGTTAGTAAGTCCTCTAAAGTGAATAACATAAGAATCAAAGCCTTGTTCAAATGAAAGATGAAAGTCAAAGAAAACAAGAACTACTGGACGGGGAGCACAATCACAGGATAAAGCAACTTCCCTTCAGCACAGTGACAGTCTCTGCACTGTAAACACAGCATTATGTTCAGCACTCTCTGGTTGGTACTTTCCACAATGAACAAGCAACTGCCTGACGTTTTGTACAACGGCATCTTCCTTTCTAACCCATTGCTCGTTGTTGGCGTAACAACCGTGTGCCGTACGCATCATGCTGCAGGCTATTCAGATATGCTGCGGTAGAGTACAGCATAATGCAGGGAGAAGATAGGCAGCAGCCAGGTTTCTTGCAATTGTCAAACAGCAGAGTTCCCCTTCTTGTCGGCTCTGAGTGAGAGAGAGAAGGTATTGGGTCAGATCGTAAGGTCGGGTTGTAAAATGAATGGCAGTCATGAAGTGCATGCCTATGTAAAACTAAACAAGGTCCGATGATTTTATGGCTGCAACTGAAACGGGATGTGACATTCTCAATATGTATTTGTCTGCTAACTGCAATGTTGCAAAATCAACATTTAATCAGTGGCAATTTAAACGATGGATTACTCTGCAAACAACACAAATTTTCTGTGCAGCCGGTTGGTCATATAATTATCTCTTTATTCCACTGTCCTCACCAATTATCTTTATTTACTCACTCACACAAACAGATTCACTCACTACAGCAGGCATTTTGGCCTTTGCAATACTCTACACTGGAACTCTTTCTTTATCACTGCGGCGTCAGCATGCTGTTCGATCGGGTCTGTCTAATTGGACAAACTTTTTGTCTTCTCTTTGTCTCTGTTAAATTCACTCACTGGCAGAGAACAATGGCCTACTACTTACTTAGCTGCTGTTTCTTGCAATTCTGTATCCAGTCTGGTTTAGCATTGGGTTGAAAGGCAGAGAGTAAAGGTTAGTGATGGAGATAAACAGCAGAGCTGGGGGGGTGGGGGGCATATTGTCAGTACACATGCACTTGCTGGGGATTAGTAACCTGTGTCCACATTGCCATAGGAGGGTGAACAGAAGGAAAGGGAAACAAGCTTCGGTGCTCTAAAGTGGGAGTGTACAAGGTCAAAGGAGTGAGGCATAGATGCACTGCAATGCATAGGGTGCAATCATATTCCAACAACAAACCAGTCAGAGGAGTCTATTTTATACTTAAAACACTTCTTGGGTTGATGTCAGTCTGCAGACTCAATACATGCTCAGTATACACAAGGCATGAAGGCACAAAGGTACAAGACATGGTCCCTTAGATAATGGACTGTGTTAGTTTGAATTAGATATAATTTCCACCCTGTTTCTACCAAAGCATCAACAAGTGTGTGTTTGTGTATGTCTTATAACCTTAACCAACTCATTTTAGTTTTCCTAAACATGCCCATATCTTAAAGCCACCATATGTAGGATTGGAGGTTTTAACTTTGATGCAGTCTGGTGGTAATATTAATAAAGCTAGACAAAGATTTTAATATCTGTGGTTACTGTGGTTGCTCTTGCTTACTGTTAACTCACCTCACTGGAGGCTATTGTCAGCCAGCTGCAGTCAAAATACTATCCCTCGTATTCTTTTACACTGTGTGAATTTGCAATATAATATTTTTTTTTACAATCCACTGAAACTCTGAACCCTTTGCAACTACATGGTGTTTTCCATTTTGGACTCTGTCCCACTGCATGTTACACATACATTCCTCAATAGTAAACCATCAGACCAGCCTAGTTTTGGGAGTGGCTGTGTATATATGGTTGTTAGTGCGAGCTACCTTGGGAAATATATGTTCATTGGGTTTCTTCTAAAATGTCACAGATGAGAGGTGAAATGAACCAATTTACAGGGAAAGCCACATCACAGACTAAAGTAAGAAAATCTATATCTGGCTCATTTTATGTTGGATAAGGAGACAGCCAAAGGTCAGTCAAAGGTTAGTCCCAGCATGAGAAAATTCATAGTAGCTTTGAAGGATTTTTCAGGGAAGAATCTACACAACCAACTAATCATCACAGGCAGGCTAGGTGAGTTACCTCATGCATGCAAATTTGTGTATACCCCTCTCCTCGTCATACCTTGGGGCAAAGCGAGAGATGTATAAGCATGTCTAATTGAGGAATGAAAGTTTGCACTGTGTTTGTTTCCCTTTTCCAAGAAGAAATTCAGTGTGTATTTCCTTAGCAAGTTGGCTCTGTGATGTGATTAAAGCAGGAATTACAGTATGTTGTCATTGACCAAGGCCTTTAATAACTGGGAAAGGTTAGAGAAAACACACAAAAATATTTAAAGGTACTTGAAGATCTAGATGTAACATCGATCATGCCTCATGCCTGCAGCTTTTCAACATATACTGTATATAATAGGTAGTAGGAGTAGGAGTATGTGTTGAGGATTTTTAGTCCACAAACAGCTATACACTACTACTTGACAAATGGGTTTTAATTGTCACAGGCAATAGCTAATTTAACAAAACTGCAGTGGAGCGGGGAGGCAAGATATTAATAGCACCTAAAATAAACAAGGGCAAGGTTTCCTGGCAGATTGTAGCTATTTGATTATTTTGAAAGCTTACAATACCACTCAATGGCAAACAAACCGATTTCACAAGAGGGTTAATTATTACTGTGCAGATAATATTGTTTCCACCATGTGTGATCACTGAGTAGTGAAATGCAGATTCATAAATTAAATATTGATTGGGCGGACTCACTTGACAATGCTGGGTGGAATGTGGACATACTCCATTGGGATGATTTCTCCAAGCTCCTGCAGGCTATTCACATACTTGATCTTACTGCTGAACTTGGAGCTGTAGAAAACAGAAATTGTAGAGGTTTGTCTCAGTAATGTGCCGATACATGTATTATGATGGTGCAAGTTGGCTCCTGGATTTCCAATGGACTGAAATTGCCTTCTTAGATATAAACCATAAAGGGTGTTGTAGCTTGATTTGTGGTCTACAGACCGATAAGTATGCCCATAACTATGCATAGATGAGGATAGTGAATTACTCTGTGCTGGCTTTGTGAGAATTTCTTTCCAATATGCACTGCAGCATGGATGTAGTTGTTAGAAGAGTTAAGAGTGTGATGTGCGTATTTTCAGAAATTGTGATGTACATCCTGTCCTGTGTAATGTTTGTTTGACAGTTGAGAGTGTCATTTAAATGTAAAGTGCATCAATGAGACCTTATGAATGGTCTGGTGATTCCCAGCAAAGTCCGTATGAACCAGGAAGGATGGACAATGATGAACATCTTAAGGTTTTTCTTCAGTCTGTCAGACAAGAGGAAAGAAATACATGGTGTAGTCAGTCATTATTAAGTATTAATTATAAGCTCTTACTGCTGGCACGAACAAAAAACACTTCAGATTAGGAGTTGAATGACAACAATTTACAGAGCTCATGGTTTAATCGTGTAGTTGTCCAGTTCAGAAATCTCAATTTCCTGCTCACTGATGACTCTATATCAAAGAGCGAGCACTGAATGAGTGATTTCTGACAGTTTATAATCAGTGACGTCATTACAGTCAAAAGGTACACAAGTTCATCACACACAATTATTGAGTATTAGAAAAAAAGGTCTTTATCAGAGGCATTTAGTAAGAACCTATGATATGTTTGCCCCCTACTGGCTTACATATGAAACTGTTGATGAGTGGTGGAAACAGTTTCATAAGAAAAGCGATTATCAGTTATGAATGGTTATTTATTGCATCACAGTGAAAACCTACTGATACAAGCAAATCAGTAATTTAAAATCTGTATGTAGATTTGGCTGAACATACGTCATTTTATTCAAATGAACTCTTTTAAATATTGATATTGAGTAAGCAGTCTTTTTAAAGTCTGTCTTTTCTATGGAGCACAAAATGTGTAAATGGTGATTTGTCATTCATTTTCCTTATCCAAGGTTGCTTTTGGGTTTTTTTCTCTTTTCTATTTAATTAAACAAATGTATTTTAATTTCTTCATTAGTCTTTTGCAAATATCCCCATTGTGGGACTAATAAAGGAGTATCTTATCTTATCTTAGACATTTTGCACATTCCAAATATAACAGTGTAATAAAATGTAAATTGAACTCAATATCCATAATGTGTGATCAAATGATGTGAATATTACCTTCTGTCTATCATTTGGTAGCACTTTTTCATCCAGGTAAAACCAGGCATCCTCCTGCGAGGTGTGGCGCCATTCAGGTAAACGATCATGTAATCTTCTGCCACCATTAGTTCTAAGGTACTTATTACATACCTACACACATATCGACAAAAGAAAACATTGTGTAATATGGGCATATCTTAATACATGAGAAGTGTAAGAAAGCAACACAAACAATTTTCTTGTTAACTGAATGGAATATTACACATAAGTCCATTGTGCAGTTTTGGTCTGGGGCTTTTTTTCATGATTTCCACATGACTTGTTTATACGTCCACATATTTTTAATCATGTAGTGTAGCTTTACTTACAGAAAAAGGTTTTCCATTACATAATTGTAATTGTCACAGTTGCTGTCCGGCAGGAAGCATGCTGCAAACACAATGATGGCGTTCTGTTCAGCGTAATAACCTGAAAACACAAACACAGACAAGACGTCATGTGCTTTCATCCTGTATGACACTGCTTCCTAAAAAGCATTTGATTATTGATTATTTTCCACTTATCTTCTTTGTCTAATTAGTTATTGTGACCCATTAATTCATACCCCATCACTCGGCATCATTGCTTACATGGCAGATGCTTACTTCATAGTCTCCAAATCGGTCATGATTCAGTGTTTTTTTGTAGTTTACAAACCCTCCACCTGTCCAATTCACTGTAAAACGGGCTTATATGGGGAAGTGCAGGTCAGACATGTGTCCTTTCAAACTTTCGTGGGATGTGTTTCTTTCATTAATTTTGAGATAAAACACTGAACCTTTCTTTGTAGAAGTGTGTAGCATTCAAGTAAATTCAGTTATTCAAATGTATCAAAACATGAGAGGTGACAAAGGCTCAACATTAATAGAGTACTTGTTTTGAAAATGAATCAAGTAAATATATGATTCTCCAAAACAAGGCAAAAAACAGCAAGATACAGCTGAATGGGCAGCATCAGGAGAGTGGCCACTGGCAGAGATCACATGATCAAAAGCTATGAAACTGGTAGGCATGGATTTGAAGCGTTTGTGTTTACATACCTCCATGAGAAATTACTCTTTTGTATGGCTCGATGCACTTCATATCAATGCGATGCTCCTGCTCTCCTATCACCACGCTTCTCCACAGCCTGCTCCCCCTGCTCTCCTCAGCTGCTCTGTGTCCTGCGATGGCCTCACTGGATGCTGCTCCTGCACCCAGATTAGACTCATCTGAGTCCCCTGTTTGTGACATGAAGACATTAAGTTTTACAAGACGACATAACAACAAATGTATATTTTTACTACACATCTTTTGAATATATACAATGTGAGGGTGCTTGTGTGTTTGTTCCACACATGTTGACATGTTTGTATTGTGTCAGGTGTGTGTCTGACCGTTTAGGTCAGCCTCGTCAGGTGTGTCCATCTCATCTATGTTGACATCCAGGTCATCACCAGTATCCAAGGCCTCGTCCTCTGTGTCCAGGGCGTCCTCTGAGAGAAGAGACCCTTCGCTGGCATCCAGTGACACATTCATTGGTGGAGCTGTCAACTTTCTCCTTTGATTGGATCCGCCTGACAGGTCTGCAGAGGAGGAAGGATCTGGTCAAAGAGACATGAGTTAAGATTTTTCTTAGTTTCTTCTGCTTCTTCTTCTCATTATAATTATAATTATTATTATCTTAGAGATGGGGTGCAGATCTACTGTAATTTACTCTCATGTGATTATGTTATAATGGCTTGTATTGCTATAGATTACGCCACATTTAAGCATAGAAGCAACACAATTTTATGTCAGTAGAAGGAAGAACTTAGAGTAGCAGAGCTTCTGTATGAAAAAAGGAGTACGTTTCTACTTGTGTTAAGCAAGCAATGAATCAATGTAAGCCTCCAAGATCATTCCTTTAAACTCAAATCAGTTTTAATAAACCTCCACAAAGCATTAAATATTGACATTCCATTTGTTTACCTATAAAATGCAAAAAAAAACCACTCAAATTTCCAGATACTTTAGCAACAAGAAGAATGTCAGTTTAGTTTATCTTGCTGTTTATTTACCTTCTCTGTTATCCATCTCCTCAGCAGCTTCCTCACTGGAGGCCATTTTCATCATCATCCCTGCTGCACCTTCTCCCTGTTGGGAGCGTCTGCTCAGAGGCACAGACATACAATAATGAGCCACAACGTAAATTATCATTGCTATCATCACAGCCACCATAGGCACAGCTACACACAGTATTGGGGCAAACAAGCCAAAGACACTCATCTACAAAGAAAAATAATCCAACTTTTCCCATGACACTGAGTGAGTTTATAGTCTGTTCATTTGACGCTGGGCATAAAAGATTACAGAAATGACAAAGCAGACGAAGAGAAAGACTCACTGCTTCATTCCCAGGCTGCACGTGTGGGCTGAGGAAACAATACTGAGCAGTGTTGCCATACCTCCCCCCAGCCAAAGCCCCTCTAACAGGCTCTGATTAACATAAGGCCCAACAATAGAAAGAAGCAGTACAGAGAAACCAGTACACACGAACACACACACAAAAACACGCCCATACCCATCTCTCTCTTAGGACACCTACCTTTCCCTCCCTGCATGGGTGACTGAGTAACACTCTTTCCACTATCAAGTCACATGAGCGCTCGTTTATGGGAAGATCTGCTGTGTATGTACGCAAGCACACACACACACATTCAACACACATAATAAAAGACATGGGAGGGAGGGTATCCTAAAGAGGGGGCGGGTCATCAGAATTACAAAGTGGGGCAAAAAGAGTACCATGATACAACTGCTAACGAGGAACAATTAAACTGCACTGCACACACACACACACACACACAGACATATGTATAGTGTTCTTATATTCATGTAAACAAACTGAATCTTGATACCAGAACTTGATATGGACTTTTGATTGAGAAAAAAAAAACACATCTTGGGAGAGACATAATGTGAAAACGGGTTGTTGTGGTGCAAAGAAAAAATGTAAGAGGATTGTTAACAGTATTAAATTGATCTGTGCTGCCTCCTTGTGGTAAAAGACAGTAGTGCAGTTCTTATATAGATCCACTGTTGATCTCTCTCTCTCTCTCTCTTTCACACACTTGTAATGGACAGAAAACACCTGCAATCATGACTCACCTTTCAAGAAAGACCAATGAAATAAAACCTCTATTTAAAATCACATTGTCTTGCTAATCTAACATTTTACAAAGTGCTGAATCTGTTGAAATTATAGAGCCCAAAATTACAAGCTCACCTTTCCAGGAGAAAGTGAACATATTCCTCTGGCACATATCGTGCATGATCTTCCCTCTCTGGGTGGACATTTGATTGGTAGAATTGCTGTCCATCAAACTGGTAATGACTGTGGTGGGACTCGTATTGACTCTGGTCATCAGCTTGCGAGCACTGGAGTTCAGAAGTGCGCATGGAGTTAGATGCATCTCCATACTGGCTTTCAGCTATATACTGAAACTTGGAACCTGGATGATCCAAGCTGTACTCGGCAACTCCAGGTTCATAATAGCTCTCGGCCTGCTCAGATCTGTACTGTATAGCTGTGGCAGCGGTTGTAAACTCAGCATAGACATCTGTGACATTTTGCTGGCAGTTAGTTTTAGTATCAACGCAGGCTGGGTGGGCACTCTGGCTTTCAGTTCTTTGGTCGATGTGGTGGTAGTTGTAGCCATATTGGGCTTGACCCTGAGTTACATTTTGACTTCCTGTCCACTGGTATGCAGCATTTTCGTTCGTTGGCTGAGAGGAAAACTGTGATGTCACATCTTGGTGTCTTCTTTTAGGGGAAATAGGAGTTGGTGCAGAGAGGAGAAATTAAGAAAGACATGTAAATACAAGACATGTAAATGATATGCAGTGAACCTTATCCATCCGCATCCAGGCTGTTTTTGAAATTCAGACATCCCCATATATCAGCTTGATATATGGGGATATACCAAGCTGATAGTTAGATTTATCAGCTTGCGATTTGAGTTAAAACATCTGAGGTACAAATTAAAGGTATCCTGTGGAGTATTTGATCACTTATGAGTGGGTCCCCGTTTGTTCTCGTGAACACACGCGAGGGCACACATGCTTGCACGTGAGCATGTATATGTTACAATATGCACTACTGCCATTGTCCTACTGACTGACAGGTGGTTGTAATGTAACAGGAAACACAGCAGTGACCTGGCAAAAGCAGGGAAGAAGATGACTGCACGCGAGGAAAACAGGGATATAAGGAATGCAGGGTTCAAACATTGAAATCTGTTTTGCAAATGTCTTCTGAGGATGGATGTTCAGCCTCAAGGACACGCACAAAGTGTTTTGGTGAGTAACAGTGAATGTAAACAGTTTGTTTACAAGAAAACTCCACAGGGTACAATGTTTTAATCCACAAAAAGGAAAATGAAATAAGTACTCAACAAAAAATGCCATTCACTCATATAAAACCATACCTTGTGATACACGTCTGCAACTATAAGGAGAGCAGCTTCTCGTACAGTGTATTTAAAACAATTATACAAAAACAAACAACAGAGATGTAAATGTACTATATTATGTACTTTTTGGTCAAGGAAAGTTGAAGCTGCGTGGACAAATTGTTCTTGTTAGACACACTGGGTATTACATACATACACACACATTCGTGCATGCATACACTCACACCCACACCTTGTAAGAACGCTAGGGGAGCTGTTTCCATTAGCTGTGGTGGGGCTCCAGCTGTAATGAGGCAGGTAATGCATATTTAATGAGGCGTAAACAGATTTATAAACACACACACACACACTGTGCTGCAGATCACATGAACACATGTAATACACCCACACACACACAGTTTGTTTCCTACCCACGCACACACACACAAAAAAACACACAATCTGTTTCTGTCACTCCACTAATATTCATTCTTACATCCTCTCTATCAGTCCCAGCTCGTCACTTACCCTACAAGACACACACACACACACACACACACACACACACACACACACACACACACACACACACACAAAACATCAGACTCAATTCCTCAGGAGGGCCTTCCAACTCGATTTCGACAGTCTGTTCAAAGATGCTAATATTTCTCTGATGCACAGACTCTTTTGAGAAAGCTGTAGAGACTCTAACACCCAGCAGAGAACTAAGGGGGGGGGGGGCTGGTTGGCACGTTTGTGGGTATGTGCAAGATGGGTGCATGTGTGTATAGGCATGGTCTTTCACTGGCTGTTAACAGCTTGAGAATAGAAAGTCTGTCATGAATAAAAGCAAGAATGCTGGAAAAAGGTACCTCTACACCTTTCACCAGCAGCACAAACAAATTCCCTTCTCTTCCACTCTATTGTGGTGGAAGCAGAAATCTCAAAGACAGACATCTCAAAACCTTGGAACATCAAACCAATACTATCTGCATGGCTCAGTGTACAAAAGAAAATGTTTTTTGCAATATATGTCAACAGAGTATCAGTATAACAAGTTTAATGGTCTAATAACTTTCATATTGTCTTTTTATGAAAATGTAATTAAGTTGTTTTTGTTGAATGACTGAATAAATGTGACAGAAGTAAAACAGCAAAGAGCTAAAGACATAAACACATCATCTGAGCTGCATTGCTTACCTTAAACCAGGTGAATAACTATCTTGAGAAGCTTCATGGGCTCCAATCTGCTCAGCTGACCATTCATCGTGATCAACAGTCCTCATAGGTTGTTCACCATAGTAATCGACTGTATTCTGAAGGAATCGGTCCTTCATTTGCTCGAATGTTTGTAAATCTGTTTGTTGAAATGACGAACCTCCAATCTGCTCCTCAGAGAAACTTAGCAGATCAGAAGATCCTAACTCTTGTCTTTCTTCTGTCTCACTTTGTCTTTCTGAAGTCCATTTTGGCATGGCAGTGTGCTCTATATAGGTTCCCTCCTCCTGCTCTTCTTCATCATTCTCCTCTTCCATTAAATCTCCAGAAAATGGTAATCCAAGTCCTTTGTCAGTAGAAACACCTGATTCACTTAATGGGGTACCAATCAAAGAGCTGGTATGGGAGACTGAACTGTTGGTAAATGTAGGGGATTGTGGTTCAGATGTGGTTTGAGGTGTGTCCTGTCTCACTACCTGATCCCTCCACACTTGGTAGTCGTCCAAAGAAGTAGGACATGGTGGAGGTGCAGAGGGTGACTGCCCACCCTCATCTGAATCTTCCATTGAGATCTGCGAATGAACATACACTTCCTCTCTGGTTTTCAGGAAGTGATCTGATGGGTATCTTAATGATGGAGATACACTTCTGGACACAATGCTTGATTTATCGTCATGGTTTCCGTCTTCTACCCATGTTTGACTGCTGCCTGTTGCTCTTGAATCTGAGTGATGAACAGCTTCAGAGTTCTTTTTGGATTGGCTGGATGCGATCATTTCTGGCACCATCTGACACTCAGTGGTATTATCATGACTTGCTTGGTAATGAGTGGAGAAAACAGCTTGATTTTGCTCTGTATCTGCACTAGGTACATTGTCAGTATTTGATATCATCTGGTTTTGCCGACTTTGTTCCGTGTTCTCCTGATGTTCTCTGTGTGCAGATTTGGCCTGGGTTTGCAGTACTGTGGCAGCATAGGAAAGCATGCTAAATGTCTCCATGGTCATTCTTGCTCCTTTTGACTGCCTGTCACTCTGTTTAGGCCTATCGCGCCACTCTCGCTCAGTTTCCTTTACTGTGCCAGACACAATGATGTATTCCATTTCTAGGCCTGACGAAGAATCTCCATCAGAATTGGACCTGAGTTCATCTCGACTACCTGGGTGAAGGCTGTCGGGGCTATACTTCAGTGTGTCTCTCTCACCCCCCGAGCTGTAGCTCAGAGACATGGTTTCCGTTGTCTTACCCTCTACATTTCCAATGTTCTGATTGTTAGGATCACCTTGGTTTTCAGTTGCAAGCCCATCTTCATTGTGGACCATTGTGATCAGTAGATCATGTGAATCCTGATTCTTGGAAACAAGGTTGTCCATATTAACAAGGCTTGGGGATAATGTTTGATCAGTCGGTATTTGACTCTTAGCATCTTCTCCTGAATGATGACTGGCTGAAGTGTCTTGAGTGACAGTGGAGTATTCGACCAAAAGAAATGGAGAATGATCACTGGCTTGCTGTATCCAATCAGCTTCCTTTGATCCTTCTCCACTTATGCTGCCATATTTATACTCAACTGAACTTTCTCCACTCCTGATCGTGTGATCCAACTCACTAGGTCCCTCAAATAAGAACACCTGGTTGTCTGGTTGTTCTCTGTCTGAAACTATTGCTCTGTATTCAGTCTGTCCCAAAGGATCAACCTTTTGGTATTGATCCTCTATCTGAATTGGATTTGTCACTGCAATAAAAGGGCTTGACTGCCCCTCTAGCTGTATCATATCTACTATGGGGCTAGCAAAGGTCTCAGGGGAGGATGCCAGGCTCCAAGTGCCAGCTCCCACATTGTCATATTCTGAAGTGGAGGTGACCATGCCAGGGACAGGTAGGTCCCACATGTCAGTACCATGGTAGGAAGAAGTTCCATCTTCTGAATGATCAGATGCCAAGTTCTGCAAGGCAGACTGTTGGCTCTGAACACTCTGGATGTCATTGTCACCTGTTTCTTCACCCTGTGCTCCAGCTTCTGCTGGCTCTATGACTATTTTCACATTGTGTTCATTACCTCTCCACCTCACTTCTTCAAAAGTCTGACTAAGCACTTTATCTACACACCTCTCCTCCTCTATAGATTTTTCTTCTTCCTCCTGTTTGCTTGCTTGTGTCTCGGGAGAATCACTGGCCTCCAATGATCCCATGTGACTGAGGTCCTTTCCATTTTCAGGTCCTTCGGGGCTTGTTATTGTGGAAGAGCTGTCTTCCTGTATGGTTGTATTCCACATTGCCATTCCTCCATCAGAGAATCCTAGTGGACTTTCCACCAATGCACCAGCCCCAACACTGGGGTTCATCCCACAGAAAGAACCTGAGGTTTCAGACAAGTTGTCAGGGGTTGTGAGAGGTGATAGACTGTCATCTCGTATTGTCATATTCCACATATCTAGTGATTCAGGGTAAGACGTAGTGGTTCCGCTGTCTGATTTGAGAAATCCCTTCTGAGCTGAGTAGGTCCAGAAGTCTAGAAGCTCCATCTGTCGGTCTCCTTTTTTTCCTTGTGCCCCATCGTCCTCTTCCTTAGACGTGTCTGGTGTTAAAGTGTTTAGGATTGCTTTCTTTCTCGATGATAAGGATGTTTTTTCTTTCACCCCAATGATGCCGGTTCTGCATTTTCCAGTTACCTCCTCCTCTGGTGGTGTCAATTGCAGGTAAGCCAAAGTCACAGGGGTCCATTGATCCTTAAGTGCAGCATCTGAGTTCCAGTTGTCATACGATTCAGCCTGCTCAGTGATCAGACTGAGCTGGGGCTCAAGGATCTTTCCTCTCTGGCGTGTATTCTCTGACTGTAAGATCTCTTCTCTGGTTTCTTGTTCTGTCACATTATCAAATGACTCTTTCTGTTTTTTCTCTCTATCTTCCTCCACAATATTTGGTGGACTCTCAGATTCCTTGGTTCGATTCCAGGCATTGTTATCAGTGGCTCCTGGTGTGTCAAAGCCAAGTTCATCCCAGGTCTCTGATAGTGAGGATGACACACTGTCCTTGTGCTGCAGCCCATTGATCCTTTCAACTACATCTTCTGGAAAGAACCTGACCCCGCAACTGCTGGGTGGGCGGCTACCTACCACGCTATTGACTGGGGTTGGAGGAACCACAGTGTCAATCATGTCATGGCCATGTATTTGATGGTCAATTGAAGAATTTCTACTTTCAAGCCCACCAAATGAATTGGGAGCAGAGAAATCCAGCAAGCTCAGCTCTTCAAGTTCTGAAAAGCTGGAGCTCTCTGTTCTTTTTTCTCGTTCATCTCCTCTTACTCCAGAGTTGGGCAATTCCCCTGCTGCAGGCATAGATTGCTCACTGCTATGTAGTGGGTCAAAACTAAACAGGTCAAAGTTGTCACTCTTATTTCTGCTAGAGCGGTGCTTCCTCCTCTCAGGTGGGACAGGAGGGGAGAGGGATGATAATCCCAAGGGAGAGGGATTTCTCAGGAAGAGTCCTCCTGGCCCTGCTGCTGACCCTCCTCCTCCTGCTATAACCTCACCAATGGGGCTGTCATCACTGAGAAACACTGAACTCTCCTTGGAGGAGCGGCTGCTGCGAATGGTGGTCATACCACTGTCAGGGCTCAGGAGCTCCACACCAGCACTGACTCCTCCACCTCCTGTGTCCTCTTCACCATCTACCATCACCCTATTGACAGAGATAAAACAACTCTGTCAGTGAATTATGTATGTGTTTTCCTCAAGAAAATGAATAAATAATATTCAATCTCAGATTTCATGTGTTGATAACTTTCACTGCAACTGGGTGAAGCAAAATCAAAGGGATGCATTTAATTACCTTGCTATCGCCACATCGCCTCCCTCAGTTCTTTCTATGTCAGAACCATCCATGTCATTGATACCAGATGATCCCTGGGAGAACTCTACACTGCCGGCCACTCCCTCCGTGGATGAGGTCCTACTGCTGGGGTGGCAGGCTAATACAGAGCTCCGCCTGTCAACAAAGTCCTTGAGGAGGCTCTGTATTTCTTCTACCAGCAGAGGAGGAGTACCAGAAGATAAGGAGGTGTTTATAGGGATGTGGTAAATCTGGTAGCTCTCCTTGGCCTCCAGTTCACCAGAAAGAGACCAGCTGGAAGACTCTTCCAACTCACAGCAGATCTGCAATGGAAGCCACTCTGTTGTAATATTTTATGTTTTCCTATTTTGACTTTTTAAAACAATAGTTTGTTGTGTCTATCAAATAAGCACTTGCATTGTCATACTGTAGGTGGCTGTGTTAGTGACTTTATTGACCTGGTTTAGGATATCTGTGTTGTTTGAATAGACAGCCATCTGCTGGCGAGGATGATGAAGTGGATCGTTGATGGACAAGAGAACCACAAGACCATCATAGTCGTGGCGTTCAGTGAATGATTTCAGCCCGTCCACATAACCATGAAAGTCCTGGAGGAGAGATTTTAAAAAGACAGAAAAGAAGAAATTGATAAAAACGGGGCAAAGGAATCAAGATGTAGAAATGCGTAAGACAAGCGGTGACAGATACTCACTATTCCAACTATTTTGAAATTATTATAATGAACTAATTTTAAAAAAGCAATTACATTTGACCATAATACTCTCAAAATAATTGGTAAACCTTTCCTAACATTTTGGTTACAGCTGTATGGGAAACTTTGTTAGACCCCTGCCTTTTGTTATGTGTACGATCTAATTTTTGTGTAAAACTGAAGTGGTTTCAAGCAAGCCTTCATCTGTAGCAATGAGAGACGAAGCTGTCAAAGCGCACAGAGGGGTAGAGAGACACTTTGTGATTTATTGTCTAGAAATTAACTGTTTGCACTTAAAACAGCCACCATGCACAGATTATGGTAATTCAGTGACAGGCACAATGATTGATGGACAAAAAGTTGCATTAATTAATTGTTTTGTTTGTCAAGGGAACTTGTTTTTTCTTTCTTTCTGAAATGATTAACAGCAATGTTATGGAAACCATAATTTGCAACGCAGGGTTACACATAAAGCGTGCAAAGTGATACTTTTGAAAACATATTTGCTTGATTAATCTAGATCTGTTGTACAACTGTTTGTTTTGTGAAGTTCTCAAAATTGTTGTTGTGCTTATTTAAGTGGAACTTTTAAACAAAAGAGATACTGTCGTTTTAGTAAAGCTAACAGAGGAAGTTTGACATTCATGTGTGTGTGTGGTATTCTTGAAAACATATTTCTGTTCACGTTGCCTGACTTGTTCAAATGTCCATGTTTCTGGCTGACTTTGAAAGAGTGTTTGTATATTTTCTGCATCTTACAGTGTGTGTGGTCCGTCTCTCTGCTTGAGCCTGTGTGTGTGTGTATTTGTATGGGTCCAGTGAAAGTGATTGATGAGCGCTGCAGGCGCTGTATCTGCCCAGGCTGTGTCAATATTAACCTGTGAGGATGAGGGGGCTACAATACTCCTCCCCCTGATCTTCCCTCCATCCCATCTTTCTCTCTCTCCACAATATGGCTACTGTCAGGCTCAGGGCCATCAATCCTCACACACACACACAACTGTCACTTCACTGACACTACCATTTCTCAACACTGATATCCTGATGAGTGCAATGAAGCCTCCCAAGATTCGTTAAAACACACATATTCATTCACATAAGTACAAACACACAAGAAAATGCACATGAAACAATAACACATGCGGATACACCCATAAATTCGCCTGCAGTTGTCTCCTGTAATCTCAGAGTATGAACAAACATGTACCAGTATGTACACATATGAACTCTGGTAAAGCAATAAAGCTTTCATGATTTACAATACAATATGCAAAGAAATGCTCAAATGATGCTGATACTCCAGAGCTACTACCCAACTGCGTGCATATGCACACAAAACTACACACACACACACACTCACACACGCAGGAAAATATAGTCAGAAAACGAGCAGAGTGCAAATCTCTGAGATAACACGCAGGGCGACAGTCTGTCTGCCATTTGGCTCTTAACAGAGTAAATTACTACTCATATTGCCAGCCCCTCCTCTTCCTCCCTCTTTCTGCCACCCTCAGATACACAGATTGCCTTTTCTTATAAATTACCAACATATTAGCTATAAAAATCCACTCGCTAACTGTCTCAAAGAACCTGGTATTCTTCCGGACACAGAAACCCGTTTCTCATTTGCTGAGCTTTGAGGCTGACATATCACAAAGAAAAGTTTCACTTTAAATTCTTTACTTACTTTTTATGAACTTTAATTTTTATTTAAGAATAGACAGGCACTTGTCATCACTCAGTCAGTATAATCTTTTTTAGTTGGCATGTTATTCAGAAATGTAAAAAGTAAGCAGTCATCAAGATCAGACACTTGGATGAAATGATTTTTGTGGGTTATGATGCTTCACTGATGCATAATTTCATTTTATCTGTACTTAGTTTACATTACTATTATATATATACTCAAGAATACAAGCTTTGTCAACATTTTTGGGGGGTTGTTTTTTTCAACATAAACAAGAGAAAAAGCACAAAAAAATATAAAATTATAATAGGAAACGGAAACTGTGCAAGACAACACAAAGGTAGTAGTGAAACACAAAAAATCTTGAGCAGTAGGCTTTCAAACAACTTTTACACCCACGGCTGAAGAAAAAAATCTGTTTACTGCTTGTGTATTGATTCTGATAAGCTGAACTACTATGAAGAGTATGTACACATTCTTCTAATTCTCTGACATGATTTTGTCTTCACTGTGATTAGAGCACACGTTTCAGTATGGACTTTGATGGGATATGGATTGAAGAAGAAAACATAGTTCATCAGAGGAAAATTATTCTCCCTTTTTTTCACAAACTTTGTGTTTTTTACTGCTTTTTATTTTGTTTCCTTTACCCAAACCTCCTCCGTTTGTCTAATTCATCACTCCCTCACCTGTCTCTCTGTTTCCCTGTTGTACTGTCTCATCGCTTGCTCTCACACACTTTGCAGCTTCATCTTTCTCCCACACTAGGCCCCAATCCACACACACACACGCACACACACATGCACACACTCCCTCTCTCTTTGGTTGTCTTTGCTCCACAGGTAGCAAGTCTTTAGCGGCTGCTTGCAGTTCTCCCAACCTGCCATCATTATGCACAATAGCCTTAGGTACAAAACTCAGGCCTCATAACTCACGCCCCGCGCGCGTAAATTCCCGTGCAAACACAGTCAAAGCAAAAACACATTTCCTGCTGTCGCCAACATCCCCGGCAAAGAATTAATCAAGCGTTCATCCATTTAGGCTCTTTGCATACCCTTTCCGTCAGAACACAGAACGCTAAGAGAGTTGCGAGTTCTTCTCAGGCGATCGTTTCGCCACCCTGATGAATCCATCAAGCGAGGTTTGATTTATACATCTGTCTGTGATCACAGCGGTACAGCTACAGCAAATGGGGTGGCAAGGAGCGAGCTGACACCACCCTGCTCAAACACACACATGCGAATGCACGCACACATGTGCAACATATACCACTCACCACGCACACATGCACAGCCCAACTCACGCATGCATGTGCTCACAAACCAACAGTCTCTCGTTCGCACTCATGCACACATACACACACACACACACGTACACAAGAGTATTACTGCTTATGAAGTTTTTGGAGAGACAGAGGGGAAAAAGGGAGGGGGGTAAAAGTTTGCAGAGAAAGAAGCCCAAATGTCTTTCTGTCTGTCTTTCTCATATGGGCCTTCTCCACATGCTTCATTCACTCAGCTCTAAGTGCAGGGATTTGGGGCCAAGATGCGAGCACTGAGTCTATAAATGTTTTGTTTTGTTTATTTGTTTGCCCTCAAAGCCCAAGTAAGCCACAGGGGGAGAATGAAAATGGGGGAGGAGAAAGAATCAATGTTTCAGAGTAGATGATGATGAGGAAGAAACATCAGTGTAAGTTACTTAAGCTACAGTATGATGACTGTCTTGTGCAGCAGTTTTCTGAACCCGTTTAGACAGATGCCATGTTTTTGTATATGAAACAATTCATATAATGTGTGTTACAGCCAAACAAATTTCTAGCAAAATATTCACAGAGCAAATGAATGCGATGCATCTTTGTATAATCCTCAGTGTGTCTGGATGCATTCCCAGAGTCACAACAAAACACATCACTATGCAGTATAAGGAAATGTGTACATGTGCTTTAGTGTCCTGATGGCTTTAGCAAATCTCAGGCTTCTGTAAATAGGATGTTCTGTTTATGCATGAAGATTTAGAATTAAGATTTGAATCGCCCAGAACTGATGTGGCTACATGTACTTTATAAACACCAGGAAAAATCCAGGAAGTCAGAGAGGAATAGAAAGACAGAGGGATGGAGGGGTGGGGCTGACTTCCTGGTCTTCAATCTTAGTCCCTGGGAGGCCCATCCTGCACCTGCTGTCTCCTAGTGCCTCTCATCAGAAAGGCATTTACCAAGTGCCGTGGCTGCGGGCCCCTTCATTAGCGAGCATAATTATTTGTGCAAGTGGCGTAGGGCAAAACTGGCCCCGCATAAACAAACAGAAGGGCCGGAGGACTGTGAACAAACAACACATTAGAGACAATCAATGTCGCCAAAATGAAACCTAAAGCAAACCTCAGATGGAGGGATGGACACACACACACACATGCACAGAAAGATCAGAACAAACAAATCAACAACATAAACCATTACAGCAATGATAATAGAAAAAAGTTATCATGTCCAAAATAATATTAAGTCGCACACAGATTCATTATCCTGTAAGCAGATACTCACAAACACACACAGAGATACAATAGACGCAGACAGAAGAAAGATGATTGATTTTGTTTACCACACAGAGAAAACAAACAATGGTGCCATTATTCGCATATCATGGTGCAATTAACTGAATGAGCTGCATTCACCTGTGTTTCATATGAGAGAAACTTTTATAACTTTTTCACCTTTCCTCTCTTTACAGTCTCAAGAGTGGAAATAACTTGCAAACGACAGAAAACAAAGAATTCTAAAACATATTCTAAGTCATACTGCAAGTTCATATTACACACAAAATAAAAATTATTATTCACATATTCATGACTCTCGTGTGTGTGTTTGTGTGTGTGCATGTGTGGCTGTGGGCTCCTGTCCTTCCCACAGTTCATCAACTCCACAGCACGACAACTCTTTATCCGACCAATGTTTCATCTGCCAGCGCTAATTACTGAGCCATGAAAACCTCCGATACACAAACACACACTCGCTGCCATGAATATGTGAATAATGTGTTTTTAGTGTGTTTGTGTGTTTATTAATATGAGCTTCATGTAAATGTTACACAAAACCTTTTAATGTGAACAAGAAACACCGTCCACTGTTTAAATTACCTTGTACCAATCTAGCTACTGGCTGTCATGTCTTTCACATCTACAGGTGATGCTGCACAATGACTTTGTGCCCTTGAGCAAGCCACTTGACCCCTTTTGGCTCCTGTGGAGCCTCCGTTTTGGCTTGACCACATAAATGTAAATACCACACTGTGTGGGCACAATACACAACAGGCTTCTGTCGTAATATAAGAGAAATTGCCACACAAATATAGATATAAACAACAGATTATAACTAGAAATTATTATAAAAGCTACTGATAATTTCTAATACAGAATTCTAGATTTTTTTATTTATTATATTTAAGTTGCTAGAAATACTTTTAAATGCCTAGCAAAAAAAAAGCAAAAAATATTTGACCTATCAGGAATTTTATGCAATACACTCTTAACAATGATAGAAATATGGATTTTTAAAAAGGAGCCTGTATTTGCCTTCAGTCTTCCCTAAAGCTTCCAGAACACAGAAGCATAGAGACTTAATTATAGAGTACAGCTCAACTTATTTATTTACTCAGGTACCAAATGTCAGCTCGAGCTCATACTTTGAATGTGACTGTGACAAAAACCTAAATTGTTTGTGAGGCTACAATTACAGGTCTCAGCTTCGAGTATTCAACATGTGGAAATATTTAGAGCTGATGCACTGTGAGGTGTTTACTTTATGCACTCACTAAGATTCATAAACTTCAGTTTGCAGTTGTTGGCTGTTTTTGGGAAGCAGAAATACTGCACGCAGGACCTTCAGGAAGTACATGATACAACATGTATGTAATGTAGCAATAAGGGAACGAGCTCAGCAGCTGCAGTTGTAGCAGGGGCAGAACAACACAACAACAGAAAACCCCCCAAATTTTAAAGTATATGCTGTATGAAGTAGGGAAAAAACAAGCCGTTGCTATAGCTGACAGCCAGAAAAGTCTCATTCTTATGGTACAGACAGAGAACTGGCATCCTGAATGCAACAACATTAACAATATGCAATAAAGCAAAGGACAAGAATTCATTACAAATATGTAACTTACTGCCTTTACAGCTTTATCTCCACTATGCTGGATTACAAAAAAGTGTAACATAACCCCACAGACAGATTCACATAATTGCTGTTAACTGCACAGCATCATGGAAAACTTCCTTCAACTGTAGCAAAACATGGAAATAGTATTTGAGAAGCTGATATTTGAGATATTTCCCTTTCAAATGCAGCACACACTAATGAGCAGATACAAATGACAAACAGAAACATCCAGACAAGCGCTGCGATTCCACGTTTCTCCTCCACAATAATGGAACACACAGACTGACTAATGTATGTTTGTACAGTATACAACAATACATTAGTCAGTCTATATGATGTGTCCATATCGTTACACCAAACACACTGAAGCTTTTTCCTCTGCTAACTAGGCAATCACAGCCAGATTTTTATTACCTCAAAATCTAACTCTGTCCTCCTCACTGCTATCAAACACACACACATACACTCACGCAGACAAAAAAAAACACACTTTGACAAACACATAACACATAAACCATTAAAGACTAATTGAATCTAATTTATTTAGTTTTCTGGAAAGAATCATTTAAGGCAGAACTTCCCTAAGCTCCCTCAATAAATGACACTCTCATACCGTTTTACTCTCTTTTCAAACACAATTAAAAAATAATATATAAATATATACACACTGCAAATGACATGCATATAAGGAGTTCATTTTGGAGCCCGATCTCAGGTCATTAGTAACCCACCATGACGCTGTGGAGTTGGAGGGTCCGCTGGTGACACAGAGGCCCCTGGCCATTTATTCTATATTAAGTCTCTAATGGGCCCACTCTCTCTCTCTCTCTCTCTCTCTCTCACTCTCTCTCTCTCTCACTCCTGACACACAGCATGTAGGCACAGCACTGGTAAAATATGCACAGAAAGTCCGGTGCGCACACACAGACAAAGCCATTCAAATGAATGGTTATTTATTCGCTAAACGAGGATCTGGGTGTTTAATGTTCCTTGGACGTTAGGTAGTTTTCTGGGGGAGGCAGAGCCATACCCCTACGGCTACAGACATCATTTATTTTACACATAGCCTAATACCGCACGCTAGGCAGCCGCTGAGAAAAATGGGCTTTGGAAGTGAGAAGGAGATATAAAAGAAATAATGAATGATTTTTTTTGGGGGGGTAGTGGTGGTGGTGGGAGGGGGGTGAACACATTAGAAGTTGCAGCAGGGAGAAAAGCAAGGGGTAGGCTTTAAGGCTTAAAGCACCCTCTGTGTGTGAGTGTGTGTCTGCATGTGTGTCTATGAAGAGAAAGAACAAGAGAGCGTCAGAGATGGAAAAATAGAAAAGTCAACACAAACATGCCGCAAATGTGTGTGAAAATGTATGTACGTTTCAGTGTGTTGGTGTGTGTGTGTGTGTGTGTGTGCGTGCGTGTTGGATTTTAAGATATCAGTGGGGAGGGAGGTGATACCTGGTTGTGTGTGAGGCTCTCAGGCCTCCATCTGCATCTCATCCAAATGCAGAACATCACAACATCAGAGGGGCTCTACTTGCAGGTGTGATGTATCCAAAACATCACAGCCATCAAAAGTAACTTTTTAAAAAAAAGAAATATTGTTTTCATTCTGTTTTGTTCTTTTTCTTCTCTCTTTTCAAAGACTATGCAAGTTATCATAAGTTTCTATGAAAAACAAAACACAAAGGGAAGTGGACTGCGTTACCCCAATATAATCACCATGATATATTAAATAGAACTAGTCAGGCTAATGAGGCCATTAATTGAATGTAATAAGTGTATTAATTAGCCAATATTTCTATGTCAAAACCTTTATACACATATCACATGTGTAGAATTAATTTGTTTTTAACTGTCATGTCGTGAGAAATATCTAATAAAATACGTATTTGTTGATGAGTTGTCATTTATTCGTGGTGTAAATGGACACATATAAATGTATTTACTATAGTTGCAAATTGTGTTAAATTGTATTGACATGAAATGGGTCTTTAAACTTGAAACTCTCTCCCAGTTAACATCATCATCTGAGTTTCAGACCAATTAACTGAGTTTCTGTCATGCACAGCTGGGTTTACTCATCTGAGCTCATCTCAACATTCAGATCTTAACATATTTAAGAATAAAATCACTAAATTTAATTGGTAAATTTGTTTACATTTATTTCTTAACCGACTAAACAAGCTAAATGGAGTCAGGCATTTAAGCTTGTAATGATAAAAACTTACCTCCTTATCAGTGGTCACTGAAGCCAGTGCTATGGTCATCTCTCCATCAGAAAACTCCTTCAGCTCCATAGTCAGCAGCTGCTCCAAGTCTACATCCAGTCGGCACAAACAGACAGACTGACAGTTATATAAAACACAGACATGAAGAATACAGAACAATTCCACGACAGACAGAAAGAAACACAATCATGAATGTCCTCTTGAGAAGTAAGAATGTGATGTTGCAATACTTTAGCAGAAATCTGTAAAACATCACCTTAAATTTAAACAGGATCAGTTACTCTATTATCAATGTTTAATCCATGAAGTTCTGTGTCATTTCGGCTTTGCCCTCTGAGAGCTGACACTTCATTCCCACGTGCACACAGTCGTGAAGATTTTCTTTGGTGGCCTTGTGGCCTGCCCAGATCCCCTCAGAACAGCTCCTGCAATATGCATTTTCTTGTGAGTAGAAAATAGTAGAATCCTCCATCCCTCCACATAAAGTGTCTGGAGCTGTCCCCGGTACTGAAAGTGTTACAGGGCACAAGGGTGAAAAAGAAAATCTTCACAACAGCACATACACATGGGGATGATCCTAAGAGAGACAGTGCAATGAAAGTGAAACCGCAAGCAAGACAACTATTTTATACTTGATAAGCAGTTGTCATCAAGTGAGTAGTCACCATCTTTGAATTCGGTATCCAGTTATCATAATACAGCCATGGTGATGCTACAGAGACGTCTTTATCACATTTTTGATTGTTTTTGATTGGACTGCAACATATTCACATTACTACCCTTTATTACGGGTTCATGTCATCCACCTCTCTCTCTCCTACAGTATGTAAAAAGTCTGTTATGTTCATTTAAAGCCCAACTGCTCTGCATGCTCAAATACGCACCTTGTAGCTTCGTCTCTTCGTGTTCAGCTACAGTGGCATCGCTCTGTTGCTCCAAGGATCTCATGAGTTCCTCCAGTTGTGCTGACCGACGGCCATGTTTGCTCCACAAGTCTTCACTTTGCAGTCGCAAGGCCTCTGTAGATACATAAACACAAATGAGTGCACACTTTGGCTTTTTGTTCATAATCTCATGTTAGTCCAGTGGAGGTTTTTTTTTAATTAAGCACAATGTGGCAGTATAGCTAATCGAGTCATTGATGAATTTCTGCTTTTAAGAAACAACAGGCCTTAACTTCTGGTGACGTAACCAGCACTGATACACATTGAGTATCGTACTGCCCCATGATACAGTAAATTATCTCTTTATCAGATATTTATTTAGTGCTCTCCATGCACCTTCAAACATTTACCATTGATCTCATGTTTATCAAGAAAACATCAGAAATTGCAGTTTGTAGAAATTGTACAGTACATAGTTCATATACTCTTAAAAGAAACAACAACCTACATTTTGATAAAATAGCCACAAATATCTAATGGCCAGTTCAATAAAAGCGTAAAAAGGTTCAATACGTTTTTATAATTCCTCTGGTAGTATTTTTCTTCAGACAGACCTTATGAGGATCAGGAACTGAGTTGAACTACTGGCCTCTTTACGAATCAATGATCCTGAAAATCCACTGTCTAAAGAACTCTGCTGAAGAAATACAATAACTGACTTCACGCAGTACATCACTCTCCTGCTTGTTCTGTTTGTGTCTCTGGACTATTCTTTGCTCGTCTCCTCTCACTCCATCCACCTTAATTCACTTCCCCTCTATCGGACCGTTCTCTGTCTGTCTGTCTTTCTGTAAATCGCAGTGAGAGATGGGAGAGGAGAAAAGCAGCAGAATTATCGAACCAAGATCAGTGACGGTGTCTCCTGCCCAGCCTTTATGCAGCTGCCTCACATCGACAAATAGAAAACCTGTTTGGCTGGCTGTTTAAACTGACTTAACAACACACATACACAAACACACACACTGCAAATTTACAACTCCATCTCTGTTTAATCACTTAGGTGCCAAATCACAGTTATTTGAAAGCCATTCTATTTAACTGATGGAATTGAATTATTACTATGCAGTTTCCCCTCTCATACATACACTACATAGACCCCAAAGTTTTGTTCTCTGCCCCTATTTACTTGTTACTGTTTCTTCTATTATTGGCTTTTTATCCCTTTCTTTGATTTCTCATCACAACGTTTCTTACTTTAGTGGGAAAATATGGCTACCTGACAAAACAGAAACAACTTAACAGACCAAACTATATATAAAAAAAAGAGTCACATTATGGAACTCTGTGTGTCTGTCTGCACTATTCCTTACTCAAACTCACCACCCCTCATCTCTCTCTTTCTCCATCTCTCCTGGTGGGTGTTAAGCGAGTCATGTCAGGGGATTTGTGTGTGTCCTCCTTCATCGCCCCATTACTCCCCCTGGGGGGGCGCCTGCGCCTCCCTCACCTCCGAGCGTCTCCCCCAGCGCTGCTCCGACGTGCTCTGCTGCCTCTTGAAGAATCTCCCTGGCGACTGTTGTCACCGTGCACGATGCCCCATCATCCCCTGCGTCCTGCTGCCCGTCGTGATGGACCACTCGCTGGATGCTGGACTCCAAAGCGTGGTACTCATAGCTAGGAGAGCGAGAAGACGGGGGTGAGGGAGATATGGATGGCTGCAGGGGAAGGAGCGATGATTGTGAGGCATTTGCATAAACACAACTCCCCTTTGGGTCATGAGTGATGAACACACGCAGCCCTGAAATACACACCCAAACATACTCTCAATCTCATTTTTGCATCAACAAACACAGTCCTCTCAGCCAAAACCCACTGTGTCTGCATATGTTTGTGGTCTCTGTGTGTGTGTGTGTGTGTTTCAGTATCACCTGTAAACACATTCATCAAACATCCTAAATTCACTAAACACACTTTCAGGTAAGGTTTTAATAACTTTCCTGTACTCTCATCTATACAGCAGTTAAAGATTAGCTAAAGTTATATAAAAACTGACCAGGTGTGTGTGTGTGTGTGTGTGTGTGTGTGTGTGNTTATGAAACCATTTTTGACTTTAATAGCTGATTCCAGCATCAGTATCTAAATTCATGTATTTACAAAGAGTCACGTGTGGGTACACATCCAAAGATAAGGTCTGTGGACATTTGTATTTGTGGCAATGTAAAAAGAATCTATTAAAACCTTTGGGGAATTCAAAACATCATAATAGAAATTAGCAAAGGCTTCTTCTTTGATGACACGCATCCTCAATAATTAGACTTACTGACAGTAAAAGGAATCAGTGACAGAATTTTGGGTAATTGCAAATAAAATCACCCTCAACCATTCCCAGCTTGCACCGGGTGTTCTGTGTCAATCTGTAATGTTTTCAAAGCGATAAGCTGACTCACTGCCCTGCAGCCTGCGCCATTAATCAAGAAGCAAAATGTGGATACAATGAATATCCCATCTATCTGTAGCTCATCTTAATGGGCTTGTAGGCTGCTCTGATGGGAGACAATGCAGCGGTGGAGGGGAAGAAGCACATTTACAGCAGTGGGAACCCTTGAATGTTCATGTTTCCTGGTGAGATTTGTGCAGGTAGTCTAAATTGTCAACCTTATGGTCACAAGCACAGTTCTGTATCCTCTAGGCACCTTCCAACCTTAGCTCACACAGGATATACTGGCTTTGTGGCCTTGACAAAATCATTTTGATGGAAGTACATCAGAACTGTCTGAGAGGATATTTGAAGAGCTATAACCTTGATAACTCTATACACTTTTTGATATACCCTCTTAAAATCATTCAGCAGTGTTGTTCAGGACTCAGACATTGGTGACTTTGCTTCTAGAAATTTATATCAAATATGCTCAAACCTGCTGAGCACATGCTGAAGCTCACCTAACCCTCTGAACACAGAATATCTAACTACTGGGTGTGTAATTTGTGCATGCTGTATTTAACAGTCCTGCTGTCCACTTGTCTATTCCGAGATGATGCATATATATTTTGTGTTTCTCCCATTGCAATGAACACTGGATCACTTCTTTCTACATACAACATCTGACGCTGCATTACACAACAACAGTCAACTCGTGCAGAGCAGTAGATCTGTGTTCATGTTCAAGATATGCTGCTGCTATGAAACCCGAACTATTAGCAAACAGATATGTTGGGAGCTAGTTCCATGAGATACTTTTCATCTAAAAAATTTTTCTTGTGATGGATTGACTTTTCTGAGCACATTTAAAATACGCAAGTCAATTTCATACTATGCAGAAATAAATGGAGGCCAGTGGCTGCATTGAAAGTATAAAATCCTGCTTTCTCAAATTCAAATCACCACCCTGCAATCTCAGCTAAAACCGATTGTTGACGTCTCAAATATATATAATGGAGCCCGCTGTTTTAACAGAGCTTAATGGTGGGGATAGATGCATAAAGTTCCAGTAATAATGCATACGGAATGAAGTTAGTGTCTTGTTTCTGTTCATAGTGGCTCACCATTGACGCCAGATGGACAAATGAAATGAAGGGAGAAGAAATGAGAGGCCAGAGCAGTGAGGGGGGGAGGAGGAGGAGGAGGAGGAGGAGAGGTTAGAGGCTGTTGATTAGACGGAGAATGAGAAAGGAAGGAGGGTAGCGAGATTGGAGGAAGGAGGGCAATGAGTTCAAAGAGGCTTATGAAAAAGGGGGCTGAAATATGGGGAGTGTGGGCAGCAGGTTGATAAATCAGACATGTAGAAGAGGTGAGGGGGAGAAGCATGGAGGACAGACAGGTGAAAAAATGTGATAGGGAGAAGAAAGAGAAAGGAGGAGGAAGAAATTAGATAAGAAGGGGTAAAAATGTGAGGCAAGGAAATGGAAAGGGAAGGAGAGAGCACTATGAAGAGGCAACATAAAGACGAGAAGGTGTGTGTGTGAGAGAGAGAGAGAGAGATAGAGGGAGAGGGGGAGGAGGTCTGCAGCCCGTTCCTTCATAGACGGGAGAGAGAGAAAGAATAAATCAATACTAGATAGAAAGGAAGTGATGCATTAGCAGGAGAAAAGGCCACTCAGTGTCTGTTATACTGCAGCGGGAGAACATTGGTGTGTGTGTGTTTGTGTGTGTGCACAAGCATGCATTGGCCATCTGATATCCTTCAATCTGAGTGCTCTCCCTCTGAGCTCCATCTCTCTGTCTCACCACATTCAGTGCCTTTCCTCTCCTCTCCTCTCCTCCTCTCCCTTCCTCCTCTCCTCTATGAATCTCATTTAGATTCCCAGCTGCCCCCAATGTATATTTTCACCCAAATATCACCCATGAATGAGGATATTTACTCACTTACAGTATTCACTCATTGTATAAAAGCTTTGTTAAATACAACCTTAAAATGTATTCTGAAAAAGCAAATGTTTACAGTTGTGGTGTCTGCAGCCATTGGAGCAACTTGAGTCTATCTGAGCAACATCAGATTGAGGTCAATGAAACATGTTTAGTAAGTCACCTGTCCATCACAAACAGACATTTCTACTAAGCAGATCTATGGGATTCTCAGGTTCATCTGGATTGCATGTCTCTGGACTGTGAGACAGAGGTGAAGCACCCAGAGAAAATCCTCATAACACAAGCAGAACACAAAAAGTCCACACAGATGAGGACCTGGACCGAGGATGAGAGGCAGGTTCTTGCTGTGCAGTGACTATGTCAGACACTCAGCTACCATTTACATAATATACTTCCACACAATTTCACTTTTTATGTATAAATATGTTTAGTGAAATGTTCTTTGCAAACATGGCGGCCGATTCATTAAAATAAAAGAACATTTAAAAGGAGACTCCATTAACTTAAGAAAGATGGCGTCAATATTTTTTTACTTTTCCTTTTTTGTTCAGTCATGGTCATAAATGCTTTTAAAATGATTGCACTCTCCGTTGCCAACCTTCCTCTTCGCAGCATGAGCGCATAGAAAGACCTCCTTTATCTCTTTTATCTTTACATCTCAACTTTTATGCGCTGTAGTAAACATTTATTGGGATGAATAGTAACAAATGTTAACACTCCCTAGACACACACTGGGTTTGAAAATTGCCTGCTCTTTTTAAGACTTTGGAATGATCAGACCTGGTACTAAGCACAAAGCCAACGCCAGAATCAAAGTGGTCCTAAAAGCCTTTTTTTTAGGTGTGTGTGTGTGAAGGACAGATGGTGGAAGTCCACTCAGCACATTCAGCTCAATGCCAAATGATGGGAGAGCCGTGTAGCTATCCAGAGCAAAACTGAGCGAGAAAGAAAGATAGGTTCAGTACGCACTAAGAGCCAGGATAATTAGAGGTATGGATGTTCTGGACTGTGGCCATCCAGAGAGTAGAGAGAGAGAGAGAGAGAGAGAGGAGAGGGAGAGAGAGAGAGAGAGAGAGAGAGAGAGAGAGAGAGAGAGAGAATGACAGAGAGTTGAGAGCGGTCAGCAAAAAAGTGAATCATCAAAGTTTATATTGGAGAGCAAGAGAGAGATAAAGTGCGTCTGTGCATGGGTGTGTGTGTGTGAGGGAGAAATGGTTGCTAATCATGACATGTGTTACACTTTATCTGCAACCTCCATGACACTCATCAGTTGCCCTCCTTATCACTCAATTACCCTGCTGTGCTCAGATCTGCAGATTTGCTTCTTTGATCTTTTCCTCTCCTCAGCTTTGCCTATGTTTATGTGAAGTGCTTCCCAGATAAAAGCTCTTATCCTCTTTAAATTTCACTCCAGACAAGCCGTCCATATGCATGTTTGTATTGTGCTGACAGACACCTGTTTATGTGAATAAACTGAATATTCTGAATACTTCACCATGGCTGAAAATATAAATAATTAAGAGAACAAAGCAAATACAAGCATGCATTCTGGGTAATATTAACAATGCATGAAATATACTGACAACATATCGGTGTACAAATCAAAACATTTCTCCAGTATCCTTTAAGCCAAGAATAACTTAGTTGGTGTTCATGTTCATGTTCACTGTGTTCCACTTGAGAAATTCTTCAAAAGATTGTTTTACTACTATTTACTTTAAAATCAGCTGTTGTTCACTGTCACATTTATGTTTAATGATTAATGACCTAAATGCCTGAGAAGTGCAGTTTGCACCGGCAGCAAAATATTTTTCTGAGCTTCAGACAATGTATGTACTTTACCCTGTGGTTGACTAACAGTATAAAGTACAGAGAGATTGCACATGCATCTTACATTCACCTGCAGATGGAAATATGCAATAGCTCTTCGAAAACTAATAAATGGACATTTGTCAACTACCATATGCAAGGTGCAAGAATGAATGCTCCAAAAACAAGTACATCATAACATCTACAATTATATGACAGCTGGGCAAACTTAATCTGCTGTTAAAGATCATGTGATATGATTAAACACTCCTGAACAGCTGCTACCTGGACCTTAAGATGAGACTGCTTTGTCAACCATATGTATTGTGTTCAGAATGGGATTTCCCCTGTTACTGTAACTTTGAAAGTGAGGCAATATTGTCTGCAGAGAGTGGGGATGGCTAAATGGGGTAAACTGAATGAGACTGATGATCAACATGAAGAAAAACATCAGTAAATCATTTGTGCATGTGCATGAATGTACAAACACATGTGAATAAATATTTGTTGCATGGGCGCATGTGCACCTTTTCGTAATGCATTAAAAATAGGACTAAGTTGACTCAATAACCAAAACATCAAAAACATTACTATTAATAAGTCACAGATTAATCTTCATTGCCTTCTGATCAGTTCCTGACATTAACGACCCTCTCCTCAGAGACATTAAACGAAAAACACAAGGTCTTAAACTGAGCCAAACTAGTGCAGCAGTGCCAACATCAGCTGGGCCCTGAGTCATCACAAATACTCTTCAGAGGTGTCAATATATGTGTTCACTGCTCTGAACCTTTGAAAGCTACTGTCAAGGCCATGCACCACAGCTGATAACACGGTCGTGCCATTCAAATGAGCACATGCAGAAAGAGCAGCTTCAAGAGCTCTATAGCCCCAAGACATGTGCAACATGCATGAAAGCTCCCTGATGTGACCGTCTGTGCAAGTGTTGCAGGGCTCTCCTGCAAGAGTGTGTACAAACAGCAGAGCCACATATCTTTAACCTATAACAACATGCAAGTATGTATGTGTGGCCCCCCTGAGGCTCCACTGTCATTTAGCCTATACAAATTAGGTTGTTTAGTATTTGCATGAGGCTTTTTTTTTATGTGTGAACAGAAATTCAGTCCTGGATCAAATGCAAATCATGAGTCAGTGTGTGCAGATAGCAGGGAAGGAGAGCCTGTGGGTAAACTTGTTGATGTCACGCCTCCCCCTCATTAGAAAGCAGCTCCTCATTCTCATGCACACACTGATGCTCCTGTAAACACAACCAGCCTCTTGTAGGGGGGCCCCGCACGCCTCCCCCTCCTTCCCCCCCAGCACTGGCTTATTGTCCATCTACAGGTGCTTGGTTTGGGGGGGCGAATCGTGAGGCTTTTTTTTTTGCAGCAACAGGACCGCAGCCTGTGGCACAGCCTCCCCGTCCTGGTCTCAGTCATCACAGCCACAACCTGCTCTGAACGCCGTTGAAGGTTCTCACTCACCCCCAGTCTGCACCGGAGCCTCCGCAGATACTCATCCATGTCGGTGTCTGCGGTGCCGCTGCAGATCCCTCCTCTCCACGCACCGAGCTTCCACAATAAGGCAGTTTATGTGTGTGTGCGCGCGCGCATGTGTGTGTTTTGTCCCCCGCTGCGCTCGCACTGCACCACTCTCCGCCGCCGTGTGCGCCCTCGGTGCTCCCCTCCTCCTCCTCGCTCCTCTGCGGGGTGAAGCCACGGCGCCGAGCGGTGGGTGTGACGGCAGGAAGAGGAGATCCGACGGAGGCGCGCCCGGTGATTCAACCGCGCTCCCTGCGGTCGGGAGCCCCCCCACATACAGGCTGCACGCATGCACACCTATGCATATGCACAGCCTCAGTGTGCGCCAATGAAAAAAGCGCATCGCACGGAGGGAATAATAAATATCAAGGCATGGACTGCAGCCACTTCACTGTTGATTTCAGCACCTTCACGCATTCGGTGCACGTGAAAACATCTTTTACACATGTTTCCATTTTGCTGCAGTATGATCCAAACCAGAAACACCAGAAGTGCAATGCAATGTGACAGGAAGCACTTTAATTAATCTGAAAAATGGCCTGTGAGTCACAACCAGAGAAAACTGAAAATGCACACACACACACACACACACACACACACACACACACACACACACACGCACGCACACACACACACACACACACACACACACACACACACACACACACACAATGGAAAGAAAGTCAGCCAACTGAAATTTTAATATTCAAAATGGACAAGTCCTTTATCATTAGGTCAATGTGCCACTGGATTTATCTTTTCATATGTATATTAGTCTGTCTGTCTGTCTCTCTCTCTATCTCTATCTCTATATCTGTCTATTTGTTGGGCCCCCATAGGCCCTCCACTAACCACCCTATAAGCATTATACAGCAGACAATTGGTATCTGCCAGTACTCATATCCTGGTGTAATGCTACCTGGCGCCAAGATTTCCATGAGTCATCATGATAATTAGATTGAACACAGCCTAATTTAGGATCTGTGCCATGCAATATAAACAATATAAACCAAAGGTGCTGCAAGACCTATATTTTGAGAAAATGAATTTGGAGTTAATTAAATGACCAAACTGATACCTGGGGGCCTGGGACACCTGGGCCGCTTGCCTGCTTTTCCATGTTGGTAATCCAGCCTTGTCATGTATAGGCCTCCACTACCTCTATGAAATTATGCCAGTTTTAGACTGACCCTAGTCTGCATAGTGGCTCTGAAAACAGTAATATAACTGGGATGCTTTTAAAAATTGGTAAAACACACTTCTCTATATTACCACTTCAGGTTTTCAAAACTGTTCACACAGTTTTTTTCTCCAACATGTAGCACTACACAACACTACAGTGTATATATTGCAGACAGGAATCAGAAATGTTGCAATATGCTTATATATTTGACATTTTTCTATCAAGTAATTCTAAGTGTGCAAAATGAAACTGAAGTCATTCCAGTAATACAACACCTTACATATTCACTATACACACCTCAGTAGCTGAAATACAACAGTGCTGGTCAATCCTTACTGCTGCTGTGGTAATTCTTATTCACATCTTCTGTCCTCTCTTCTAATTCACCTGAGAAAGAATCTTATTAAATGCCTGATCCAAACCTGTGCTCTTTACAACCTGTGTAGCTCTGTCCAGACATCCAGCATTCATTGTATCCAAAAATGACAACTGATTATGTCCCTGGTGGTCATAAACCTTTCACCTCCATGAGTGGAGTTTGAATGATGATGAATTCTTCTATCCGGTTGAGGAATGAAGAGTAAGGTGAAGGGAACAACACATCAAGGGATGGGCTGAAAACCACTCTATGACTGGGAGACAACAGTGAAATACCACATCATCCCATACGATTACATAATGTGTGTGTGTAATGTTTTTGAGTGTAAAATAGTTTTTATGATAGCATGTAAAAACATGCAAAATGGAGTAAACACACACTATTCATGAAATTTGAAAGATGTGGTCATTGAATGCATTTAGTGTAAAAGCAATTAAAAGTGATTTAGTTTGTTTCACACTGACTGTTGTGCTGTTTGTGTGACAGGTTTTTAGTGTTACCAGTTGCAAAAAAAACCCTGTAATCCTGAGATCAGAATAGATGAAGATTATTTTTTATATGATGTCATAAAAGGACAAAATTTGAAATAGGAACTAGGAACAGAATAATACATTAGACATCCAGTAATACTCAAGCATGTGCCTATGTATTTGTATCTCTGTGTGGTCGTTTTCACTGTTACTGTCTTTGACTTTTAGTTTCGTACAACATTCTTTGGAATCAATCATAGCCTAACTCATTTTACTGCAGTAGGCAATATGAGCATCACTAAAAGATGTCGCGGTTTCTCATTTGTGGTGAAAGCAGTGATACTCTGGTCTTACAGTAATGCAGGCTGTGTTAGTGCACCATCAATGTTGGGAGCCAAAAGGTCCTTGTACTCTAAGATCTGAGTCAAGCTAGACATAATCAATATGGCTCCTGGTCACAATCTTCAAAACAAAACTGTAATAGATTTTTTTTTAAAGTAATACAGAGTGAGAATAAAGTGATAGTACACACACACACACTCACACACACACACACACACACACACACACACACACACACACACACACACACACACTAACACAACTATGTATATACATACATATTTACAAAGGAAATCATGTACTAGTTTTCTCCACATAATGCTCCAGAACAATTACGCCAACTTTCCCTAAACTTGGCTTTGTTACTTTGTCCTGCAATTTGTAATTTATTTCCCAGGGTTCCTTTTGATAAACCCCTTAAAATTAAGCTTGGACTTATTAAATTAAACTGGCAATATCAGGAGAGGCAAAGACAGCAACAGTGACACTGACACTAATCACAGACTGAGACAAATATGAATGAATGAGACATGTGTATCTCTGTCTGTCCCTGTGTCTTTCTTCAGTGTTGAGCTGCTTTTGCAGCTGATGATGAAAAAAAAAAACACTGAGAAACCTTCAGCCCAGTAACTGTTGTTGCACTGATAATATGAGACATCTCTTCATCAAATATTTGGCCAGTTATGGACAATAAGACAAAGACAAAACCAACGAGTAAGCAAATCTAGACATAAAAAGTTCATTGTTAATTGCATTATCTTGATGAAAGACTGTTGTGAACAGAGCAGCCGACGGCCTGAAATGACAGCAGATGGATAGGAATAGACCTCAGTATGGTCCCTTTGTAGATTATTGTCCACCTGTAAGATATGAAGAACACCCTGGCAGTACTTCAGGAAAACTATACAATAAACTCTGCTTCAAGTGTGCTCTTGTGGCTGACAAAAGATAAGATGGCCTCAGTATGAATATCATGAGAGAACATCGATCACCTCAGTGAAGTTCAGGTCAGTGGGTGTGTGGCTGGTGAGACCATATTATAGACTAAAAAAGCCTTTAAATATGTTAGAGTGTCTTCAGTGACAACACAGGCAATGTAAAAGATATACTCACAAGTTAGTGAGGCCAGAAAAGGTTTGGAAGATGAAGCTTCCCTTGACACCGCTGTAAATTAAATCACAGAAAATCAAGAGATAGTAGCAAGTAACCATCCTCAAGCAGGAAGGATGTATGAACAGTTGACTTGCCCTTATTTTTGTCTCATTAAAACAAATTTGAAGTGGTAAGTTGGATCTAGTCTAATCAAGTATCTGCTTGGTGAAATTGTGTGTGTGTGTGAGTGTGTGTGTGTGAGAGAGAAGGATTTAGTAATGTTGAGGAAGACAGAGAGGAAGAAAGAGAGCAGATGAGTAAACAGGACAGAAATACCAATCACTGTGCGAGTGCTGCATTTTGTTGCTGCTGAGGTTTTGCCTGGATGATCCATCTGCTCTGGCATCAATGCTTTTTTTCCAATGAAAGCTGAAATTAAATACTCTAGAATTATTATTATTTCTTTGGTCTTTTTTAGTCACCAACAAGGTGGGATGTGCATGTGTTTTTCACAGTGCACATTGTAATTTCAGGTTTATCTCTTTTTGTCATTTAGATGTCGAACCTGTCCTGCTCACATCTTAGGAAACTACTATTAACCCAGTAGAGTCAAAATTGTGATTGAAAACACAGTAAAATTAGTTGAACTTATTGCATGCACATCTAGAAGCGCTGTGTATGGGCCCTTTTTCTCAATATGAAACTAATTGGCAGAGAATAAAATATTCAAATCCTCAGTGATTTGGCAAAATTGAAGCTACACAAACTGCAGTCTAAAGTATTTACGCATTTCCCACTTTTAAAATTAAAATAGAATAAGTCTATTGCAAGTCTATTGATTTTGGATTCCACTGTACTGTCATGCTATTCCTATAACATTCCCATTACTATAATATGTTATGGCCAGACAGCTCAAAATGATGTTGCAAATTCAAATATATTTGATGTGTAATGTAAGCATGAGCAAAAGAAAGGAACAATTACAAAACTCATGGACAATAATTATTCATTTTGTTCTGGTGAAAGTTTACTGTTTGGGAAACATGCAAGTTTATGTGCAGAAAGTTTGCTGCTGTGTTGAATACTGATGATGTGCTTTTACCTGAGCTGACAGAGGGAAAAAACTCTTGCAGGCAACAGGCTCTGCAGCTTTGATCCATTAACGCTCCTGCCTGCTCGCTCTTTTATGGGGAAACAAAGATCTGTCGTATTTCGCCTCTGAATAATTTCCCATTACACAAGTAAGGCTTACAGCGTCTGCACAACAGTCCTGAACCGGTTTAATTTTCCATAGAAAACAATAGGCCTCGCTAATTGATTTTAATGGCTCTCTCCGCCACGATGCGCCCCTCATGACTTGGAGAGAGGTCTTTAAGATTATTATTATTAGTATAATTGCCATTACCCCCACACTTTCCCTTTGCGAATGGGAGACAGAGGAAGAATATCTTTGCCCTTAAGCTGAACAAATAATTATTAGAGACAGGAAACAAACAGACGACCCTCACACATACACACACACACACACACACACCTTAGACTAGACCCCCTCCTGCAGAGCCTCATCCCCTGCGCCGCCCTCTTCGTGCAGAGTGCCGCTTGTAATTTATGCAAAATTAATTGATACATCTTTTATAATTGATGTGCTGTAAACTTAATGAGTAATTTATGTAATTAGTCAATTAAGGATAATTCCAGCATATGTTCGGCATGCCCAGAAGGTGTGCTTTACAACTAGTTATTTGTCCAGGAGTTGGGTGCAGGCGAAGACTACCTAATTAATTTTGTTATGCAGATCAGCCTCGGTGTCTATTTAACGGCCCCCTTTGTGAAAACAGATTTAATATTGATCTTTCCCGGGCGTTTAAAGAGGATGCTTTTACCCGTGTTGGCCTCTGAGGGCCCCTGAGTTTCAAAACTCATTTTTCAGGCGCCAGGAAAACAATTACAACAACAACAACAACTATCTTTATTTAGCGGTGGATGTGTAATTGTTCCCTCTTTTTAAAAGCACTAAAAAGTGCAGTTGCATGATGTCTTTAAAATATGCTCTCCGTCGACACAGTTGACCTTTTGAAGGACTGAGACATAACTGGAGACGCGCTGGCTAATTAATTGACACAGTTTTGAATATTCATACCTAATACTTGCCCTTAATTACATTGTTGGACTTCTCTCCTAGGAGGCTAAATCACGGAAGGCTTAATTATTGTAATGTATTCTGGGGCCCAAAGGGGTACCGGGGAAGACAGGAGCCATCAAGGACCCAGTCATGACACCTGGATGGAGAAAAGAAAAAAATATATATATATGAGGAAGGGAGCAGCTTGTTGTTGTGAAAAACATTCAGAGCAGGGGATGAAGTTTGTTTACATCCTTGTAGGATTCACCAGAGAGTGTTTGAACAGACAGACAGCCGCCGGACTCCCCTCTCAGCAATTAATCAACAACAGCTCCTCTCTCTCTCTCTCTCTTTCTGAGTGTGTGTGTGTGGGTGGGTGCGTGCGTAATTGAGAGCAGGAGAAGCGCACTGATGATTGTGCGCAAAGGAAGACATGATTTATTGTTTGCAAAGTCTGAAAGTGCAGTCGGGCAAATTTAACAAAGAGGTTGAATTCATATATTCGGTTCTTTGCTATTTATCTCCTCAAGTGAAAATCACTGTGACGGCAAGTTAATTCTAAATTATCTGTCATTTCGATCACTGAGTAACATCTCAATTTTTAAAAATGTGTAATCAGAAATGTTTATGACACAGCAAACTTTATATGCCATCCAACACTAATAACATGGCAGCATATATCCATTCAAACAGATTGCTGTATCTGGCTGGATAGGTCAAAGGTCAGGGTGGGCAGTCATGGAGCAATAGAGGATTTAGAAGAAAGGTCCCTTTAAAGACAGTTTAGTGGTTATTTTCTGTCCCTGTGTACTTTAGGCACGACTCTTTGATTGGCAAACAGGAGATTATAAACGCACCACCCACCCCTCATTTTTATTCATTTCTTTACCCCCATCTCTCAGTCTCTCTCTCTCACTCTCCCTCACACACACACACACGCACATACACACACACACACACACACACACACTCTCCCCTGACGTGTCCCCTAAGTGTCTGGATAATAGATAATAGAGCCGGCGACCTGCGGGGGTCTTACAAAAACGGCGCTCGGCGAGTGGGAGCATCGCACAAGAGGAGAGGAGCGCACGCCACACAGAGACAGACAGACAACTGGCCCCTCACATCCTGCAGCCTCGGCGGAGACGGGGGGGACACCGAGAGGACCGCTCAACTTTTGTACACGGAGACTGACTCTTACGCACGGAAGCTGACTTTTACGCACGGAGGCTGACTTTTACGCACAACTCCAAGCGCATAATTTGACAGAGACAAGTCTTCAAGGGAGACTCTTGGGATGCAGGAGCCACTGGAGGATCTCACCTGACAGCTGAGGGCCATCAGGATACACTTTTAATCCATATAACGAGATTTTTTTTTTACTAGCTTCTAATCTGATGGCTTTGGATCAGATGGAGACTGAAATGCAATGACCTCCTCAGATTATATCATTTAAAATATAAGTTTAAAAGCTGTTTTTATTTAACTCTTCAAACTTCAAGAAGACAGTATCCAGTCATGCCTCGTCCTGGGAAGAACTCTTACAGCGACCAGAAGCCCCCATACTCCTACATATCCCTGACAGCGATGGCTATCCAGAACTCAAGCGACAAGATGCTGCCTCTGAGTGACATTTACAAGTTCATCATGGACAGGTTTCCCTATTATAGAGAGAACACCCAGCGGTGGCAGAACTCCCTGAGACACAACCTCTCCTTCAACGACTGCTTCATCAAGATCCCCCGGCGGCCTGATCAGCCCGGGAAGGGCAGCTTCTGGGCTCTGCACCCGGACTGCGGAGACATGTTTGAGAACGGCAGCTTCCTGAGGAGACGGAAGCGCTTCAAGGTGCTGCGCGCGGAGCACATGGCCTGCAAGAGCTCCCCCATGATGCACTACTTTCACCATCACCACCACCACCCGGGCACCAAGCTGGGCGCTGCGTCCGGCCACCACGACCCCGCCGCCGGCCCGGCGAGCACCGTGGGTCGCCTCCCTCACTTCCAGGGTTACGGGGGCATCGCTTGTGCGCAGCCAGGCGGGTTTAAACACCCGTTTGCAATCGAGAACATCATAGGACGGGACTACAAGGGTGTGATGGCCAGCGGGCTCCCCCTCACCTCCGTCATGCACCACCTGGGTTACCCGGTACCTCCGCAGCTCAGCAGCGTGGTCAACTCCATGTGGCCGCACGTCGGGATGCTGTCCGAGTCCATGCCCGTGCCCGTGCCAGCATCCTCCGAGTACGCGCCCTTCAGCATGTCAGCAAAGGGCCTGTACCACAACGCCAACGCGCAGACCCTGCCCGCCGTGCCCGTGCCAATCAAACCCACCCCATCTCTGGGTCCAGTGCCCGGCCTGACGGGGCTGCAGCCCGGCTCGACCCAGCTCTGCGCACCGGCCTCAGTGATGGAGAAGAGCGACCTGCTGGAGGGGAAAGGCAACCCTCTGCACTCGGCTCTCCTGCTGTCCTAACCGGGTAAACTGCGCTGGACTTTGTAATTGCATTAAAAAATAAGACAGAATAGGCCTATAATGACACATCATAGTTTAAGCGAAGTGCAGCTGTGGGGGAGTTGTAGAAAGTAAGGTTAACATTGTGCTGTGTAATGATTTTTTCATTAGACCCATGTTGATTGAAATCCTAATTTATTTGCACAATTTGTGAGGGCATTTACCACATACTGTAATGTGGCACTGATAAATACAATCAGACAAGTAAACCCAAAGAAAGCTTTGATTTCGGAGACAATTCTTTCCAAATGCAAACACACCACTGTTTCTATATTTTTGGGCTCTTATTCTATTTATTTCATTGGAATCTATAGTAGGCCTGTCGGATAAAGACAAACAGGCCTTCACGGTGTTCAATTAGGCCTGTTGCACTTTTTTTTTCCTGTGTTACTTAGCGGTGCATTGAAAACATTATGCTTGTATTATAACACTATTTATCTGAGGATATTTATAAAGAACTTAAAACCGAATCTTCTTTGTTGTTGTTTTATTTCATTCGTCTTAATTTCCATATGTTTTTAGGGGGAATAACTGTCTGCACCTCACAACTGCATTGGAAAAAAAAGTAAAATTCCAATAGAGTCTGGCATTATTTTATTTTGAATTACCGTGAGATTAAGTTAATCTGAGGCAAAACTCATAATATTCATAATGCTGTCTGACTGTTAGGATTTAATTATGGTGATTTTATCGTGTGTAATAATGACCTCTCTAAACACAGTTATTTAATATTATAATAAGTAGGATAGTCCTCAAATCTGTTGCCACCAGTTGCTTTTTGAAATGTATCATTTAACTTTATTTTCCTTATTTTATACATGTGAGATGCAACAGATCCCCATTTAATTGAGATTTTTATTTACACTACATTTTGACTGTAACTATAAATGGGACACACTGTAATAATAATAAGAGTGAAAGCTGTGCAGTGATTTCTACTGAATCAAAACATAATGACATAAAGGTAATTCGTAGCTTTTCAGATTCTTGACTTAATCAAATTCAACAACACCCACTTGAGCATCTAACACTGACTGGTAACAGGGGAAATGTATATTGAATATTAAACAATTCACTAAATTGTACTTTCTTAAGTTCACGTGCCTTCCCCAAATTCAAGAGATAAACATTTGAGGAAAAAAGACCTGTAAAAAAAAAAACAACGGGATTTTTTTTCTGAGCCAAACTTTCCTCAGAGAGAGGTGTTCAGATTGAGGTCATGCTCCCATCGCCATGATTATGTCAACACATTCACACACATGCGAGCACCATGGCATGAATCACATCTGGATTGGGCGTATGTGCTGATGCATGTGGCGTTCAGGAGAGGTTTTTATGATCTTCATAAGATGGATATGAGCAGGCGACACTCTGGGCTGCATAACTTCAAAAGCAGGCAGAGTGATCGGATCAAGTTTTTGCTCTTTTGTTTCCTCTCTTTAAACATAGCTTTGAAGCTTCTCCTCTCCAGCAGCACAAAGCGCCAGGTTCAGCCCACTGAAAATGACTTATACTCAACCTCCTCTGCCCTGTTTAGCATCCCAAAGGCTCCCACAGCCGACACTATTGTCACACCAGCCTCTGAACAAATAATTGAGATGCACCAGCGGAGGAGAGGCGTGGGAGTGAAGAATTAAAACATATTTGGCTGTCAATGCTAACGAGCAGAATACGTGTAATAGTGATGACCCTCATCTTCTTCTTCCTCCTAATCTTATATTTTATCATTCTGTTTTCTGTATCCTAGTTTTTTAGGGGGGACAGAGTTACCTGCCTTTTTTGCTGAAAACTATATTTCCAAAGTCTCTTTTTATCTACTTACTCTCATCTACAAATGCACATGTTCGCACACTCTTTCACTGCAGGGTGTCTGTGATTCCTAGTTAAAGGGAACTGCAATTTCAATGGTGTGACAAAAGTGTCTATGTGAAAAGTGTGTCCCCCTGCCTGTAGGTGTGTGTGTGTGTGTGTGTGTGTGTGTGTGTGTGCGTGCATGTTGCTTTAATTCCCTGATCAGCAGGCCTCAATGTCTTTAATAGCCCTCACTGCATTAGTGTATAATTAAATGCCACTAATTAAGACACAATAAGAGGAGTAATAATGCAGCCATTATTACCCTCCATGATCCTCTGTCCTCTCAACACTGGAGTTAGATGCCTCTGGAATCATAATACCACATGAGGTCTCCTAATGTGCACATGTGTTTATGCACAGGCTAATAGGAGGTATATGTGCAGTTTATGTTTATAAGGTCTGACACTGCTGTTTGTGTCAAAGCATTTAACAGCATGTGTTAAATGATTTTCAGGACAAGTCTCAGCAGCAAGGTGGAAAAAAGGAGACATCAGTCTTAGAGGCTCTTATTTTTACAGGCATGCTGTCATGCAGGTTCCATTCGATTTTTTGTGGCGTCTCAATATTAACATTTTGTGTGATATGTTGATGAGAAACATAATCTCATCAATGTTTTTACAAAATACATTTAAAATAATTCTTAGGAGCTGTACTTGGAAAATATTTGTGCCATCATCCAGGCATACAGATTTTGGACAACTTTCTAAGTTTGTGTTTCAAAAACAGTATTCAACACAACAGTTATCATCAGATACTACTGATTAAATAATTCACAAAAAATGTTTTTTTTTCTTTAATCAAAAGAAATGCCAGCTCACTTCAATTTGAGAATTAAAACAACCGCTAACTTGGATGGGATGTGACAGACTTACATTTTTTGCAGATATGAATGTGAATCAGAAACTGATATAAAATCATAATCATAACCTCAGAGTAATTGCAGTAAATAAATGAATGAATGGCAAACACAGGTTGTTGTTTCAGTGTCATATCTCACTCCAAAATGACAGAAAACTGCAAGTCTTATGTGTTGGATTGGCTTGAAATGATTAAACTCTCTGTTGTCACTTCTTAAAATTATAAGATTTAATTTAAAATAATGTGGACTAATAAAAAAATACAGAAAAATAGAATCCAGTTATCACATGATTTGCTGGTGACTCATCTCCAAATTTGTAAAACCTGTAACATGTAAAAGCTGAGCCCTGGAGACTTTTTTAAAAAGGGCTTTTAACATCAACACAACAGCTTATATTAGACTGAGATAGGGTTACTAAAGACACTAAACAAAAACGAATCAATGAAAACACTGATATCTTATGTAAGGACACATTTCAGCATCAGTATATAAAATTAATCTGGTTGTAAGTTCTTTTTCCAACAAGCTGACACATTCTCATGCATTCATACAGTAACCCTAGTTTTAGCAAGGCTATGATGATCTCATTTAAACAACACAAATACAATGTCACACTGCATGAAAAACTGTACACTGATAAAAGTGTATGAGACATTAATATGAGAGAACTCTGTATTCATGGAAAAACTGTTCATCATGAAATATGAGTTTAAAATGAATAATAGGAGTCTTATGAATGAATAAAACATTTAGGTCAGAGGTGTTTCACTGTCAGCCCTCAGAA
The DNA here is from genome assembly GCA_037975185.1 of Centropyge bicolor. Classification (NCBI taxonomy): domain Eukaryota; kingdom Metazoa; phylum Chordata; class Actinopteri; family Pomacanthidae; genus Centropyge; species Centropyge bicolor. The sequence goes on from JBBMOC010000013.1 coordinate 4,415,959, forward strand.
ACGAAACGTTACGGTCTTGAATAGACGATGATACATTAGTGGTAATTACCCACACTTCATAGGGGCCAGGGTGGCAAATTCTACATGCGTTTTTCTTAATGACCAGCAAGAGCAGGCCATCATAATGAGGAGCTTAATTCATTGATCTGATCTGCCGTTTGCACAAACTCAAGCACACTGTACACGCTCACACACACACGAACATGAACAACCTTAAATATTATCCTTTGTTCCAGACTGCAGTCTTTTATTCAACGTTGGCAACATCAGATGGCAGAAATTTGTTCTAATTTCTTTAAACCTATAATTGCCATACAAGGATTCCTTGTTCAGTCACAGCTTGAATGAGTAATTAAAAATATCTGTTCAACCATTTCAACAATAAATGGAGGCATAATTCTACATTACAGCAGGTATTAACTTTGTTTAACAATTTTGCTGTATCACATGAGCTTCATGAAGTACTCGTTATCAAAGGCTAAAATGCATCATATTGGTTCATAATCTGCAGAAGCACAGCACAGTGATGGAGCACACAGTTTAAAAGGAGCAGAGAAAGAAAGAAAGAAAGAAAGGGCATTGAGTGTGAGACAGAGAGATGTACAGCTATACAAGGTCATCGGGGCTTCACGCCCTCTCACAGAACTAATGAAACTGTAATATTCTTAAGAGGTTTCTTCCTCCTCCAAATTTGTCAGAGGTTACAGGATGACTACTGACCTCCTGATGCAGTCTGAGCAGATCCGTACATGAGGACCTTGAAACAGACAGACAGACTTAAGAGAGACAATCTTCACCACCTAATTATACATAAATAATTCATAACCAAATTGCGTAAATTTAATTGAACTGAGTTGAATTGAAAGGGTTAACAATAACAATAATAAATACCACAGTGCTGATTTTTCTGAGAGTTTCCTCTCAGTCCATTGATTCACATTTTTTTGGATTGGCTGTTTAATTTTGTTTTAATCACAAAATTGTGATGACACAAGCTTGTGTGTTATTTTCTTTCTTTTTTGATGCAGGAACTCAAAGTACATTATACATAAGAATACATATACATATGTAATGTTTTTATGTAAGAATATCTACAAGTAGTTTTTTAGTAGTATATTATTTATTGAAAAATCCAAATATAATATGAACTCATATGAGATATAATTAGTATATATCAGAACTGAAATTAAGTTGTCTGTCTATTACATAAATGTATATATATCTCATGTTTAAGTTTCCATGTAAAACAATCCATATGTCTTGATGTGTCTTTATGTCTTGATGTTTTTCCTCATATTTCTCCTTCTTTCACCTGCTGCTGCAATGATGTCTTTTATGGAGGCTGAAGTGTGCCAGTGGTTGTATATAATCAATTGGTTAATGTATAGAAATACATAAAAACACAATTGAGAGATTATGATACTCAAGAGATTAATGAATTAGCAAACCTATTAGCAAAAGAGTTACGCAATATTAAATTGATTTTTCTATCTTTGAATGATTAGTTATTAAAATCAATTTGAAATTTGACTCTTTGTTAATCAATTTTCTAATGTGTCTGCTAATTACACTTTATCTCACAAATAATCAGTTTTATTGCAAATATCAAATTCAATTTCATTCATAGTTTCATTAAGACACTTACAGAAGCATGAAAGGCTCTGTTAACTTGTCAAATCCACATTTTAGGGCAATATGTAATTCTAGTGCTGCTGTCATCAGTCTGGCCAAAAATTCACCTAATTTCCAAGTGTGTGATTTTCCAAGTTCCTCTAAATCTTGTTGAATTAATTTATATCCTCCTTTATATCCTTTATATTTAGTCGATTAATCCAAAAACCTGCTACAGAACAGGGATTAGTAAATCTATTTCATTTATTTCCAAATATTTATTCAGGGAAGTATTATTAATGCTCTGCAATGCTCATTTTTGCTGAGTCGACTCTACAGTTACACACATTCACACGTGGAAGCTGCCCAGTACAACCACATCCTGATCTGCTCCAGCTCATATGAGTCCCTATAGTAACACATTGTCACATTGTGTTCTACTATTGTGTTACAATAGTAGATGTTGACCTTAACCACCACAGTCTCCACTTACTGTAATGCCCTCTGTGGGGGTCTGCACTTCTGATATGACAACTTATTGTAACAGTATATGTGATTCAGTGCGAGCAGGCAGCCGGCATACGGCTACATCTGCTCTTATCTTGGTAATGGTCGCCTTGTCATATTCACGGCCATGGTCTTTAATAGAGGAACGAGGGGACAAGTCATCTGGCATGTGTCGACTGGAGTCAGCATCAGCCAATGAAAAGACCATCGGAGGGGAATTAGCATATTGGCTTCAGGCCTGGAGACAGAGAGAAGCTGTCAGGGGAGAGAGTCCTAACGACAGGTCACTCCGGACCACTGCACATTACTATAACTCTTCTTCTGTCTTTCCTCCATAATGAACCCTATTCTCTTTCTCCAATTTCAATTTTTCCCTCCTTCTTTGACCCTGCATTGTCTTAAAATGCAGCTCACCTGATCCTCCAAGCAAGACGATGTTAGCGTCATCCTCATATTCTTTTTCACGTGTACCTGTTTTGTTCCGCTCTTTTCCACCTATTCGACAAAACTGTCTCCCCTCTCACTCCTTTCTCTCTCTCTATGTCTTCCCCTCCCCCCCCTCTCTGTCTCTTCTTTCTCCTTAATAATTAGACAGTGATTCACTGATCAGGGGTCAAATTTTATCTGCCCCCTCTGGCTGAAGTGCATTGTCTCTGCGCCGTCCTCGAAGTAAGGTCTTCTGACGCAGCTCATATCATCTTCAATCTGCCATCTATCTTTATCGGTCCAAATTATTACACCTTATTATCCATTATTACTTTTTATTATCAATTCAAAGCAGGTCAGTGGTTCAGCCGTTCTGGCCTCCTTCCCAATGTTTCTCCTCTCCGACTTCCCCACTTTCTCATTTTCTCTTTGGAGTTCAGACCAAGAAGTTCTTTGGCCACAAAACTTCAGCAGTTTTATAAGAGGTTAAGTGCTACGCGAGAGGATGAGTGCCCATATAGGCTCACTTGACTCCTCAATAATAGAGATTAAAGTGAAATGGAAATTAACAAAGTGTATCATCAGCTGTTCCTCTGCTCAGAGTTTGTACTTATAATTTTAAATCACGTCACACAATGTCAAAACATAATAATTGGCAGTGCTACAGGGAAAACCTAATAACAAAGGTTTGGCTTTAGTAAAACTGCCTTGGATCAAGACAGGACCTGTTTGGTTACATGAAGGCACAGAATGAAAATATGTACAAAACATAATCAAATGTTTTCTCTCATAACATCTATCAAACTGCTCAGGCCAACAAAATCAGTGATTGTTCTGACACAATCCTGTGTGTTATCTACAGATTTAATTACTTTACATATTTCATTTTGGCCTTTTCAATTTCAAACATATAAAGGAACTGTTTACATGCTTATTCTGTAATGTTGTAGCATTTCAAATGTAGGTCTCAAATTATTATACATACTATAAAAAAAAAACAATAACATTTTTGTCCCCCTTCACATGATGATTATGATGATTATTTTTATTGTGTCTTCATTACTATAAGTACATGGTTTAACAATATGGGTGTAAGGTTTTGACTATCAACCTGCAGAATTTTAATTTAATGGCAAACTGATATTGAGAATGAAGCTGATTCATCCTTTGAAATTGGAGCTGGAGAAGCTTTAAAGAAAGAGTAACCAGACTGAATTGACAAAGGCTTGTTTGACTTGTCTTTGATCACCAGGCAGCAGAGGTCCTTCCTGTCCCATCCACTACACTGAGCTGAATCACCACAGACACTTCGAAGTAATTCCTCTTACTGAGAAAGAGTCAGCTTCTATGAAAACAGAGTTGAAGTTTCCATTGAACCTTCTTTGTGATGAAGGAAGGCTAAAAGGTCACTTTTAGCTCTGGGCGGCTGGTTAGCAGGATGAAGTTACTGCCTTCAGTGGGGACAGAGCTGTAATACATCAATGATAATGTACACAGAGGCTGAGGTGAAGTGTGTTTTTTTAAACAAAATGACTGTTTTGCTTTGGGTCCTTATTGGTTTAACTCCCTCTCTCAAAGCAGAGGCTCCTGGTTCATCCCTGCAGCAGTCAGTATTAAGCAACAGCCACAAGTCAGTTGGCCTGCTCATTTACAGTTGCTTTAAATAAAAGGGAAAAGGCTTAGACTGTAAATCTGGGTTTGAATAATGTTTTCATGATGCATCAAATGTGCAAGGTCCTTAAACTTGCTTTGGATCGGGCACTGAGAAGTACAGCTTTGTTGTTAGTATGTGAGAAACATAAAAAAGGAAAATTTTTGAGAGGGTATTAAATTGCAGAACACTTCAAACAGATTCACTCACAATCGGAGAATATTAGTGTCATTCAAAAGCTGGAAATGGATTGAATCAACATGATTCAACAAACCACTGCTGTAATGTTCTGAGTTTGACTCCTGCGAAGTCTTCTCAATGCAAGTTAGACTGAATAAAATACACAGGTCATATCTGAAATGTCCTTTAAAGCATTTTGGTTGATTAGTTAACGGAGTATTCTACACAATGAATTATCAAAATGAAGCCCACAAAATAAAATATAATGAATTATTATTTTAAAAATGTAGCACTCCAGAACAAAAAGGTTTTAACGCTAATGCACTTGACGGCAGTAGAGCATTTGGCAACAATGTACTGATCTCTCGTTAGCATTAATTGCGGCTATGACAAGGCAAGGCAAGGTCCTCCTCTGACTCCCAATCATTTATCTCTCCATTACAGAGAGCACTCTGCGTTTTTATTGGTGTAATAAAGTCGATCTTCACTACCACAAAAAGCCTCCTGACCCCTGGGTGCTCCGGAGGCCCCTGACTCCTCCTGAATGTATTCATCATCCTCATATTCATTCTCTGTCACACACACACACACACACAGAGAAAGAGAGAGAGAGGTAGGGAGAGAGACATACATGGGATATGTTGTTTTTCCACTTACTGTTTAATTAGAACAATAAGAGATGATCATTTTAATGAAGCAGAGGACAGGGGTCCTGAGTGTGTGTTTGTGTATGTGTGTGTGTCTGTGAAGACTTTCAACAAATTAGACTAAAACTCAAATTTCCATTTCTTGGGTAATCACTTTGTGTATTAGAGATATTATAATGCTAATAAGGCTATAGATAAATATGAACTATATACCACCAATATCTTAACTGAGACACGGAAATTTGAGTTTGCCCAAAAGTAAATTTAAGCCATGTGCGCCCTCTTGTGGTTGAAGAACTCACATTGTTTGAAGAGCCTTCAGTTCTGCAACCTGGCCTCCTCTGTGTACCGAGTACAAGACACCATTGTTTGCTAATATGAAACATAAGTAACGAATATTTTGTCGATTAAAGCTTCTATATAACGGAAACCAAACCAACCAAACTGCTATCACAATTCATTTCCATTCATCCAATCCAATTTGGACTTTAACCAAGGAGGAAAAAGTCAAATCATGGCAGAGAAAGAAAGGGAAGCCGCCAAATGTGTGTTATTCAGTGATTTAAATATGATCATGTCAATCAATTATATCCTGAAAATGTCTGAGATTGATATAACTGATATGATGCCCTTGATACACGTGGTGCATGTCTGACAGTAGTTAACTCCTTTCCCCATCAAGACTCTGAAGACTGACTTGGTGTTGTCCACAGGTTTAATGATGGCAAGAAAAGTGTAAAACTAAAGGAAAATGAAAGCAATATCATCAATAAGACATGTACTTAATGTTCAACAATGCAGACACTATATTGTAAACACGACAATATAACTGCTGAGCAAGAGGCGAATGTAAACAACCTGTTAGCATGAGAGCAACAGAGTAGCTAATAGCCCAGCATGAACACCGGAGAAATAAACCGACAAATTCTCCATTTCTACCGTGCTTCTAATTATAAACTTCTTCAAATAACAACATGCAAATTTAACATTATACTGTACATACCGACGATGCAACAGGAACGTAAGATGTGTGCAGGTGCTGACATGAACTGATGAACGAAAAACAATCACAAACTCCGTACTGTTTATTGTCACTTCCTGAATAAAGTTTTGTACAAATTGACAGTTATTTGTAGCTGTACCAAAGAAGCCAGTAGGTGTCACTGTTGCTTTGAAAAATACCTTCATATACATAATAGGCACAATATACATTAATGAACTTTTAGATATTTTTAAGCTAAATGAAAAACATATTATATAAACATTAAAGACTTCTGAACTTATGTCTTTGAGATTTTAAACTTAGATCTTTTTTAACCTTGACAGAACACTCTGTGTGCAGTACTTCATCTGTTGAATGTATTGAATAGGCATTTACGTGTTCAAATCAATAAAAGCAGTCAAAGTAATAGATGCTGATTGTTACGTAAGACTAAAATTCTGGGAGGAAGCACAGTGACAAACAAACTATAAACTGTTTTGGTCTCATTGATATGAACTTATCCTTCCTTTTAAAGACCAGTGCAGGATTACAAAACATTTCCCCAGTTACATGAAATTAAATGTAACCTTTTTAAAAATTGATGTGTTCACTTCACATTTTGACTATAATTACCATCATTTTATTGCATTGTAGCAGCAGTTACTCAAGTTGGATCTAGATAAGAGCACATATTGTGTGTTGTGTGTTGTGGTGTGTTGTATTTCTAGACTACCAGCTGAATAAAGGTCAGTGGTGACGGCCATGCTTTTGAGGTGGTGGGTGCTGTCTGTAGGCCTGGGGTGTTCCGGTCTTTGAATTGCCTTTGAACGAGAGGTCAGCTCTCTTAAAAGCAGATTGTAGTTATGTCATCAAGACCACAACAACACATACTTCAGTGTTTTGTTATGTGTCATAATCTGAACTTAATTCTATTGAATACTTTTTTATTATAAAGTAGCCCTAGAAATAAAGTCATCCTTACTTGGGTTGACTGGTTTTCAGAGAATGTGAATCATTTGTGACGACATTGCGACTTTTTTTTTAATCTACAGTACATTAGAAAGGTCACTGATGATGTGAATGACACACTGTGTCTGTTGTGTGTGTTCTTGTGTGTGCATGTGCGTGAGAGCATGTTCAGCCTTTTTTTCTGATGCAGGCGGGGGCAACGGACCAGTGGTGCAGAGCCACACACTCACCTTTAAAATCTGTCATCGGCACATCCGTCACCCTCATACAGATTTTTCTTTGGAGGTGGACACATCAAGACCTCAGCAGGTGAGAAGAAAATGTTTGCTATTTCAGCATTTGGAATAAACTTCTAGCTATGAAAAGTGTGTTTTGCTTCATGCATCATGCATTGATTCAGTTTTTATTCTTGTTGTCAGAGGGAAACGCACATCATATTAAATAACCAGGAAACAACTATGTGGGTCCTTGGGAAGATCAGGGAGAGCGTGGAGAGCATTCCTCTAGAGCTCAGTCGTTACATGGGCAAGAGTGAGGATGACATTTTTCTCTCGTCAAAAGCCAGTCTCTCTCACAATCTGCACAACAACATTCTCACCCCAGACAAGATCCCAGAGTTCTGCCTGCCCCCGAGGCTTTACAAGAGAACCCCGCTGCTGGAACCTGACACGATGGCACTCTACCTGCATGGTCAGGACCAGCTACCCAAGAGCAGCACTCCACCAAACACAAAACATGTAAAGGTGAAGGATGTCAAGACAAAGAATGGTGATGCATCAGTGGCTTGGAAAACTACAAAGAAACCTTTGCCATTCTCTGCGGAGGGGTACGGCCTGGCTGGGATATATGAGAGTCCCAACACTCGAAGGAAAGAGTCTCTGTTCCACTCAAAGTGTCCTGTCTACATGTTTGACAGAAGCATTCCTGCTGCAGCACCCAGGCTGGCAAAGGAGACAAACCAGCCCAAGAAAACATTATCTGAGCTGCTCCCTAAGTTTTTATGCAAGAGCCTGTCAGAAACAGGAAGGAAAGAAAGTGAAACACCTTCATCCGGTGACTCATCTCCCCTCAGTTCCCCTTTCAGTGCTAAATTCTCCCCCTGCATCCCATCAGGCAGTGGCCGACTTAAAGGCGCAATATCCTGTCCTTCGTTAATTGACAGCAGGGAGAAGAGAGGGAGGTGGAAGAGGGGGGATTTAAGTTTAACAACCTCTCCCAGTTGCCCTCCAAGCTTAGAGGGAAGCTCACTCACCTTAGTCCCACCTGTCCTCGTCCCACTGGATGCTTTGCAGTGCCCAGATAAACGCCAGCATGAGTACGTCCTCCCTCTGCAGGGCTGTGGTAAAGTGCGCCTCTTCGCCACATTCTCCACCAACACACTCTCATCTCTATCCACAGTCCGACTCTGTGTGGTGTCTGTGGAAGGCCTATTGGATGACACTGACAGGCGAACCCTAAACTGTGCCGTGAATCTGTGTCTGACCCCGGGGAAGCGGCAGCAACAGGAGAGCGCCACCATCAGGAACTGCCGCAGCCCTGTGTTTAATGAAGATTTCTTCTTCACAGAGCTCAGTAGAGAGGATCTGCTGGAACTGCAGCTCAGGTTGAAAGTGGTGGATAAACCTGCAGCTGGTACACTGAGGCGAGGGACAGTGATTGGAGCAATCACCAAACCACTGTCTCAGTTAGTGTCACTTACAAAAGAGGTAGAAGAATAATTCATTTTGTATCATTTGGTGGGAAGACAGGACATGATATTTGATAATTAGTATAATATGTACAAAAGAAAAGAGATTAAGAAACAGATATGATTAATAATATGGTTTGTGTATGCTATTGTGCATTTGGCAGCTGCTATGTAACATCTTGCCAGATGAAAAGGATACTAAGTAACAAGTAACAGTATTTCAATATGATGTACACAGTATTCAATTGTACTTATTATGTACTGATAATATAATTGTAATTTTGGTATTCTCTCTCAATCTTTATCTAGCAAAGTTACTATTTTTTCAGTCTAACTTGCAATAGAAATAGAAAAGCAATAAAATAATGAAATAGCATTATTAATTATTAACTAATTAATTGTATATATATAAGTACAATCTGCAAGTAATTAAAGCTAAACATTCACACACACTTTACACCATGGTAATCTCCTGCTGTGCAAGTAGCAAGTCCCCCACAAAGAGAGGCAGGTTTTAGTTGGTTTTTACTCTCTAATTGTGTTTTGACATTATATTAAAAAAAATCAAAGTGTGTGGTGAAGTCATGTTTTCTTCAGTACCTAGTAATACTGATTTGTTTAGTCGATTTGTAAATAGTGTCAATGTACAGGTTGCTTTCCTTAATGAGTCATTATAATAAAGATTTTGACATTATATTGGACATTATATTTTGCAAGTATAATTATTAAAGGTGTCGACTATGCTGTAAGTCATGATTTTGGTTGAATCTTTCTTTTAAAATTCTTTCATTCAGTATTCATATACGCTCAGTTGTTTCTCAGTGTTGCAGCAGCAGGTGAACTTTGCCTGCACGTACGGCATGACGTCAGAGCCCCGCCCACCGTAGGACGTACTGGTCTGAGGTTGGGGCAGTCAGAATGTAAACATGGTGACAGTCAGATGAAAGAAACGCCAAAATGGTCTTCGAAAGCTTGGTGGTAGATGTCCTCAACCGATTTTTAGGGGACTACGTTGTCAACCTTGACAGCTCACAGCTAAAGCTTGGAATATGGGGAGGTAACTGAACTTGTGTTTGCCGTTTCAGTGGGCTAACTAGCTAGCCTGGCGAGCTAGCTAATGCTAACAGACTCTAGCCTCCATTCTCGTGTGACAGGGCTCCCTCAGCTGTCAGTGTCAGTTTGTCTGTCCCAAAATCGAGCTTAGCTGCCTAGTGTGAGCAAGATGGTGCAGCCGAATGCCGGTTTATGGATAGATCAATCAGCAATGTTAATTTCCGATTGCTACAGCTAACCTCATGTTAACCAGCCTTATCTGTTTCTGGTAGGAGTTTGAGAGAGGCGAGCAGTTCAGGGTCACACCCTTTCACACATCCAGGTTATGACTCGCCACTGCACTTCAGCCTGAGTCCTTTTCACAAGATCTACCAGACAGGCTGACTCTCACAGCTCTGAAACACTATCCAGGCAAATGGAAGGATTAAGAGAGAGGTTTCAGAGGCACTGCTAAGCATGTACCAACCTGTTACAACTAACCTAATTACAGAGGGACTTCCTTAGTTTTACCAAACCTGTCGTGAATGGCTTTGAAATGTGCCCCAATGCTCTGAGTGTTAAATTAAGTCAATAGACAAAGGCCAAAGACCACTCCTTAGATTGGACAGAGCCTCATAAATCAATACTAATCCATTTGTTTTATCAGAATGTACATAACAATCAGTAAACTATTATTTTTGTCATCACAGGTGATGCTATTCTTACAAATCTTGAAATAAAGGAAAATGCCTTGGTAAGTTGCAAATAATTCCTAAGTTAGCCAAATTAGTTTTAAGTCATTACATTTTGGCCTTAATTATGTATTTGTTTTACAATAATTTGCTGTTCTTTTGTTTCAGAGTCAACTTGACATTCCTTTCAAAGTCAAAGCCGGTCATATAGGTGAGATTGTAGTCAGTGTCCCTGTGTCTTGTTGTAAAATGTAAATTGTGTCTCTTGTCACCCTTCCCTTGGAAAAGATTTTCTCACTTTGTATTTCTGTTTTTAGGACGGCTGGAGCTCAAGATTCCCTGGAAGAACCTCTATACCCAGTCAGTAGAGGCAACACTGGATGGTGTCTATCTGCTCATAGTCCCCACAGCAAGTAAGATTGCCAGCTATGTCTAGCTAAATACATAAAAAATTATGAGACTTAAGTACTCATTATAGGTATTAAAGTGTATACTATTGATTCCTATGATTTCACTAGTGATATACTGTGCTTGAAGGATATTAACCTGCTGCATGTTAGAGTTAAGATGATTAGACTCCTCATTTTGCATGATCATTTTTTAAAAAAATAATAAAAAAAACACTTTACCTTTGAATGACATGTATTATGATGAAAAGAATATGAAAACATTAAAAATCTAAGTAATATCAAGTTCAGTCTAATGAATACAAACTATGATTAGCAGACACAACACAGCAGTCAGATAAAAGAGGTCTCTCACTTATTCATGACCCTAAAGTACTTGTCAGGGCGAACAGGAAACTTAAGCTTAACCTTTTGTGTATTTCATTGTTTTCAGAGATGTACAGGCAAATAATCATTTGCATTGACCCCATTCTTTCAATTCTTTCCAGGTATAAAGTATGATGCAGAAAAAGAGGAGAAACAGCTGCAGGAGGCTCGTCAGAGGGAGCTACAGAGGATAGAGGAGACGAAACTGAAGGCTGCCGAGCAAGGTCCGGGTTTAAGCTTTGATTTTCATGGGACTGTGTGTTTGTAAACGTGTGAGTCCAGTAAATATTCAGTTTGTGTAATTACACAAAGTCAGGCATTTTTTGCTTCCCAATAAGTGATCAACAGGTTTCAGAGACATTCTTAACCAAGCTGTAATCATCAATTTTCAATTCAATTTCACTGCTGGGTGGGGTAGCCAGGAGAGTTGTAGCAGAGACTAAAAAGAAGCAAAAAACATAGTTGTGTGGAGTAGATGCTGTAAAGTAGCAAGAACAGAGATTTGAAGCTGTGTGGCCATGATTGGTCTGGCTGTGACTTCCTGTGTTGTTTATGGAGCAGCCAGCTGTTTTTACACTTCATGTTTTCTGTGGTTTAGCACTGCTGAGCAAAACAATGTACACTGACCCGAGCTTTGTTGTGTGCGCCTGTTGCCGACATGTCTATTATACTCTTATGTTGAATGCTAAGAGAACTGTATGAATAGAAAACCAGCTAACAGTCCTCAAGTGTTAAACAGTGTCTTTATAGTTTATCTGAACAGCTTATGTGCTATGGATAACAATCAATCAATCCACAATATTCACAACAAGATAGAAGATAACTATGTTCCTTGATATTAGACTCCTGTTAAAATGCAAATTATTTCAAATTTTTAAGTTTCCTTCAAAGCATTCAAATTATGAGAGAACAAATTCAAATTAGTCTGTCAGATGATGTCAGACTTGATATTTCACCATCAGCGCTGCAGTATCATGTAGATGCAGTACTCGCACTACATTGGAAGCCAAATGCAGTCCAACAACTTAATAACATCTTACAATAAACAAGATTTGCATGTTTCATGATAAATCCTCATTAACATCAGTGTAGTAGTCAGAAATTAATACGTAATTTAGTCTAATTATTAGAATAGCTCCCATTCTTACATTATCATTTATGAGCTGTCGATGGAATGAAAAACCAGGTGTTGCATGTTTTTTGGGGGAATTGCTAAAATTGAAAAGATGATGCCAACTTATGTTTTGCTGTATTTAAAAGCATTGATAAAAAGGTTTATAATAAGAAAGATTTGTGTTTGACAGAGAACCCTAAGCTGGAAAAGCAGGACACCTTTGTGGAGAAGCTTGTCACCCAGGTCATCAAAAACCTGCAGGTCAAGATCTCTAACATCCACGTACGCTATGAAGATGATGTGAGTATTCAGGCTAGTTAACTCAGTAATGATATTTATACACAGTGTACCTCAAATTAACTCAAATTTGTGTTATCATGGCTCTCATATTTCTCTCATGTGTTTTCCACAGGTCACAAATCCAAACTGTCCTTTGTCATTTGGAGTGTCACTTAAAAACCTCAGCCTTCAGGTAATGTGTCGTAATGTCCTGCAAGTCACATAGTATCCTATATTACACTCAGCAATGCAAAGGTTATTAAATAATTTATTATTACATTAAACTTAATGTATATATGTGAACATTTTCATCTCAGTGAGGCCTCACTGCTTGTTTGACTTTACAGACAGCTGATGAGAACTGGAATCCCAGTCTTTTGGATGAGAATTCTAGGCTTTTCTTCAAGGTAAGAAATTCAACCACTTAATCTAACAGCTGCATCTGAAGTTATAGCCTGTTCTCTAACAAGTTACCTGAAAGTTGAATTAACTTTAACTAACTCTTTGGCAATTTGAACAAGTTGGTTTGGTTCTATGAAATGGGTATGTCAGCAGTTGTTCTAAGAACCAGTTTCTTTAGGCCATGATCCAAACTTTAGAAATCATTGTATGCTGTCAGCTCAACACCACTCTAATTGCTCTCTGTTTTTCTTCGTTTCAGTTGGTTCGACTAGACAGCTTGTTTGCCTACTGGAATGTCAACTCAATACTCTTCTCCAGTCACAGTGCAGACGAGGCTTTGGTGAGTCACTCCATTATTGCTGTGTTGGACCTTGTCTCCACCAGCCTGTCTTACTCTGCTTTTTTGAGACACGACCTAATTACTGTGGGAAAGCAGAACAATTGTAACCGGCCAGTTTCATTTTTTGGCAGTAGAACACTTTCAAAGTTACAGAGTCACAATATAAAAGGTCTTTTTCTCAAATCCTCTTGAATTCTGGTTATAATTCTCTTGGTGAACATTAGAAGAAGGCCGCTGCACATTTTATTAACCGTTCATTTAATCTGCAAATGCTGTTTCTAGAAAATGCCCAATGGGTAGAATGTTAAGGTTAAGAAAATATTCAGGAAAACGGGTAAAATGTAAACAAAGCTTGTCTACCTGTGTCCTCAGGAATGTCTCCAGAGCAGCATGGAAATCAACAACTCTCTTCCTGTTAGCCATGACTTCAGTGAGTGCTTTAGTGTCATTCTTTACTCGCATTTCTATACTGTTATTTCATGTGCTCACTTTAAAAGAATTGTCTCAACCTCATAATGAAACCCACCGAAAGACACATGTTTCTTGAAATGCACTTTTTTGCGTGGAGAATGTGAATTGGCAGTTGATTTGTCATGTTTTACACTGACGCTGCAGTGCTTGAAAAAAAAGTGTGAATCACACAGCTTGATTCACCACCAACACATTTTAACAGATTTTGTTTGAGTTTCAGTTGGAGGGACAAGCTCACAGATTTTTAAAAGGCTGACCGTGCTAAAGAAAACACATATTTGCATTTTTCAAATCCTCCAAAAATGGAGGTCAGTTTTTCTCCCGTACAAACAAAAAGCCATGTTCAGACCAGGCTCAGACCCAAAGTTTCTAAAAACATCATTATGCCAACATTTTTCTTCAATTAATCTGTTCCTTGTTGGTGGTCCACAGTCTTTCGTCCTATCTCAGCGGACGCTAAACTGCGGATGAATCCCAGGTCAGATGTGGACTTCTCCTCTCCCAAAGTGGATCTAATGGTCAATCTCAGTGAGGTGGCTATTGAACTCAACAGACCCCAGGTAAGTGTGTGTTGTGTATAAAGTTATCTATGTAAAAACCTGGTTAAAACAGAGATTTAAGGAGGAAACAGTGGGGGCAAATAGTTAAAGCTCAGTGATGATAAATACATTTCTGCCAGTGCTCAATCCTAATGAGTAATTGCTGACTTCCTCTCCTTCCAGTACATTAGCATCTTGGAGCTGCTGGGCTCAGTGGATATGATGTCACGCAACCTGCCGTACAGGAAGTACAGGCCCGTGGTCCATGTTCACAGGAATGCCTGTATATGGTCAGAAAACACTTTTACAGTATGGCTTTGATTGTTGAAGACCATTCAATGACTATATGCCATATGACATTTTACAAACATTGCACATGCTCATACTTAATATTTTAAATCGTGACGTTGACTGTATGCTTGTAATGTGTTGCAACCTTGCAGGTGGAGGTACGTGATCACAGGTATCCTGGAGGTGGATGTGAAACCTCGTCTCCACATGTGGTCATGGCAGCACATTCGCCGCCACCGGCAGATGGTAAAACGCTACCGAGAGCTCTACAAGGCCAAGCTCACCAGCAAGAAACCCAGTGAGGAGCTGCTTAAGGCACTAGAGGTGGGACAGAGCTGAACTGAATTTCTAGTTTCCTACTTTTATCCTTTGAGACTCTAATATTTGAACCACTGACAACTTATATAATATTAGGATTTTTTTTGTCTTCACGTTATACATAACTTTTAAGTCTTTTATTTGTAAAGGAAAACACCCTCATCTAAAGTAATGTCCTGTATAATGCTATACTGACATGAGATAGGAAAAAAAGAGAGTTGGCAGAGGGAGGGAGTTAAAAGCATTGCTCCCCAATGACTTGTTCTTTTTGAGTAGCCATCACATCTCAGCCAAACTGTCCTAGATTGTAATAATGATTTGACTCTAAGTGTTTGACTTTAAGTTCTCTACCTCAACTTTTGCTTAACCAAATATATATCTGGTATAACATTATCTCTAGTGCGAGTTAGAGTTCAGACCTACTGTTTCTGCTTGGTTTTATACTGGCAGTACACCAACTACTGTACTTGACTACAATAACCGTGAGTCATTGATTATATAAAATGTAATTGTAATGTAATACACAGGTAGTTAATTACAAAAATATTACCTTCTCAATATCCTTTCACCGATGCATTTCCTCTTCCCTCTAGCCATAATTACTTCCCCACTTATCCAGTGTTCAAGCCTATAAAAGGATTGATTGAACTGTATTTGAGATTGATGACGTAGTTCAGAGAACTACAACATTACATCTAATGGTCTTTTCCTCTGCCTCTCTTCCACTCTGTAAGCGTCATCTTTTCTTGATGTGATTAATATGGGCATTGATGCATCCATGCATGGAGTAGCAAGAAGTGGCTGAAAGCTCTAATCAGTTTGTCTTGTATCTCTTCTCAGGAGCCTGAGAAGACCTTGGATATTTTTAACATCACGTTGGCCAGGCAACAGGCTGAGGTGGAGGTAAGGTGTCTGTCTCACCCACTCTATATTAAGCATCTTCAATTTGTGTACTTACTTTGTACTGTGTCTGTGGCATAAATTGTGACAAGATAAGATAAACCTTTATTCGTCCCTCAGTGGGGAAATTTGCGTAGCAAAGACAGTGAAATAGTAAAACATGAAAGTAGTGAAGTAGACACAGAAATGATAAACAGTTTGCTTCATTTTTGAGAATGCCTTGTTTGTCTCCACCAACATACCACAAATGACCATAGTGATACAAGACTAAGCAGCACAGTGGTAACAGTTGTCAGCAGTTCCATCTAGTGGTTGAGGTTTTGGCTGTGGTGTCATACAGTCTGCACTGTGTCTCACTTTACTTAAGTCCTTTCACTTCACAGCTGGCTATAAATTCTTACATCATCTTCACTTTCCTGAACAACACCTTTGACATAGACTGCAATTTTACAACACATTATTTCTCCTACAATATATTTGTAATAAATATTGGTGTCCAGCAAATTGCCAGTAAATTATTAACATAATAATATTTTGTTTTGGATTAATTTCAGGTGACATATAATGAATAGAGTACATAAATATAATACATCATTTTGACTGCTTCACCCGAATTGTATGAAGGAGCAGTATCGCAGGTCCTTCCTTCCTGCAGCTGTCAGACTATACAACCAGTACTGCTCCCAGTAGGCCACAAACCAAAACAAAAACTACAATACAATGTTAGTTGAGAATTAAGCTCGGTGTCAAGGTGAAACAGTGTGTTTCTCATTAATTGTAAAAGAGTTAGAACTTGTCTTTTCTTTCTTCCCCAGGCGAGCAAAGCAGGCCTTTGTATTTACCGTCCAGGGATGAAGATGGAGGAAGAAGAGTCTCAGGGTTGGCTCAGCTGGATGTGGAATTGGGGAGGAGAGCCTGAATCACAACCAAAAGAGGTCAAGACTGGAGGTAAGATGTATAAAATAAATGTAAGAGTACATGAAACAGCAAGACATGTATATAAATGATAGTATATGGCAAACAGGACCAAAGGAAAATGACAGTGTTCATGCTCTATTCCACTTATTTCATGTTGTGTCTTCCCCCTCTCTCTCTCTCTCTCTCTCTCTCTCTCTCTCTCTCTCTCTCTCTGTCTCTCTCAGGTTTTGATGAGCTGTTAACCCCTGCTGAGAAATCTAAACTCTACACTGCCATTGGATACAGTGAGACTGCTGCTAATCCCAACCTGCCAAAGGATGTGAGTCACTTCCCTCCCTGACACCCACCTGTCAGCAAATAACACACTTCTATGTAACAAACAATGTTTCTAAGCTCAAAACGCAAAATACTGTATCTGATACTTTGATTATGTTCTAAGTTGTCACTTCTTTACAGTTTGAGAATATGAAGGTCAATTTCCACATGGAGAGGCTGTCTGTGTCTATCAAAGACAACAAGGACAAAAATGAGATCATCAGGCTGACTGTGGGGGAGCTCATGTCCACACTCACACAGAGACCTGGAGCACAAGCCATCAAGTTTGTGATAACGTTTTGGGGTTTTTTTGGGGGGGGGGTCCTCAATGCCTAAAGAGCTTTTTCTCCAGTGCAAAGAAAAGTTTTCGTTTCAGTAAAAAAAAACTTTCAGAACAAGCACTTACACAAAACATATCATTAAGATATATTTTTAAAAAGCTGTGATTGTCAAATTGTTGCTGGAGTCAATAGAAGCTGATTGTGTTTTTAATTTTAGTCTATGAAAAGACACATGAACACCAAATCCCTGCTGACCTCGTAGCTGTTTTATCTATTCAGCTGGGTGCACACAGGACAACATAGGGTCTTCCCTTTTGCCCCCATTGCTTACAGTGTATCTCCTTCTTCGGATCTTGCCATGGGTAGGACTGACATTAAGTTTCTTATTCCTTTTTTGTCAGACTCACAGCCCAGCTTAGTTTGTTTGAAGTCACGGGCCTGGCAAGTAACCGACCTGCACCAACCCTCCTGTCATCAAGGAAAGCAGCCACAGGAGCAGGGACCCCGCTGCTTTGCATCCTGTTTGAGACCAATCCTTTGGATGAGAGTGCTAACCAACGGCTTCATGTGGAATCACAGCCCTTGGAAATCATCTATGATGCTGTGAGCGGTGTCTGTCAGTGTGTATGTATGAGCATGTAAAAACATGACGGAGCTACATGTCGAATGTATTCTTTGTTTTTGTGTCTGTGCAGATTACAGTGAACAGCATGTCCATGTTCTTCATGCCTCCTGACGACCTGCAGCTGGATGAACTCACCAACGCCACCCTCATGAAACTGGAGCAGTTTCGAGACCGCACAGCCACAGGTCAGTTGTGTGTACATGTATCTGCTGTTCTGTATATGAGGGGTTGATTTCAAGCCTGCTTTCAACTCTCCTGGTTTTTACTGTCATTTTAATTTTACATATGTTTACACAAAGCCTGCATGCCTCAGCCACTGACTTGGACTGGGTGTTTCTGTTTGTTTTCCTGAGACTGATTGTTTCCTGTTTGCTCAAGCTCAAGCTTGCTCATGCTTTTTTTTTTTTTTTTTACAATGGCTTGATTCACTGTAGCTTGTTTTAATACATTCAACAAGGCTTTATAGTTATATTTTATAATACTGCAATTTAGGGATGAACTTTCTGAAAGACATCATTGGCTTTTACTTAAGTTAACAACTTGTTCACTGGCCCCACATCTGATATAACATGAGCAAGTTACTTAATGGCATGAATTCCATCCAACTAAATTCCATCCATGCCTAAATCCATGCTTAATATATAGATCTATGGTCATAATCTGAGAGTGCTTTTACAATGAGGTATTTCTTATTTTTCTTGTACCTCTTATCTTTTTTTTTTTATCATCATCATCATCAAATAAAAATAATCCTTGTCATGCCATGAAAGTCTAATGTATTTGATCACAAAGCTGATGTACTTTTTTATCTGTTCTGTTTAGGATTGATTAGTTAATGACATTTTCTTTTTTAGGTCTAATGTACGTGATTGAAACACAGAAAGTTCTCGACCTGAAGGTGAACCTGATGGCCTCCTATGTCATCATTCCACAGACTGGATTTTACAATGGCACTCAGAACATTGTACTGCTTGATCTTGGGCATTTCAAGGTCAGAAAGTGCAAAGCTTATTATGTCAAAATCCTAAACTGGTCCTGCTTTTGAACATGGGGCACAATGATATGATAACTCTGTTTCCCCTGAAGATACACTGAAAAACAGATCTTTAGAGTTACAAAGTTGTTCATTATTCATTATTTTGTTGTCTTTTCAGATGTCTAGTCAATGCAAGAAGCATCTGCCTCAGCTGTCAGTGGGCTCCAGCAACATTGAAGACATCATATCCAGAGCATACGACAGCTTCGACATACAACTTAGCAGCCTGCAGTTCCTTTATAGCAAACCAGGTACATACACAGGAACATGCACCTGTCACGTGTCAAAGGGTCTTAAATTGAACCCTGAAGAAACTGAGAGGTCACATTTAAGTTGGAGTCAGGATGCTCAAAGTTTTTAGATAGTTGATACATTTTATGGTATAACACAATTTATTCAGAGAAAATGTGTTTGAAAATGTCAGTAGTTAAATAGTAGTAGTAATTAATTAATACATAGACATCAGGAGATATTGTCTCAAAGCTTTGAAGATGTTTGGTGTTTAGAGAGGGACCATACATATACATTGCTCTAATAAATATTTTCATGTTTAACTTTGTGTGTGTGGAATAAAAAGTAATGTAAAACATATGTCTGTGTGGTAGATGATGATTGGAAAAAGGCCCGCAAGCAGAAACAGTCACCGCTCCACATCCTCGAGCCAGTGGATCTTAAAGTGGTTTTCAGCAGGGCGATGGTCGTCAAAGACTCCCGCATGGCGAAGTGAGTTTGTAGCTTTTTTTCCATACGTCCATTTATTTTGGTGGTACACACCTAAATGAAAGGTCGTACTTGTGTGTGTATCTTTGTGTTTCCATGTTTGCATTTGTGTTCTAGGTATAAGATGTCTGGAGAGCTTCCTCTGTTGTCTCTTCGTATTTCTGATGATAAACTTCGAAGTGTTCTGGAGCTGGTAGACAGTATTCCACTGCCTGAGAGCAGACCTGCTGCACATGGCAATGCTCCAGCCTCCACAACAAAGGTAAGAACAGCAGGATGGATGATGATTGTGTGGGTCAGATCCAGGAAATGCAGTTTCTTCTAAAGTTTAGTGCAGTACCTATTTTTATGAATTTAGTTTTTGTGACTGTGGCTCGTGTTTTCTTTTTCCTTCCTCCTCAGCCAAAGCAGTCATTCACCCCACAGCTCACTCCCAGAAGACCTCTGAACTTAGCTGACCACCGTTCTTCCCTCATATTCGAGTCATGTGAGACCATCAGCATCACCTCATTGGGTAATAGCCACATCCTCCTTGCTCTGCACCCCTCAGGCAACCACACACGCATCATAATTGTGCTAAATATGTTGTAATTCTGTGTGTGTGTACCGACATCATACCAGATGGGTCGATGTGTGTGTTTTTATTTCTGCCACCCCTCAGGATCAGAGGAAGATTTGTTCTACGATGCTCCCAGCTCTCCCATCGGTGATCGACCCTTCTTTCCAGATAATCCCATGCCGCTGCGCTACGCAGACTTAAACAAAAGAAGAAGTCTTGCCAAGGAAGACTCTCAGAAGAACATGACTGACTTGGTTTTGACATTTGAAATCAGTGAGGTACAGAGAGGTCTTGTTGAACTAGGTGACAAACCTAGACTGTGATGCCTTTTAAATTCTCTCTGTAACTTTCCCATTATTCTAATCTGTTTTCCCTCTACGTGTTCTCTTCCTCTATGTCGTCTTTGTTCATCTAGTTTTCTGTTCAGTTGTGTCGTCTGTCTGGGGGTCAGGAGGTCACGGTTCTTCACTTGGACATAGAGGGTCTGGGCACTGAACTGAAACTACGCACCTTTGACATGACATCTAACACCTACCTAAGAGAGATCTGCCTCAAGTGCCCTGAATACATGGGTCAGTAGTTGCTTGCTTGTCACTTCAGTGTTACTCCGGCCAGTTCAGGCATTCTTCATTAGTGGCTAACATTTAGCGGGTTGCAACTATTCTAATAAGCACATGTGGAAAAAGAGTGAGCTGAGACTTGGCTGTAGTTTTGATACATCATTTTTATTTGTTTCCTAATTCTTTAGATTCTGAAGACAAGCAGGTTCAGCTGATCACAACTCTAGACAACACAGAGGTTGACCTGCTCACCCTGGAGTATATTAAAGTATGTATGATACCATACATTCAAATCCATCCTGAATGAGTAATTTCCTAATTGTGCTAAATGGCTTTCTCATTGAGGATTATGATATGTCTTTTCTAGGCTGATAAGAATGGCCCTGAATTCAGGTCTCAACACAACAATACAGAACAGCTCATCAAGGTGAGGGAAATGTGAATCAATTTAGAGATTTGACTATCAACTGTTCAATGTTAGAGGATAATGTATATTACTTATTTAAAACCAAAGTTATCTTGACAGTATTGTATAGTGATACATGATACAAGAATAGATGCCATTTTATTAATCTTCCCAACCAACATTTAAACTTTTTGACTTTGCATTCTCCATCAGGTGACCTTCTCATCCCTGGATGTCCACCTCCATACAGAGGCTCTACTCAACACCATCAACTTCCTCAACAACCTCCTTCCTCCATCCACCAAGAAGGAGGGAGGGCAGGAGGAGCTCCCCACCATCCCCGAGGAGGAAGAGGCCGAGGCAGAGAGGGAGGGAGAGAAGAAGGAGGAAGCTGTTGTAACCAAGAAAAAAAGTGAATAATAAAACCCTCTTAAGGTTTCAGTAAATGTCAAACTCCAAAGCTATCATTCTTCTGTCATCATTTTCACTATATATCTTTTCATTCTTGTAACCCTTTTTTCACAGGTTCAAAGAGTTCAAAGTTTGCAGATGTGGTGAATCTACATATCAGAGCTGATCTCCGATGTCTGAAGGTTTTCATTCGTGGGGAGAAAGCCAGGATCTCTGAGATTAGTATTGAAGGTATGATAGTGTTGTGACACAGGACTCAGAAGATATTTCATTCAGTCCCTCTTGAATTTGCTTGTGTTGTCACTGTTTCATCAGTCCTAAATGGTGTTGCATGGCCATTGTGTCCCACCTGTGTCCCCTGCCAAAGAGTCTATTACCACCTAAAGTTCTTTATTTACAGTGATCTTATGATGCAGACTGGTTTGGTCCTTCATGCATTGAACTTGGTTAGTATGCCATTAAGTGGGAAATGCTTCATCACTTTGTTACTTTCTCACCCATACAGGTCTGGTTTCTGAGGTTCTGATGAGGAAAAAGGAGATGGAGGTTTTGGCCAACCTGAAGAACATTGTAATCCTAGACTGCGACAAAGACGCATTGTACAAGAAGGTACAAACAGCAAGGACTCTCTATCTCTAACCCAGCTTGTAGCAATGCACTTTATGTATTGCTAGTTCTTTAATAATCTGATATCTTTATGTGTATTTTTAAACTTCTCTTTTCTGTAAAGCTCTGATTAAATGATTTCTGCTGTCTTCACTCTCTTTCATTTCTTAGGCCGTGTCTATTGCGGATAAGGAAGTGTTTGCCTTCCGCATGATAAACTATACAGATGCAACAGAAGGAGACGCCTATCTGGACATGACTAAAGTTGACACTTCCGTCACACTGACTGTGGGATGCATCCAGGTCATCTTCCTCAACAAGTTTGTCTCCTCCATACTGGTAAGAATAACACATTCCTGTCACAGTCCAAGACGTTTAACAGTTGTTGTTTTCCTGTTCAGTTTACCTGTGAGGGATAATGATTGGAAGGTTTATCGTTTCATTAACATATCAGCATTTCCATCTCTTGTATAAGGCAATAATAAAATTAGGATTTGAACAGCCATGAAAACACATTTTTCTGCATTGCAACCATTAATTAATTAATTAATTTGCTCTGTTGTTTTCCATTCTTTCTTCCTCCCAGGCATTCATCAATAACTTCCAGGAGGCTAAAGAGGCCCTTGCTGAGGTGACAGTCCAGGCTGCAGAAAAAGCAGCATCAGGTGTGAAGGAGCTGGCAGAGCGGAGCACTCGGATCGCTCTAAATGTCCACTTCAATGCACCCGTCATCTTCCTGCCCCAGTCCTCGTCTTCGTTCAATGTCATTGGAGCTGACCTCGGTCTGCTGTCTGTCAAGAACCGCTTTGCCAAGCAGCCCTTTAAAGGTGACACTAAGATCCCGCCTGTTGTGGATATAATGACTGTGAGACTGACTGACCTCAAGATGTACAGGTTAGAGACCAGACATCTCTAGAAATCATGATCAAACATTTTGAAACAGATTTACAATCATCGCTTATTCTCTTGATAATATCTCTCTTTTCTCGTGTGTTGTTGCTGCTTCCAGGACCACATATGTAGATGAAGGTTTTCATGGAGAGACCCAGCTGCTGAAGCCGGTCAGCCTGGACTTGGAAGTCCAGAGAAATCTGTCATCCAACTGGTACCACAGCATACCTGACATAGAGATCACTGCTCATCTTAAACCCATGAGTGTACGTTTCATTTCGTTTGAAGTTTGTTTAAGTATTTCTATTGGATTAATATTAACCAATAACCAACCAATTGGATAAGCAAGGCCTACAGACGAGGCTATATTGTGATTTTATGAGACTTTTTTGTGCTTCCATTTGTCTCTTTGTGTGACCCTTTCTGTTCTGATATGTGATTCCAATATTATTCAGAGGTTGATGGTGAAAATCCAAATCAAACTGTGTATTAAAGTATTAAAGTCAAATCCTTGTGTCTGTTCCCAACAGCTGATCCTCAGCCAGGAGGACATGACAGTGGTCCTGAGGACTTTGAGTGAGAACCTGTCAGAGAAGTCTGATGCTGTTCCACCTCCAGCTCGTCCACCTGCCACGGACCCCTCATCTGACTCTGGATCTAACAAAGGGTCACAAGGCTCTGGGACCACTGGACCAGCCAGCAGTAAGGACCTTTGGTTATGCTTGTTTGTGTTCATGTGTTTATGGTGGTTTTAGACATAAGAATGGGGAGATGAGTATGTTAAATCCACAAAATGTAAATGGGTCTGTTTAGGTAGTTGGACAAGTTAAGGTGAGGCATCTGCAGGGTTTCAAGGTAGATGAAGATCCTAGAAAGTTTATGAAATGTATCAATGTGTTTTCTTCAAATGGAGTATATTTTAAACCACTGTTACCAAAAACTACTACACCTTCTGAACATGTGGTTTGTGCTGTGTAGGTAACACCGTAGTGACAGCTGCCCTTGTGGAGACCCACAAAAACAGCAAACTGAAGAACACTCTCAAATTAGACTTCAAGTTCGACTCAATGACGCTCATCTTGTATAGCCCTAATGAGAATGTGGTAATGCACACACATACACACACACACACAGTAAGCCAGTGATTTGTGAACATATGAAATGAGACTTGTCTCTCTCCATTTTACAAGAATGGCATAGCTAGCACAGTCTAACACAGTGTATATGTCATATGTAGATCCAGCTGTTGGACCCCCATGATGAGCAGCTGAAGCTGGCAGAGTTTACTCTGGGCACCATCTCCACCTCCGTCCACATGTTCTCTGACAGCTCAATGAAGGCCTCAGTTCGTCTGGCTGCCTGCCTTCTAGATGACAAGAGACCCAGAATCAAGATGGTCACCCCGAGGTACTAGACAGACAGACAGAAAAAAAATGTTAATTAGAGATTCTAGTGTACAGGATGCTGTCTTAAATCACAATATATCTGTGTTCGACTGAAGAGGTTTTCCCATTGTCTGTCTTCAGATCCTGTTGTAGGTTTTGTATATAGTGTGAGCGTGATCCCAATGACAGACTGGCAGATGTAGAAAACTGGTAGAAGAGAAGGTAGAATACCAAGAAAATAGGATGAGCTGCCCCATGTTGTAACACATATGTATCATCATTATTATATCTAAAAATATCGTGTAGGGCAAATTACATTAAACATTTGTATCCCTGCTCCTAGACATCCCTCTTGTTGATTTCTGTAACCCCCTTAAACTGTGTCTTCTCCAGAATGATGGCAATGCGTCCCGGTGCAGAACAGAACATGATGGTGGAGGTAAACTACCGTCAGGGCCATGATGGTACCACTTTGGACACAGTGGTGCAGGATGTTTACTTGTGTGCCAGCATGGAGTTCCTGCTCACGGTGGCAGATATCTTTCTCAAGGCCAGCCAGCAAGGTTTTGCTCAAGCGCCACAACCCAAGAGCAGTACTGGAGCCGGAGATAGAAAGAACATTAACTCCTCTGTCACATCTAAAGAGTCAAGTGAGTAAATCATTTGAATTAGCTGACAGTATATTCCAAAGCATAATAAAACTGCAAGTTCTCTTAATCAGTGTCTGTGGTAACATAATGGGTCATTTCTTTGGTGTTAATAAAGTTAAAGACGAATTGATTGAATCTGGCATAATTTGTATCCTGTCTTATGGCCTGAACTGATTTTTTTCCACTGATGCTCTCTGCTGCTGTCAACTGCAGCTCCAGCCGTGGTGTCAAAGACAGAGATGAACGTTGTGGTGCGTAACCCGGAGATTGTGTTTGTGGCTGACCTGACGCGTGCTGATGCCCCAGCCTTGGTGATGACCACGCAGTGTGAACTAGTGATGAAAAGTAGTGCAGAGGGATCACAGATGACTGCTGTTATCAAGGACCTCAAGGTTTGTCTTGCCACTGTAATGTAACTCTGAAAAAGCAGCCAATAAAAAAATTATAAGTTATCTTGCATGCACCATTAACCAATATAAACAAGTTTGTTTCGATTACCGTTGTTATTTTAGGTAGTTGCGTGTCCCTTCTTGAGAGAGAAGAGGAAACATAATGTGACCACAGTGCTGCAGCCGTGTCAGGTTTTCTTCCAGAGCACTCAGTCCCCAACATCCGCTCAGGCCATGGAAATCTCCATCAATGCTCTCTCACTGAAGGTAGTTGTTTTATTATTGTCATACATTCAGTAAATAAATAAATGATCAAATGTTATAAAGTTTTTCTAAAGATGAAATTGTTCCATCTAGATATTGGTGATAGTAAATGCCAACAAATAGCTTTTTTCCCTGAATGAGTACAGTGTCAACTTATCTCTTTTTCTACCTGAACTATGAAACTGTTATAAAAGAGTTTTATGTCTTTTCTGCCCAGGTATCTCCAATCATCATCAACACAGTGATCACCATCCAGTCTGCATTGACTCCCACTGCGGAGACCCCCGAGGAGCTGGAGAGTCCTGTTCCCGTGGACCTGTGGCAGAAACGGGGCTGGAAGGAGCTCAAACTGTGGTTCCTAGAAGAGGAAGGGGATGAAGACACAGCTTCACTTGCCCCACTGATACCACAGGGAGAGTCGTTAGAGGTATTTTGCCTGTGACTGTGACTTGACCGATTCTTGTCTGGCCGATTACCTGCTTTAAGATCATGTCAGTGATGATTTGTTTGCAGTTCATATTCATTAACTTTGGTCACTTTTATATGACAAACCCTTGAACCCTTTTGTAGTAGTAATTCTTTCTATACACAGAATAAAAGATATTCCAGTCTGATGCATCTGAACAAATTTGGTAATTTCATTGGCTATCCACCCCTGCAGGTGACCATCAAATCCATCTGTCTGACTCTTGAGGCTGGAGTGGGACACCGAACTATCCCCATGCTTCTGGCCAAGTCCTCCTTCCATGGAGATGTGACAAACTGGTCCACACTCATTAACTTACACAGCGAGCTCGTCCTGGAGGTAACACACACAGTCACTACATTTATTTCCTAAGCTTGATCCTAGAAGCATGTTCGAATTCTAAAATGAGCCTTTTACTGTATAATAGCCATAGAGCAATGTTTGACTTTTCCTGTTGCTTTCTGTGTTTTTGGTATTTTTTGGTCCATTTAACAATGAGGAATTCACATATTTTTCAAGATGATATATACCTATACTTCTCTACTACTGCTGTACTACTGGCATTTTCTTGTGTCATATTGTGTTTTCTCTTTAGGTTCACTATTACAACGAGGTGATGGGAGTGTGGGAGCCACTGCTGGAGCCATTAGAAGATGAGACAAGAGATGGTTTCAGACCATGGAGACTAGAACTGAAGGTACTGGTACTTAAACACACACACACACACATACAATTATTATACACACAAGTACTGTACACATCAGTTTTCTTACAATTTACTATTCTATGGACAGATGAAGAAGAAGCCAATGAAGTACACAGGTTTGTCAGATGAAGTGGATTACAACGTCCCAGACTATAAGACAGTCATCGTCTTCAGCAGTGAAGACCAGCTCAACATCACCCTCTCCAAATGTGGACTGGCCATGCTGAGTAACCTTGGCACGGTAAGAGAAGGGCTATAATCATTTTAAGGGTCTGCCTAGTGATCTTCAGTCATCTATTATGTCCATGTTCTTGCCTTTCCTCAGGCATTTGCAGAGGCTGCCAAACAGACAGCTGACTCATTTCAAAAGGACGAAGCTCCGTTTGTCGTGAAGAACCGCCTGGGCCTGCCAGTGTCCGTCCGCCACAGTGAGATGTTTTGTCCCATCGGCCAGCAGAGCACCAACCTCACTGTGGAGCTGCAGGATGGGGAAACCCTCGGGATGGACTATTCAACTACAACAGACTCAGACCAGTTCTCAGCCATGACCTCTTTGAGTGGAAAGGACTACTACATAGAGCCTAGTAAGTTAACCTGTAAACACAGTTACAATGTATATGTAACACTTGTTATACACACAGCCTGTAGTATACTAAGTTTATGGTTTTATCTTTCTCAAACCAATAGTCTTTTAGATCCACGCTGATGTAAATAAATATTGCAACTGGGCAATCAGCTTAACTTTACAGTGACGTTAAAGCACAAAATGTAGATAATAAAAATGGATGTCATTTTTAAATGATTACCTAATTTATGTTGTCTCTTCTATATCTGATTATCTCCTTCATGTCATCATCTGTCTAATAAAAGAAAAGAAAAACATATATCAAAATATAAAAAAAAGTCAAAACTAAATTAAAATTGCTCTTATTTCCTCTGCCCTCTCCAGCTCCTATGGGCCACACCTCAGCCAGTGTGATCCCACTGATCAAGATCGGCAGGGGAATGTACAGCGTAATGCACAAAGACTCCGGAGTCACCCGTTTCCTGGTCTGTCAGATTTACTCTGTGGAGGGCAGCAAGTACATCAAGATTCGCTCTCCTTTCCAGGTACTTCACTGATTTATTTGTTTATTTTTACATGTTTGCTCATTTTTATACTTATGTTTATCGTGTTTGTAAAAAAATATTTTAGGGTGTGTTGAAGTAATATATATTACACTCTCCCTTTGAGATGCATTTGTCCCCCACTGGATCTTTTAAAATGATGTTAATGAGTCCGACATTTCCTCTAAAAGGTCAAAATTACAGTATTTCAAGACATGAGACTTCTTCCAAGTCACTCAAAAAAGTGTATACATATATATATATATATATATATATTTATGTATTACAATATGGGCTTACAGATCAAGTATGAAATACAAGAAAATACATTCTGAATTATCTTTCTTTTCTGTCCTTCCACACAGATCATCAATCATTTTTCATTCCCGTTCAAAGTTTTTGAAGGATCAACATGTCTTGGCACAGCTCTCCCTACTGAAGAGTTCTGTGTGCCTCTGGACTCCTATAGGTGAGGGCAAACACTTCAACACACATCTTCATGCAGTCTTTTTTTTTTAGTCTCCTTTTCTCTCTGTCACAAACAACAGTACACGCTCCCTCACTCACATCTACTCTCTGCTGCCCCCCTCAGGTCTGAGCTGAGCCTACAGCCGATAACAGAAGACGCCGCTGACACTCAGTTTGAGTGCTCAGAGGGCTTCAGTTACGAAGATGTCAGCAACCAGCAGCCAGATACGCGTCTCCAACAGACCTGCCGTCGCCGTGGAGGTGAGGGTGGGGTGCTGATGGTCAACATCGTGCCAGTAAAGGATGCAGTGACATTTAAACATACCGGAGGTGTTGGGGAGAACTTTGATGTGCCGTTTGTGCTTCACCTGTGGCCTTCCATCCTGCTCCGCAACCTGCTGCCTTACCCCATCTCTTACAAGCTAAAGGTAGGATATGTCTGTTAATCCCTCCTCAGGTGGGCTATAATAGATTGATAGATAGGAGCAAATGTGGAGGTGAATGTTTCAGCACACTACTGTTGCAAGCCAATGATCTTAAAATGTGATCCAGATTCACTGTTGTTCTCACTGTCCTTGCCTGCTGTTCAACAGGACAGTGGAGTCTCAGCCCCTGAGGCCACTCTGAAGCCAGGACACTCTGCCCAGCTTCACACTGCAGTCATCAACCAATCAAGTCTGGATCTCTGCCTGCTAAACTACTTGGCTCAGGACTGGTCTTCTGAGTACAGGTTTGACTTCAGTTTTACTTATTGTTGATGTTTTACCTTCCCATCGTTATTGTGTCCATTCTATCTACATATTGAGAGCATGTTGACAACAGTTTTGTAAAAGGGCATTTCTGTTTATAAGGTAGTTCCCAGATATTAATCATCATTTTTATTGTGTAAATGGAAAATATAAAATCACTTGCCTTCTGCAAGAACATTTCTCATCAGAATAATCAAATTATCGTGTCATACAGTCTCCGCAGTGACCAGGAAGAGATCACCTTCATAGTGTTCCAGTCTCTACGAGAGGATAACGAAGATGATGGTGAAGGGCCGGAGAGAAAGAAGGCTGAGTTGGACATTGCAGTGCATGTTAAATATGACCCGGGACAAACTGTGGTTGCAATCCACTCTCCATATTGGATGGTGAACAAGACAGGCAGGCTGCTGCAGTACAAGGCTGATGATATCCACCGTAAACACCCCCTGGACTATGACATGCCGCTGCTCTTCTCCTTCAAGCCGCGCTACTTCCTGAGAAATAATAAGGTAAGGAGGCTTTAAAGTTAATGAAAAGAAAAGAGATTATCTGGTGTTTTCTCACATCTATCGTGGCACTAGAATTCTTAATACTGAAGTGTCTTCAAAGCAACTACTCTTCTACTCTTTAACATTGAGTTTTGCATAGAATACACAATTTGATAGGACTTGTTAAAACCAACATCCATATCCTCTTCTTGTCATTTCTTCAGGTGTATGTCATGATGATGTCTTTTTTTTTTTTTTCATACCTCAGGTTCGTCTTATGATCTCTGAGAGTGAACTCTCCGACGAGTTCTCCTTGGACACAGTTGGGAGCCACGGAGATGTCAAATGTAAAGGCCGATACAAAGATTACCTGGTAAGATTTTGCCACAGAGGCTGATATTCAGATATAAATTCATCCAGATTTACTGTCACTTAAGCATTCCATAAAAAGACAGATGGATGTAATTTTAAATTACTTTTGTTATTGAGTAAGTGCATAATCATCTATGTTTTTGTGTGATCTCAGGTTGGTGTGAAAATCGATGCGACCAGTTTCAGTCTGACCCGCATGGTGAGCTTTGTGCCGTTTTACACGCTGGTCAACAGAACCAAGCACAGTGTGTTCATATGTGAAGACGGGCAGGAAAACTGGACCGAGGCTCTGCCAGAACAGGTCAGAGCCAAACCAATTATTGTATTATTGTATGCATCTGTGCCTCTTTGCACACTGTATGCATTTTAAATTCTGTATACATTTGCTGTCATGGCAGCAACAAATGAATACCATGCAGTAGATCTACCTGAGCTGGATATGTCATATCGTTTTGACTCTCACTTTTGTCAAGTACAATTATAATGTTTGTATTATTAATTCTTACAATGTTCAACATTCCAATTCTGTGATTTTTTAATTAAACTCTTACTCTGAAATTTTTGTTTTATTCCACATTCAGGCAGCCATTCCCTTCTGGCCTGAGAACGACACCAAGCGGCTAAAGATCAAAGTAGAAAGCTGTGTATTGCCTCCTCAGATTATTGACTTCACACGTCCAGAAAACTGTCTATTGCTGCATCTGGACAACTCTGTAAGTAGACATACACACAATTATAAGCATTGTTCCTTCATATTAAGCAATTTATTACAAGACTTTCTGTTTAAAGACCTTGTTTCCATCGGTGATAGCTGAAGTTCAGGTTTGTCTAGTCCTGATAATACGTACTCACATTAACTTCTTACTACCCTTATACTATATTCTACTCTTTAGACTGTTATTTATTATCTCTCTGCAGGTGGGTGGGATCATTGTGGACGTGAACCTGTCAGAACACTCGGCCACAATCCGATTCTCTGAGTACCACGACGGCGCGGCCCCTTTCCTCATTATCAACCACACACAAGACCAAACCCTGCAGTTCCATCAGAGGTGAGGACAGAGAGAAGGAAACCATGCAGTTTTGTGTCAGCACAAAATACTTACTGGGTAGGATGTATATGCAAATAGGCTCTGACTGGTTAGGAGAATAGATAGATGTTAAGCATGCTGGGGATGAAGCATGTTGCCATGGTTCATCTTGTCATCAAACATGTAACACAGAGATCTTGGTTCTTAAACTACCACTAAGATGTAAAAAAGAAAGTTGAACTGAATGAGACGCAGGGGAAAGGAAGAAGACGAGTGGATGAGAAAAGAAATAAAAGTAGTTGTATGTATGTATGTATGTATTTATGTATTTGCTGATGTATTGGCACCACATAGACATAAACAGACATATTATTTGCTTGCAGCCTGTTATCTTCAATTCAGTTGGTTCAGTGTTAGTTGAACTTGCGCAACATTTCATACTGTGTTTATTCATGTTATCACAGTGCGTCTTTGGTGCAAGTGTGTCTGTGAATGTGCTGTCCAGTGCTCCAAGTTTCATCTGAGTTGTGTTATGGATGTGACTCACTCATCTTAAAATGAAGAAGTGGTCGATCAAGTGTAAACAAAGTAGGATGTTGTGGATGTTGTGCCCTGTCTTTCGATTCAGCTTGGTAATTTATTTTAGATTTCTGCTTATTTCTATCTCACCAGTTTTTGTCTCTGAAGCGTTTTCATATTACTCATGCAGGTTTTAATCGTACCAACAAAGTAGATTTCTTCATGCACAACATTCACATTTGAGTTTCATTGATATGTATTTTGCATATTTGATATGATAATACTCCTTTCTCTTGCTGCAGCAGCCTTTGACAGTTGAGTTAATGATAACTAACAGTGTTTGTTTTTGCTGATAGCTATTTATGTTTGTGTGTTGTGGGTCATGCAGCGCCCGGACAGAAATCCCGTGGGTGGCTGACGAGCTGCTCGACCTCTCCTTCTCATTGGAGGAGGACAGGTAGAAAAATATGAAAAGGGGAACTCTACTGACACGCTGTGCACTCAGGACAGAAAGAATGAGAGGGCAGAACAAATGTGGGGGGAAAATGAATCTGAAAGTGCTGCATTAATTGTTTATTGCTGATGCTCTTTATGTAGGTGCCGAATGATTTATATCTATTGAAAAAAGAAAATAGTAAAGTTGAGTTGTACAGTGTTCTAACAATTTGCATACAGTGTGGGAACGTAGTCGTCTGCCTCCTCTAGAACTGACAACAAACTCATTGATAGTGGTTACAAGTACATAATAGCTTTACTGTCAATTTAGTTACACCATCAGTTCACGGCAGGCAGGAAAGTATCACCAGTGAAAGACAACATTAATCCCAAGGAAATGCAGTACAGTAATTGATCTAGTTCACAAGACTAAGTGTAAAAAGAGTAAGGCACACAACAGTTAGCCCAACAGGAAAATAACATTTATTAAAAATGTGTGTAAGCACCACATTAGCCTCAGATACTGTAGTTAGTATAATACAAAATGAGGGAAGGATGACTCAAGATGGAACGATGAAGTACGGCAAGAAAACACATACACAGATCAAGAAAGATCTAAATACTATTTAACATTTTAAATGGCAGCCAAGAGGGCAGAAATGGGCAAATAATGCAGCACAGAAAATGAAATTTCAAAAGGTGATGTCGCAGTCACTTCACACACATGAGTGCACAGTGTGGTCAGATGATGAGTGCAGGTAAAAGATAAGTAGTAGAAGCTTTAACTCTGATCCTGGGTTGTCTGTGTAATCTGCTCCTCACCTTTACCCTTACCTTATGACAAATAATTACTGAACCAACCTTGACGTTATTCTATTGTAGTCATTGTACTATTGATATTTATACAATATAAAGCGCTGACTATCCACCAATCTTTTTTATTCTGCTGGAAATTTACACAGATCTAAAATGTTTCAGGACCATTTGGGTAAAGCTAAAGGAGCAGTTTAGACATCTAAGCCAATTTACACATTTATGACCATGTTCCTTTAATTGATTATCAGGCATTGAATCATCTTGTAGAAACACAAGCTTTGAATGCTGCTGACTGGATGGGATTCTGCCAGTGGAATCACACCTCCTGCTTCTTCCAGTAGTTCTGTTCTGTTGCGTCGTACTCCCTTGTTTTTCATCTCCATCTGTAGATTATGGCTTCTTTCATTTTCTTATGTCTGCTTCGTCTCGTGTGAATGAAGATCAGTAACAGAGTGAACATGCAAATTTCAACCTTATCTCTCCAGGAGAGGTATTGGGGCCTTTTCGGTGTTTGGCCGTCGTCATATACTGTCATACCTCTGTCTGTTTATGGGAATTGTTTGTGTCTTCTGTCAGACAGGTACTTTGGATTGGAAGCTTGTGATGGTGGTAGATTCTTGGTGGCTGGGCTCTGTTATATTGTCCTCTGTTTTACTGTTACACTGTACCACCTGTCTGTCATTTTTGCTTCCTGCCATGTCAAATCAGTGGATTACTCTTTCTTGACTTTTAGTTGTTTTGAGTATTGTTACTGATATACTGTGTGTGTGTGTGTGTGTGTGTGTGTGTGTGTGTGTGTGTGTGTGTGTGTGTGTGTGTGTCTGGGGTGGGTTTCATGTGTGTGCAGCTCTCAGAAGGAGGCAGAGCAGGAGGAGCTGGAGGCTGGGAAAGCTGTGCACTACACCTGGACTGAACCCACTGGGTCCAGAGAGCTCTGCTGGAAGTGTGGTACTTACAGTGGGAAGCTGAAGAATGAGGAGGTACTGTCCCACACCTGAGACACTATAATGTCTAATTAAGGAATGATACATATATATTAAATGATTGGTTTACTCAACACATACCTTAATGTCTCATTTTGTAAAACGTAAAGGTGCTTCTGACTTCTGCCTTTCTGGCTTTTTTTTTTTTTTCTAGTAATATTAACATGTAACATAGTGTAAATACTCAACCTCACTTGTCACTTTATTGTCTTATGCCACTTATTGTTTCTTGTTTTTTTTAATGCTGCCTTATTTCTTAATTAGCCACTTACTGGTATTTATTTTTGAGTTACTGTTTACTGTCTGTTACTGCTGCTGTGACAAGTAAATTTCCCCTAAGGGGGATCAATAAAAGTTATCTTATCTTATCTTATCTTAATTCAAAATTTGTAATCATGCTCGTAGAACTTGTAGATAACACACTCAGTACCTTTATGCTATACTGTGTTTAGCTTGATTGATCTGAATGTCTCTTGAGATGATATTTATTGTTACTGAGGTTTAATTCACTGTGTTTTATGTTATCTGTGCTAAATAAAATGACATATTGATTCTCACTTTTTGAAATATAGTTTGACATATTTTCAGGTACGGTAAGTTTTATTGGGGCACTGGCAGTTAGTATTTTGCTTACAATGATATTAATTGTCACCACAGTTTGTTGTGTTTTCAGGTTAGATACGGTGAGGTTTGTTTAAAAGGTTTGTTTGTCTGCTCTTGCACCTTTAGGACCTGCGTCAGGACATAAACAATGAGGGAAAACTGTTCGTGATCTCCTTTTATGAAGGTAAAATACAAGACACTTGAAATTCAGCATTCTGTAGTTTTGCAATACACAGTCTTATATTCACTTAGAATGATCTTCTTAATCGCCAGTTTGCCATATTGATCACAGGATTCAGGTCTAAGCTTTTGTTTATCCTCGATAAAATAATGAATCACTAAATTCCTGCTAAGGGACACAGTGCTGTAATTGATCATGACTTCTCACCTGCCTGAAGGGGGGAAAGGATAAGGGAAATTTCCCTCTGTCGGTAAATAAAGTGTTAAGTCAGTATGCTCGGTCAGTATGTTCGGTTTACTCTTGATCGATAGGTCTCCAGCGCGTTGTGCTCTTCACTGAGGAACAACGTATCTACAAGCTGCTCTGTGAGAGTGAGAAGGCACAGCTGGCTGAGCAGGAAATCATCTTATCACTACAGAACGTGGGCGTGTCTCTCATCAACAACAGCAGCAGTCAGGAGGTCTCCTTTATTGGGATCACAAGGTAGATAAGCAGCAACATGCACATATGTACACATGTAACACACACACACATTGTAATGACTATGTTTATCAGCAGAGGGTGCTGTGGAATAGTATAGTAACAACAGAAGTTTTTTTCCCCTATAAATCGTTTAGTCTTGGAAACATAATACTGCAGTAAGACACTGTATGTATTTGCATGAGGTGTGGCCCATCTTGGTTAATCCAGCAGATATATAACATGTCATGATTACACACTCTTGTTTCTCTTTTCTTGTTCATAGCTCTGATGTAGTGTGGGAATTAAAACCAAAGAAGAAGAATCGGTGGAAGACTATGAGCACAAAAGAAGCTGAGATATTGGAGAACAGCTTCAAAGAGTACATTGAATCTGGACCTACAGACAGCGCCATCGTTGACCTGGAAAACAGCTTCCAGGTTACCAACTATACCAATACTTTATATTCAGCTTTCCTGATTTTAAACTCCTAACGGCTGCAGGTGGTTAATTCATGCTGAAAATAATCAGTAGTCGCAGGACCATTTGTTCAGTTGTGTGGTGTTTGTAATTGTCTTCCAGGTGTGCTTTACTCCCAATGGCACAGATATGCGGATGCTGCAGCCGTGTGATGCTCCTCTCAGGAGGCACTTCCTGCCCGGGGTGAAGGTGGAGTACAGCGTCTCACCACGACAGAGAGCCTACCGTGTCCAAATCCACCGCATTCAGGTGAGAAGAAGTTTAATACAAATAATCTATCATTCCTGTAGAGAGACTTCAAGATCTAAGACCCAATATAACCATGTCTGTATTACAGTATTTCAAGTCATCCAGTTGCCTTCCTCAGTATTTGTATTAACACATTTTGAGCCCTTAGTTCTATTTTCTATTCATTGGCTTTATAGTACATCCTCTCCTCCTACAGATCCAGAATCAGCTGCCAGGAGCTATCTTCCCTTATGTTTTTTACCCCGTGAAACTGCCAAAATCCATCACCATGGACTCAGGTCTGTTCCATCCACGTTTTATGTCATGTTTAATTAAGCATTATGTGCTGTTTATTGGCAATGTTTCTGACTGTAATGTGATTATTTTATTTGTATTTTTCTACAGAACCCAAACCTCTAACTGATATCAGCATTGTTACCAGAACAGCAGGACACTCTGACATCTCTCGCATCAAGTAATCGTTTTTCCTTTTCCTTTCTTTTCCGTTCTGATGCATGTTCTGCTTTTGCTTTTTGTCCCATCTGCTAATTGATTTTTTTGTCCACCTTTGCCCTGCAGCCGTTCCTATTTGAAATGCTTTCCATTTTTATCCACATGCGTGTCATTCCTGAATTAGTTATTCCTGAATGTCTGTCTGCCTCAGGTACTTCAAGGTGCTGATTCAAGAGATGGATCTGAAGCTCGATCTCGGCTTCCTGTACGCCATCCTGGACCTGTTCACACCTGAGAATGCCAGCATCATGACCTCAGAACAGGAGGTCAGATACTCAAGCAAATTTATTTCACTCTGAAATGCATTAATAGTATCACAACTTAACGAGTCATTGAGATCCACTCTGACTTTTGTGTTCTGTGCTTGTACATTCATATCCCTGCCTGTTCTTATTCCTCTAGGTGGAACTGTTTGAGAAGGACATAGAGTATATTAAGACAGATCTAAATGATGTGTCTGCTGCTGACACCTCCCCTATCAGCCTCTATGAGTACTTCCACATTTCCCCCATCAAGGTTTGTCCAGTATGCACTATGTATGTGGGTAATGCTATAATCATGGTATAATGAATACTTAATCAGCTAATTTCTTAATTAGGGCTAACATTAATTTCTCTTCAACAACAATACAGGTGATTTTTAAAAGTACAAAAAACATTTACAGCTGAGAAAAAACATCAACTAAAAGCATCTTAATCTATTCACAAGATACAAA
This sequence comes from Centropyge bicolor, assembly GCA_037975185.1. Taxonomy (NCBI): domain Eukaryota; kingdom Metazoa; phylum Chordata; class Actinopteri; family Pomacanthidae; genus Centropyge; species Centropyge bicolor. The sequence continues at coordinate 4,453,105 of JBBMOC010000013.1, forward strand.
TAGCACATTTCTGTTGTGAGGTTAAAACCAGACACATTTGTTTATGCAGCTGCACCTGAGTTTCTCTCTGAGTACGGGAGGTGAAGATGGCCTGAAGGAGGTGAGAGACACCGAACTCATTCCTGTCCAGTCCCTCAACCTGCTGCTGAAGAGCATCGGCGCCACACTCACTGATGCGCAGGACGTCGTCTTCAAGTAGGAACACATGCAAAGGCCCAAATAGACATGAATCACACACAGCAGCCTTCATTTGATTTCATTTCATACTGATTCTGTCATTTATTTCCAGACTGGCCTTCTTTGAGTTGACCTTCCAGTTTTGTACCACCCAGCAGCTACAGTGGGAGGTCATCAGGCATTATTCCAAGCAGGTAACACACATCAGCAATGACAAAGAAGTAGATTGTTTTTTCATGTGTCATTACGATCCAGGCTTTATGTATGAAAAAATATGCAGAATTAAACCAAACTAACCAGGCTAAAGAGTCGACCTAACACTTCATCTTCATATTTCAGGCTATTAAACAGATGTATGTGCTGGTGCTCGGCCTGGATGTACTTGGAAATCCTTTTGGACTGATTAGAGGACTGTCAGAGGGAGTAGAAGCCTTCTTCTATGAGCCCTATCAGGTAGGAAAGTAATGCCAGATGGGTGCTTTTATTTTGGGACTCTAGAGTTTGTGAGTTTGTTGACATCAGTGTGGACAGTGTCTTTATGTCTTCCTCGTGTTACCTGTTATCTGTGGTTTTCCAGGGAGCCATCCAGGGGCCTGAGGAGTTTGTTGAAGGAATGGCTCTTGGGGTGAAGGCTCTGGTTGGAGGAGCTGTAGGTAAGCACGGGGCTCAGTGGTCCCATCTGTGGCATATACATACATAAACCCTTACTTACACTTACTCAGGACTTACATAGACATAAAAATAATGTATTACTCTAAAGACTCATATCTGCCTTCCAGGGGGTATAGCAGGTGCCGCCTCCAGGATCACAGGTGCCATGGCGAAGGGCGTTGCTGCCATCACAATGGACGAGGACTACCAGCAGAAGAGACGAGAGGCGATGAACAAACAACCCAGCAGCCTGAGAGAGGGGCTGACCAGGGGTGGAAAGGGATTAGTGTCGGTACGTACTCAAAATTGTACTAATAGGCAGAAAAAATACCTTTGCCACATATTTTTAAGTTTTAGCGGCAATGACCTAATTTGGATTGTCTGTTACAACTTAATCATCTAACATATTTTAACAGTAAGAATAGTGAGAATAATAATGCGAATTTGCCACTGACCTGAAAGAGGGTCTGCCTCTAGGAATTCTGCTCCTTGTTAATACTGTTGTTTTCCTTTCAGGGTTTCGTCAGTGGGATCACAGGGATCGTTACCAAACCTATTAAAGGTATGTTGAATTGGATCATCATAGAAGTTTTAGTGGCAACACTTGCCGTGTGCTGATATCAAAATTGTATGTCCATGATGTGTCATTGTGCAGGAGCCCAGAAGGAGGGTGCAGCAGGCTTCTTTAAAGGTGTTGGGAAGGGTCTGGTTGGTGCAGTAGCCAGGCCTACAGGAGGCATTATTGACATGGCCAGCAGTACTTTCCAAGGGATCAAGAGGTATGTCATGTGTTTACAACACCAGTATATATACAGATAGGAGGTATATACATCTGAAGGTGTATGCACACACTTTCAGCAATAAATCTTCTACAGTAAAGGCACAAACAAGAACAAGTTTGGTCATTTGGTCATGGCAGACACTCTTAAGCCTATTCTAGCAGTATATATCTCTGTTTTGTGTGTGCGTGCAGTAACAAGGTAACCAAAAAGGTGTGTTTGAACTGCACTTGTGTGTCTTATGTCCTTTGTAGGGCAGCAGAGACTTCACAAGATGTTGAATCTCTGCGTCCTCCTCGCTTCATCCACGAGGATGGTGTCATACGACCATATAAGGAGAGGGAGGGACTCGGAAGCCAGATGCTCCAGGTAGGACAAAACTCTTTGCATCATCAAGTACTTTTTATTTAACTGAGATGGTGAATGAGTGAACAATTTACCCTGGTTTGCTAGTGCATAGCATACATCCACACACACAGAGATATTGATGTTTTACAGGAAAACGTTTTTTGTTTTTTTGTTGTTGTTTTTTTGGGGGGGGAGGGGGGGGGGTTATCCTCCTTTAAGTCTGCTTTATTTACACTATCTTTAAACATTTGTTCACCGCTGTGGCTGCTTTCTGTCTTGTAAGAAAGTAAAAAATGCACTTGCAACCAAAGTAAATAAACATAAGCAAAAGTAGAGTGTACTTTGAAAAGACCTTCAGTTCTAGATTACTAAGACATTTGGTGTTCTTATTGATATTTTCACTCATTCATATGGAAAAAAAACATTATGTTACATATTTTACTGCAGCAGCTTTTTAGTTGTTTTTGCTCCATGTTATTACTCAAATAGTTTCGATTGTTTTAGAGCCTTGTGATGTGTCACATTGATTTTGTTTGGCAAGTGTCGTCCTTGAGGTTTTAGCGAAAATAATCTCAGCATCCATTTGGCTCAACATATTGTAGATTAGCACATTACCTTGAATATGGTTCAGAGTGAGTGCCAGTGTGTCAGTAGCATGGGTTTCACATGTTTGTAGATTTTAGCGTAGCTTCATTTTAGCTATGAGCTGTAAAATGCAGGTCACTTTTTTGTGCTGATATAATCTAGCTGTCATGCTGGATGGAGTGGGTTGAAGTTTCTGCTCATGAATCTCAGGTCAGAGCTACACTATTTGGCTTATAATAGAGATGTCATGTGTAGGGTTTCCCTTACAATGTACAGGTAGGTGACATATTAAAGTGCTTCTGTGAGGTGTGGCAATACTGCAAGCCTCTAAATTCTACTGGAGGGATTAACACCATTCATGTCATTTTGAAATCTTTTAGTGTGTTAAGTTTGGTCGAGAGCGGGTCTCATCAAACCCTTCAGTGACCCCTCGTGCCCTGTGTACAAGCATCTGCATTTCTCATGTTCCTCTCCTCATTTTATTCAGGCAATCACTTTAATGTGTCACCCATCTGTGTCACCAGCGTTAGAACTAGGTTAGCTGCTAGGTTTTGTGTGTACATTAATGTGACAGTTTATTCCCCTTATGCCAAATTAGGAATAATGGCAAGAATGATACAACTGCAAATCACTGTGGATGCCACGTTTCATGTTTGTGTTTTATGTTTCTGTTGTAGCTCTTGACAACAAAGGAAAGTTTATCAGGTCTTTAGACAAAAAGCTGAGGAAAAATCAAATCCACAACAGAGTAAAAGCTTCCACCAGTGGTCTTCACATAAGATAATTAAAGTACTGCATTAGGATGTTGAGCTTCATTTCATTGAAGGGCAATTACATTTTCACAAGGCAATCCAGGTAAAATATGTTATGTTTACTTAATGTTTGGAAATGTCTACTGTCTGTAAACCCTGTAACCCGTTACAACAGGTGGAGACAAAAAAGAGAGAAAAATTACATTTATTTCCTTGACTCAAACTCAAACCATTACTGAGCTCACACACATCACAGTGAGCCTCTGGAGTCACAGAACAGGCGCTCTCGGGTCTTTTGCTCCTCTCTGCTCTGACCTGTACTCTTCTCTCTTGTCGTGTCCACAGAGCAGATTGGCCTACAGTGAATGGCGTAGAAGTGGCTCAGAGGATGAGGGTGATGAGGAAAACAGCTAGAAGCTAGAAGTGACAGCTGTAGTGTAGCGTTGGGTCTTTGTAGTGTAGAGTTTTTCTGCCTGCTGTCTGTCAGTGAGGAGTTCACTTTTGGATGATATGAACAAACCAAAGAAAGGCATTGAATTCATTTACATTTTGTGTTTTTCAGTGTTTTCAGTTTTTCATTAACTTGATTTCTGTTTTTTTCTTTGAGTGTCTTTCATTATTTACCTCCATCACTCCTACTTCCCATTTTCTTTCGTCATTTTCTCTGAAGCCACAAAAGAAACCTTTCTTCTCATTGTTGAGATTTTCACTCATTGTCAAATGTCATTGATCAAAAAAGACTTTTTTTTTTGTTTTAAATTGTTTGTTTTATCATTCTGTCATTCACTTCCACTCTTCACTGTCCTCTTGTTCTCAATAAAACTGTCACCTTTTAAACTTCCATCTGTCATTGTCTTTGTTTCATCCCATCTTTCTTCATCGCCCTGCAACATTTTCCAGTTTGATTAGCCTTGATTAACCATTTTGTATCCAAGCATTACAAAACAAACCTGTAGCTCACAAATTCAGTTTCAGTTTTGGCTATCCAAAAGTTTGGACACTCCTGCATTAGAGTGAAGTTTTGTGGAGATAATTATTCGCTCTTTTTGCAAATGCTCTGATAGTTAATACTGATTTATAGTAAGCAGTTGTTTGAAAATGTTTGTGAAGGCATTTGAATAGAAACAGTTATGGACAGACGTCTGGGTATTCATTTTGATTTTCAGTCTTGCTGTCTGTGTAAATATTCGCTCACTGTCTTTCCTCTGTTCCCTCAGAAAATTGAGAACGGACGTTTTGCCAAGTACAGATACTTTGCTCATGCCAAGGTCAATGACTCAGACTTCCTCATGATCACCAAGAGGTGAGTATTTGTGATGAACATTGCATTTTGTTTTCCTACCTCGCTCAAAAACATCCATCAATATTTGAATTCAGGATATTCCACATCCTCTTTACTCTGTATTTTTAAACTGGTTTCAAGCTTTTGGGTGTTTTGTAAATAATATATCTGTTCTCTTTGTCAAACCTGCTAAGATAAATAAGATACAGTATCCAAACTAACAATGGGGACAGTGTGGATTTTACTGCTCTGTTCTTCATAATGATCTTGTTGAGTGTGAAGTAGCCTGCTGGCTTTAGCCAAACCATTTGTATGTTTCCCAAGATGTTTGGATAATTTCAGTACTTGTCCTGTGTGATGTATCTATGAGCTCACTCTATTTCTATTTGTCCATCCATAAATAAGCTTAACACACCAGCGTATCTCCATCTAGTGTGTCAGTCAAACACTATATTGAATCCTTCATGGAGTCCTCATAGATAAGAAAGGTTACTGTTTCTAACCTGCTTTATGTGGTTTCTTTTCCAGGGGAATTTTTTTTGTGACTAAAGGCACGTTCGGCCAGCTGACCTGTGAATGGCAGTATCTGTTTGAAGAGTTCACCAAGGATCCGATGATTGTAGAGAACCGCCGACTTCGCATCGAGGCCAAGGTACAAAAACTCTCACGCTTGAAATCCAAATCTGAAGCTGCCTTTTCTTCTTCAGACACTAATGCTAAATGCCTTGTCTTGTGCACTGCAGGAGAGAGTAAAGTCTGTCTTCCATGCCAAGGAGTTTGGGAAGATCATAAACTTCAGAACTCCTGAGATAGCCAAGGTCAGTTGATGATTTGGATAATAAGATATAAATATAAGAAAGATTTTATATAGATGTATTGAAATATATCTATATCTAAGAATTATCCAAGTGTTATCTGCTGTCAATGTATAATCCAAATGAGCCCACTTGTTTTACTCACATTCATGTTTTCCAAAGTTATATGTCCAAGCTGCAGTCACAGTAGATCATTGTACAAACATTTGTTCTCCCTTTGGTTTATTTCAGTGGGTTCTTGCCAAATTGGAGGATGCAAGAGAGAGTTTACCCAAATACTAACTCATCAAGAAGAGCGAGAAATGATAAAAAAAAATGTAAAAAGAAGAAGGAAAGAAAAACAACACACACAAGGTCTGTGTGTGTCAGTGCCTTTGTTCTTTACTGCATGCTACTATTGTTTACCTCCATGTGTGAGTAGTGATAAAAACACACGACTGATGCTGTATGTTGACTGTTAGTGTGTGTCAGGGGTGAAAGACTGAGTGAGTAGTTTGTATGTGTGCATGCTTACAGAAGCGCTATAAATGGACATTCACATTCACAGAGGCTCCGAACACATCGAACCAAACTATGTTTCACTCTCTTCGCTCTGATTGCACTCGTCCTTTTGTGCACATACTGTTTAAGTGATTTTTAATTAGTTCTTTTATGAAGGAGGAGCAGGTGATATTCAAGGATTTTCAGTTTCCTAGGCCTTTAGTTTGCCATAGTTCTGTGGTCCATACTCAATCTAACACACATTAAGTCACTAATTTCATTTAGTTTGGTTTTTATTGAACATATTTTAAGTTGTGTTTGGCTATAGAAGCTGCTCTGTTACAGCTAGTTAGAGATATAGGTAGCTTGAACAGCATTGAGGCCAAATCAACCATAATTGTTGTAGCACATTTAATGTTGTACACTGTTTATTCACTGGATTATATGAAAGGGAAGCTAATTAATTTCAATTTTTGAGTATGGCTTTATAACACACGTCTTTCAAACCCGTGTTCCTTTACTCTCTAATGTTCCTCTTTTTTTTATACATTTCTGCAGTTGACGACTGTTTGGTGTGTGATTTAGAGACGCATGCTATTTTTATACTGTACTTACATCTATCAGTCTGCTGTATATTGATCTAATATAGTCTCCTATCTGTATATATCCATCCTCACACAATAGTCTGTATTATGGCGTTACAGATTGTAATTTTGTGATTTTTATGTTTTTATACCACACATATGCAATGCCAGCTATGTCGATGACTTATGCAGAGAAAAGTATATTTAAAAGAAATGAATGCTAATTATTATTATCAGCTGCTGTTTACTCTGATGTGTATTTTAAAGGTTTGCTTTTGGTTTGGGGTGCGACGCAGTTTAATACAACTAAATAGTTCTGTTACCATTAATGTTTGTCTTTTATGTTTTTGGGGAACAAAATGTTCACTGCAGTGGCTTAATGTTTTTTTTTCCCCTACTGTTTTAAAAAAAATGAATAAAATATGTGTTTCAAATGTCAGTGTCCTCTTCCTTTATTTGTCATACCCAAAAGATTCCAAGCACAGAAATCACTCTCTTCATTAAGTAACTAGAATTGTTTATTGAAAATTACCATAAATACAATTTCCTGTTCTCCTGAGAAGAAACCATTGAGGACGGGTTTTCAAAGCACGACTTTGATTATTTACATCTCAAACAAACTCAGTAGCTGTGCTGGCTCTTCCTGAGTGAATGAAGCACTTGTAGGCAAGTGTGAAAGCAGGTGGTGCTCAATGTTAAATCACAAAACTCACGACTAAAAGGACAAACAGTTATTGCAAAACTTCACAATCCTATTTCTGATAACTGTGTTTCAAGAAGTAATAAAATAAATAGCACACAATAGGTCAGTGATTAATTGACACTAATTTTCACATTCTCACTTGTGCTGCAAGTATAATTGTCTTAGAATAAACTACTACAAGAGAATAGAAACTTCAAAGTACACACAATACACAGGCAGTGCATTTCAGACCTACAGAAACAGTAGTTTGAGTATTGGGCCTCTTACATGTTCATATTTTCTTTGGCTGCACAAAAGATGAAAACCAAGAATCTTCCTTGTGTAAACAGGGAGGAACTATGTAAAATAGAACTTCTCTGTTTAGGCAGAGAAAGCATTGTTTCATACACTTCTATCTTGGCTCTCGTCGCGTCTTTTCTTCTACCCTCCTGCTTCGTCTCCTGTCCTCCTGCTCCTCCTTACACCAGGTTGAACTCCTTCAGGTTGTGTCTGAGGATGGTGTCTTTGACAGCCACGAAGACGAAGCGGATGTTTTCTGTGTCCGTGGCGCAGGTGAAGTGAGGGTACAGCGTCTTGTCCTTGTCCGGGTTTTGTTCTTGGTACATTTTCAGGATGAATTCTTGAGCTGCTGTAGGATCCTGCTGAGGTCCTGCAATTCAGGAGTGATATTATTTCAACATAATGTCGGTAATTACAATATGATTTATTATTGGTTTTATATGGTTTAGAAAAAAAAAAAGGCTGTTCTCTAAAGATTCTCTCTAAAGATACAGACAGACAGACAGACAGACAGAGTACTTTATTAATCCCTTTGGGAAGGGATTAGGGGAAAAAAACACCTCTGCACATAAGCACATAATAAGATATGATAAGATATGAAGAGAAGTTGGTGTAGAGAATATTACAATATCAATATCTTTTAATATCTTTCAATACTTGTGCGACATACCACCAACTTATTATTCTCATTATTCAACAAATCTTACCCTCCAAACCTAAAACTGATGCAAAGCAATCTCACCAGTATGTGTCCATCCAAATCAAGTATGAATCTACCAATCAGATTAAAAGAGTTAGGATTTAAAATATGCAAAGGCTGGTCGCTTCAGATCAGACAGAGCACCTCAACATATGACACATGCACAAGATCTATGTACATATGGCTGATTATTCAAACCCACTAACTAACCTGTGAATTCAGGGAAGTAGGTGGCTATATGAGAGTATACGATCTTCTCCTTCAGGATGTCGGTCTTGTTGAGGAAAAGGATGACAGAGGAGCGCTGGAACCAGGGATAAGTTATGATGGTTTTGAACAGGGCCTTGCTCTCCTCCATACGGTTCTGAAATCAAAGGGAAAGAGGCGGCGATGAAGATTTGTTTTCAGGGATGAAAGCGTGGAGCACGATCTTCTGAATCCTCACCTCATTGTCGCACTCAGCCAGGACCTGGTCGTACTCGCTGAGCGCCACCAGGAAGATGATGGAGGTGACGTTCTCGAAGCAGTGGATCCACTTCCTCCGCTCTGACCTCTGACCCCCAACATCCACCATCCTGCCATAACAGCCAATCGCAGAGGCAACAGAAAAGTCACCTGTGCTGCCAATTCTATAGCAGAGCTGCATAATGAAGTCGTTACCTGTCACAGTGGTTTGTTATATCTCACCTGAAGATGACATTCTCCATGTCAAACGGGTATTCGATGATACCTGTGGTTGGCACCCGGACTCGGAGGATGTCCTGCAGGTCGGGTAAATAAGAGGGTTTTGCAATTCGATCCAGTTCGCTGAGATAGCTGAAAAAAGGAGGAGAAATTAAGCACAAGAAAATATAGAGGAAAGTAACAGAATTTGGGGAATTGGTGTGGTTTTAAAACAGTGGAAACCACACAGACTCTGCCTGATAATTAGATATGAGAGACCTGGGATGACAAACATTTTGAATACAGGCAGTTTTCTGTCACACTGGTTTGTTAGACACAGAGGAGAAGTTACGAATGAAAGTAAAAGTGAAAGTTAAACTCGTCAGGAAAGATAAAGCAGTATGAAAAGCAGGATCTTTATTAATGCTCAGTTTTGTTTCACTGTAAGCAGGCACTCAGTGTGAGGACACCTCCTGTGCTCATTACAGCCTCTCTTTGTGCTCGCAAAAACATGGCAGATACAGATGGTGGACAAAATTACAGAGACACCTGTAATCAGGGCCTTATCTATTGCAGAAATACAGAGGTCAAAGGTCAAATCCTCCTAATATAACCCCTCCCACACCGTGGTGCATTTTATTTCCCAACATTACATTACCAACCACTGCCAGGAAACAAATGTCCTTTTTTTCCTCACTAATTTGTTGTTAAAACCATTAAATTTACAGGAAACAATACTGAGAGCATGACCTCATTGTCTTCAGTGGAAGCCGCAGCCCTGCTCATTATAATGCAATCTGATACTCAAGCCTTGCAGCAAACACTTATAAAGTAATACTTGAAGTTTAATAAATTGACTGAAACTGTCAGAGAGGCGTTGAAGCTATCTATGTTTGATATCTGTGGTAACTACATGGCAGAGCTGAAGTTTCTTTGTGCACATTATACGCTGTATGTCCAACGCTCACTATTTGGTGGAGTCGGACAGCTGGTATTCCCTGCGTCGGTCGTAACACTCCTGTATTCCTGCATCGTCCCACAGGCTCTTGACAGCCGCCGCAAGGGATTGATTCAACTCCTCCACCTTGTCCACCTCCACCTCAAGGACTGAGTTTGCATTGCTCTATGGACACATAGACAGGAGGACAATTAGGATTAGAGATTAGATTTTTTTTAGAATTTTTGAATCTGTGATATCTTATCATTTACATTATTTACAATAGCATGCGTACTGTCCATAAATGTTGAAACAATATTTTTCACACCTTGAACTGTTCTATAATAATATTTTGAGTGATTATCACTAAAGATTTTTTTTTTTTTTTTAAAGTAGGTGCCTGTGTCACTTTTTCCTCTAATTTGGATTCCTTTTTTCCTTTTTGGCTTTATCCTAATTATCATAAATGATAAGTCAGACATAAAGCTGAGTTTGTGTTTAAAAGGTGCTAAAACAAAACTTGAATTAATGTCAATGTCAAGAATAAGTTCAATATCAGTGTCTATCAAGTGTGACTCTGTACCTGGTTCTGGGGATCAGAGAAAGATATACTAAGAGCCTCCATGGCCCGGATCATCGCCTGCATGGACGTATAGATGTTCTGGAAGACCAGTTTGGCGTAGCTCCTCTTGTCCTCGTCTGTGTATCCTCCTCCATGAATGATCCTCATCTGTTTGATAAAGGTACTCTTTCCACTCTCTCCAGTTCCTGTTGGATACATTGAGGGTTAAATCCAATAATAACTTTTTATGCATGTCATATTTTAATACAATCAAATTTTAACATGCCACTTATAATGTCTACACACACACACACACACACACACACACACACACACACACACACACACACACACCCTGTCTGTCACGTTCCTCTTCAGTTCTTACAGCTCAGGCTCCTAATTTTCTCATTCTGACCATGTGATGCTGAATCAATTTGTTTAACAAATGTGTGTTTGTTAACAGACCTGAATATTTGAAGTTGCCATGTCTGTGTGTGTGAGCCATGGGAGGGTGTGTGTGTGTGTGTGTGTGTGTGTGTGTTTGTGACTATCCACCTGTATCTGTATCCTTGCCTCTCAGGCACGTGTGCTAAAGCTCAGTGTGGAGTGGCACCAGCAGCGTTCTGGTTTCCTGACTGTTTTTGCATGGCCCCGTGAATACTTGAGTCTTTACATCTTGGCAAACAAGGTTTAGACAAATCGTCTGCATTTGAATGCACCTTGTTTACAAGTCAAGTTTCTTGGAGATGAGGGGGATTCGGGCCAGGTAAACTCTGAGATGGAGGCAAATTATGACCCTGCATGTCTGTTGTGTACTTTAGTGACAGTCAACACTGAGTGATCTCAGAGGCCTTGCCCTTTTTTCACTGTATGCCTTGTACTTTTATTATCTCTGGTCAAATTCATATTAAGTTTATATTTTGACATATCTGATTTAAACGTAGCAGACAACTTTCCAGATAATGAGGTAACTTCATTTCTTTATTTTATTTTATTTTCGAAGGAAGATCTGCACTGCCCATTAGTGTCCAAACAGGAAACACAGACTCTAATATTCCTCTGTGTGTTGATATCCTTATTGATTATTGAATATGTTTATGATGAACAATTAATTAATTAACTTATGTTGATAAAAAAAAAGGCTGGTAATCACTTATCAAAACTTTCCTGTTCTATTCTAAACACACACACTTCTGACGTGGACCATGATGTGTTGAAAATCAGTAAATTTCATTTTTTTTCTCAAAGTTCTACCTCAGTTGACACAAGTCACTTCAATATCATAGAAATTAATAAATATCAATTCATGCCAATGAAATAATGTTTAACTAGACAAACAATTGAAATGCTTAAATGGGCACTTCACTGATTTCACACATGAAGATGATTTTATTTTATTTTATTATTCTATTTATCACTCAGCTGTACAACAGTTGTGTAATCAAAGAGCCAAGCATTTGTGATCAGGGACATGTAAACACAGTTTAATCGATTAAATTTATGTTGTATTTTGGCGGCTCGTGTCGGTCAAGTTGAACATGAATACGTTTTGCGTATATTTGTGTCTTTGTGCACATTTTTGTGTGTGTGCATGTCTGAGTGGTGCAGTGTGGGGTTTTACAGTTTCACTGTGTGGGTGGCAAATGCTGACCAGAGACGACTCTACACTCACACACAGAGAAAGATAGAGAGAGAGATGGACACTGATAGACATGAGTAATTCACACATACATATTTCATCACAAACACAACCTGACACCTACACACACTTCCTCGTTGTTAGAGCGTGGTGGCGTGACAGCGCGCCAGCTGTATGAATGAACGCGGTATTAATGAAGCCAATAAAGATGTAGTATCACCTGTCGCTCTCTCCCCTCTTACCTATTTGCGGCTGAAACATAACAGCTGAGGCTTTGTAGGGAAAACATAGGTTATGGTTACTTCCACAGAGCCATGCAAATTGTGTTGGATTCCAAACAAAGCATCATGTTAAAAGCACATTAAATACTGTATGACTAATATGTACAGATTATAAACCTACATTTTTGTCAGTCTATTCATTTACCAATCCTAATCCAGTTTGTTCTAGTTTCCCCATGTTGAAATGGATAATAAACTTATTACTTGCAGTGAAATTGCAGCTGACCTAAATGACTAAATGACAGTACGACTTGTATACTGTTCTGTACAGAGCAGTGCCGACATGTGGGGGTCGTCCTACAGTTTTTCTCTGTGTACCTGTTGAGCTTTCATTCTGCTTCACTCCCCCTCATCCTCTCCAGGGACCTGACTGTGACCATCCTGATGAAATCCACTGAGAGCTCTGACTCACTCTCATCAAATGAATAAATGTTATTGTTAAAGTACGTTTATGTCATCTAATTCCTTTAATACTTTGAGTTACCAGGAAAATCTAGTGGGTGAAACGATGAGTCATCTATTTTCTGCTGACATGTTAAACCTGTTCCTAGTAATCAGGCAGTTAAACCCCACTTCACCAGTCCAGTGATTCGCACTTGTAACAACATCCAAAAGTATTAATGCCTACAATCCTTTTCAGATCTTATCCATCAATAATGTGTAGTGGACAGTAAGCAACACAAATGAAATAGGATTTATAATGAATTTGGTTTAACCATTGTGGGCCGCAACCTGACACTATCTTGGAGAGAAAGTCCCTGTTAGAGTGAACCTACAGCTCATATCCAGCATGGGGCCTGATTTGCATGGTGTTTGCATGAGGTGCGCCCACAGCAGCTAGTTATGGTTTTCAAACACACCACTGACCGGAGCCTTGACAGCAGCTCCTGTCCCCCAGAAAACGGCTTGTGTCTAGGATACTCTTTGGATGCCACGTGTCAACACCCTGTTCCCACAGTGACTGGATGTGTGGATATTGTCAAAGCTGCACAAGTGAACTTAGATCACATAAAGCTAAAAGAAAAAAAAACACATAGGTCCAAGCCTCAAGCCTCTTCTCAGACCTGCTGAAGTGTCCTTGAGCAAGTCAATGAGCTCATACCAGGAAGTAGGCTGTGTCTGCCCCACCTTCAATGTGACAGGGGGAAAACGAATGTTTCTACAAGCATCAGAAGCTTTACATTATCACCATAAAAGACCTAATGCCACAACACAGGACACTGTCTATCAGTTGTATATTTGACACCTTGACAAAATTTCTCCTTGCTATTTTTTTTTTTTTTGCTTTATTCCCTTTTCCTATTTATGATAAAATGAGACCTTAACACATGTCTCCAGTCCAGCACAGAGCAGATTAGAGCAGAGCAGTTTAACTCTGAATGAATGAATGCGCTGTTAGGACCCAGTTTCAGCTTCCATATACATTTTGACCAGATTAGTCCAAATACAACATCACCCTAAACTCATTTCAGCATTTCTGTGCCAGGTGGGAACTACATTAGCCCAGTAGACAAATGAATCATGGTGATATGGAACATAGACCTCCTCACATTATTCATGACTTTGAACCTTGTGGACACCCTGCCTTGATACCTGCATGGCCAGGTGTCAGGGAGCAGGGAAGTAATGGGAAAATTAACTCTGCCCTCGGTAACTCACTGGCCTCCTGTCATGGGCACCAGGGATATAAACTACAAGCCCAAAAAAAGCAACATGATAAATATGAATTATTCCATCGGAGGAATATTTTTAAGAGATTTGAAAGATTATTTTATGGCATTTTGTTGAGAAAAGGACAGATTTCCACCCAATTATTTACAATGGTTGAATTCATCTTCAACTCAATTTTCTGTAATTATAATCTGCCTATAATTTAGTGTCACTCACTCTGGGTTATAGGGCACTCATTGAAATACTTTTAAATTCAAAAACTCAACCGAGAGTTTTATTGGAGGACATAACAAAACTTTGTTTGTGTTGTAAAAAATTTCACAATTTTTCACTTTTGTAAATTGTACGGAAATGACCAAAAATAGTCACTTGCCCGATAAAGGGTTAGGGGTCAGTAATAATGTGTGAGGCTCAGTGATGCTTACCCAGCAGAAGTAGCTTCAGCTCCCGGCGAGAGTCCTTCTTATCTCTCCTCAGCTGCTTCTCGATCTCCTCATTGATCCTCTGGTTCTCTCTGTCCTCTGCAGACACGCAGCATCCAGCCATCGTTCAGCCTGAGCAGCAAACGTCAAACCGGCGAAGCTTTTGTGGAGATGTCGACCCCTTCTCCTCCTCTTTACTTACTTCACAAACTCAGAGGGAAAAGGGTGTAGACCATCTTTAAAACTGATGTGCTCTTCTTCCAAAATCCAAATCTAAAAGCAGTTTAAAACAAGGTTTTAAGAGTTGAACTATTCTGCAGCTACAGCCCAGGGTTTTTCCTTTGCCAGGACTGAGCGGCTCTGACCCTCTCTGATAAGGCACTGTGGTTGGTCTGGAGTAGGAGGACACTTGTTGAACTTTATCCATCTCACTCTGGAGGGCGTGGCACAGGCTGCAAATAGAAAGGGATAAAATGGGAAGTTCACATCCACAGCAGGCAGACTGTGTCTTCACCTCACAGAGAAGCCAGTGACATGATCACAATGAGCAAAAACTAAAGCAAACTGGCTTTAATCAAAGAAACTTTAAAACAAAGAAAAGTAGGAGCTTTATGTCTGTTGTGGATATGTGTTGGTAAAATCACCTTCAAGTGGCTTTCATGGCAGGTTTTAACATCAACACAACAAGTGTTAGATGGATTCAGCCTCTACAGCACTACAGGCAATGTCTCCATACGGCCACTAGGGGTCAGGAGGGCCAACTGTGAGTGAATGAGGATTTGAATTATCCTGGGTTTGCAACTTTGCATCTTCACACTTGTAATCTTGCAGGAGGACAAATGAGGAGAACGACAGCTGGGTATTCACAGTTTTTACATGAAAAACGTGAATGAAGTGTTTCACAGATCAGGGATCATTATTGTTATGAAATTCAAAGAGAAGAGATAGTAAATGGGAGATGAAATGAATTCATAGAAATATCAAATGAGAGGTGAAAAGATATTACATCTAATTACAAGGCCTGACCCTGTAGGAACAGCATAGTAATAAATTTCTTTTAGGCTGGAAGGCAAACTCCTTGTCAAGAAAGAAAGCATCTTTTATGGGAATTCATTCAAATAGTAACTGTGGACCTGTTTTTTTTTTTACCAGCTACTTCAATAAAAACAACCACACTGTAAAATGCAGAAAGCTGGAGACAAGCAGTAACTGTGAAATGGTGCATGTGATTTTAATCAGTCCTCGTCATTCACATGTCTAAAGATATATATTAATGAAGATTGTTGAGTATTGGGTGCAGCTAACCAAAATAACCACAAGCACTCTTTGGGCTTTTTTTGTGCAATTTACTCTCGTTTATCCACACTTTAGTCCTCTTTTTTAACATCTCAATACATACATTTTTGAGAAGTGCAGACCACTCGGTATCATCATGATTGCTTTGCAACAAGAACATTTACAAAAACAGAAAGACTGAATGTGTTATTATCAGCGGGGACGGTTAAGTACAAAGAGTTTTCTGTTGAGTTGGGTGGAGCATTTCTCAATGGAGAATCTGGCTTATGATAGTTTGTTTTCTCCCCTGTGATCTTGTAGAGATGGTTTAGTATGTGAACACCAACCCTACAAGAATACAAAAAAAGCAGTGAATTTATCAAATATGATGAATTTTTGGAGTTTATGACTTGAATTACAACCAAAAGTTGCTTTGATTCTAAACACACTTTATTGATGGTGGTAATAGGAGTTTTTAACCAAAAGAAAACCAAGCCGGCTCCCTGCCAGAGAAGTTCTGATGTCCTTCTCAAAGTACTCTGTTGTCTCTCTTTTTCATTTTTTACGGGAGTTTGTATGTATAAAATATAAATTACCTAAGATAAAATGAGGAAAAAGGGTTAAAATCACCTCTAAGAGGCAACTTTACCCAACTTGCTTGGCAATATGCTCGGAGCACATTCTATTGAACTTTATAGAGCAACAAGAGTCACATCTGTGTTCACTTTAACTAAACTTTAAGAGCTTGACAGAGGGTTGTGATACAAATTAGAGTTCAAATACATATGGCAAGGACGCCTGGCAAAGCATTGTACTCATGCTGTCATACATAAGACATACTTTAACTATGATGGGGAGTAACGATATAGTAGTTAGAGGCATTAATTCAACCACACTGTAGAAATGATGGCTACTGAAATGACAGAAAATAAAAATCAGAGTCGACATACTTTTGAAAAGAAACATGTTGCTTCATTCAGAAACATGTTGAAGGAGTGCAAGTTTATGGATACAGGAAACATCTTTACAGTTATGATTGGAGACCATCATAAGAGCACAATTTTAAATCGAGTCATTAAACTTCATAGCTTCATGATTTGGAGGCAAAGAAACCCAAACATAGGCCAAAATGTGTGTCAGAGACTAGAGTAAAAGAGCAGTTTATGGAAAGTTACTTCCCCCAAACTTGACCAAACAAATTCCTCAATGTACTGCAACTAACACTGCACTGCTCTTGAATATACTGCATGAAATTTGAATAGCAGCACAGGTTTCCAAACCATGTGTGTCAGCAAGTCAACACCAGCTGGCGTCTGTGCTCTCTTAAAGGGAAAATCCAGCCTGGATATAACTCACATGTGCTCCCTCAAGAGTCATGATGTGAACATGAAGTCACTCACAAAGATTAGAAACAGTCCTCTGTGACTCATCTAGCTTACAAAATTCAATTTCAATCTGCATCTTTGCCAGTAGAATAGTTTTTTGTCATGTGCCACCATTGTATAAAAGTGAAACCACATTAGATAAGATTTACTATTAGTTGACAAACTCACTTTTTATCACTTCAGCTTTCTGAATTACTTTAATGGAGTATGTGAATTGTTTAAACAAGGATTTTCCCTTTAAGTAACAGGGACACTGTAAATAGTCACTTTACTACAGCAGGGACACAAGTTACTGATTGCTGCAACTCTACAACAAGTGACCATCATCATGGATACAACTTTTCAGTCCAGCTTCAAAACTTCTCTGGCAACAAGCAAATCACATCAACACCATTTTAATATTCAGTAAAATGTGTGACAAGTTGGCCCCCAGTTTTTCCTTTCAGGCCCTGCTGGCGGTAAGTGGTTATTCTAAGATCTTCATTTACTTCAAGTACACTGTGAACTGGACTGGATATTAACTTGTTGAAGTGGTCGCTGCCTGCCAAAACCAACCATCCTTGTAGGCAATTTCACCAGCCAGCTGAAATATCTGAAAACAACAGGACCTCCAAGTGAGGGCTGGTTACCTGCCAGCGTGGCTGATCGATGCCAAAACCACAGCCAAATGTCGCAAAAACACTCCACAGGTGCCTGGTGGTGATTTTGGAGTCCAGATTGTTCGACACCTTGCGAGCACATCAGGCAGTTCATGCATTATAATGCACTGTGGCATTGGTTTTAAGACACGAATCTGACAACATTATGAAATGGACAGAAAGTGTGTTCTGATTACAATTCACTCATGATGTGCTTATAATGATGTCATATTAGCTACATGAGCTACACTTCAAAAGCTGTTCCCATGTCTTCTTATAGCACAGAACAACAAAGAGTGACTACCAAGCCAACACCAGACAATCCTCCAGCTGCACATTGGGACATTATTGGCTGCACTAGCTTCACTTCTCATAAAAACACAGGTGCCTTGCATGGGACTTCAGAGGCACGGCTTATTCAATAAGGCAATATGTACATGTGAACTGTTGTGTATTTTCTCCTATGTTGTCATTTCATAAATAAAGACTAAAATAATACTGTACACTCTAGTGAAATGGTGGCAATCAAGGTAGAAATTAAGTTTAAAAAAAGAAATAAAGCACCTGTAAATGTTAACATCCTAATTAGGCCAAATGAGCTCTTTTTTGCATGTGTCTTATACACTGGTCACTGGCACTGACAGGCTCTACAATACTGAGTTTCTATCAGGGTGGCAGTTCATTTGAGCAGGTGTGAAGAGTGATGGCATTCCCATCTGTTAGCACAAACAATCAGATAATTACATCTCTTCCTTAACAAGATTTTTATACAACATCTGATGCAAAGCAACACTTTACCTGCCATCCACCTTGATCCAGCACTACATGTTAGATAAAACATCTAGGCTACAGGAGGCGTGTGGTGGTGGTCTGGGGTGTGTTCAGGATCACAACGTGTGCAGTAGACTATGAAAGTTAATGAATACATATTGAGAAGCTGTGTACTAATGAAATGAAACATAAACAAATAGGAATCAATGAGTGATGTGTTTACACCTATATGACAGGCGCTCTGTTCCTGAAGCCAGTTAAGAACGAAGCTATTACAATTAGCCCTGTAGATTGGATTCAGTCTGCAGTTTTTCATATAAAAGTCAATTAACAGACCGGCTACTATAAGTACTGGCATACCAATCAATGTGTTGTTGGATGATAATATTCCTCTTTATGCACTTCTGAAGCTGAACAACGTTTCTTTGCTGAGAAATAAAACTGGCAAAACACAAAATTTACATTCTCCTCTTAAAAAAAGGGAAACAAAAACAAACATGTAAATAACATATTTTTTTCTTCCAAAAATGAATTAGCCATTAGACATACAATACAATTACATAGATACGTACATATTTTCAATACTGCACATTCAATCTGCCAAAAAAGTAATGATTACAAAGCCAACAGAGATGCTGCCATATATATAGAGATGTATGTACAATGATTATAGCATTCATAATTGCACTATGCCTCAATAAATGTAAATTACAGGCTTATGTTCTTGAGAATTGTTACCCAAAAAAAAAAATACTTAAAGTAACTTGGGAATGAGGAATTGCAAATCAGAGGTGTCAATCAGAAACAAGAAGGGCTTACTTTGGTACAAACTGAACATCAACACTTTGCCCTTTTACTAGGAATTAGCCAAATTTATCCTCCACTGCTATTGAACTACAACAGTCAAGACAGCCGGGCCGTGATTGGACAATTAGAAAGACACAGATTAAATGTGGCTGGATAGTCTGCAGGCCATGGGGAGGGGCTTCTAGCCACGCGCAAGGTTGTGATTGGACAGTTTGAGCAGTTCAGCGCACTGGGTGGCGTCCTCCTTGGCAGCCTGCAACTCACTGTAGCTTAAGTCAGTCCACGCTGTGAGAGTGTTTGTGTGTGTGTGTGTGTGTGTGTGTGGGGGGGGGGGGGGGGGGGGAATACCATTGTTGAATACTTCAAAAACTGCAGGAATCAGTTGGTCGATCAATAAGTCAGTCAGTAAAGTCAGTCAGTCCGGTTCTGTGTTCATTAGCCCTGCTTTTTTTTCTGTCAACACTTTTCATTAAAACACTAAACAGTAAACAGCGCAGCGCAAAGTGGAGTTGGGTGCTTGAGTTGTTTTGGCATTGGCAATAAATATACATATTACCATAATAAAAAGCGTTAATGTGGCACAGTTGAACATAATCATTTAACAACATTGTCTCATAAATTACCTCCTCTGCTCCTTTCAGTCTGTGTAAAGAAACCAGCCCCGTCATGATTTTCACGACAGAACGAAGGTCCCTGTGTGCCTCCTCACCTGGTCACCTCAGAGCTCAGAAAGCATTTTTAAAGCCAATTTCTCTCGCACTTCTGAACTTCAATGGTTAAGTCAATGCTGGAGAACTGACTGACTGTCACTCAACGCACGACCTGGGCTATTTCCCCCTCAAAGTCAGGGAAATGTACTCCCACAGTCACACATGCTCTACTCATCAGATGGTACCAAAGTCAATGCAATGCAATAGCAATAATGACTGAAGTCAATCGATACCAAATCAGGATGGAATTATTGAAAAAAAAAATCACAGTTTATAGTATTTATCAATCAGTCCTTTGAAGGAAAAAAAAAGATGTCAATTAGAGATCTGTTACATCACTTCCTGCTGGGCAAACAGGTATACGCCCAGGATGAGGCTTCAGAATAAAGGAGGGGGGAAAAGAAAAAAAAAGGAGTGAACCCCTTCTTTTTTTCTTCTTGTTTATAAAAAGGCAAGAGGAAGGGGGCACATTGCATTCATTCCAGCTCTGATGTATCAGACTGACAGACAAAACAAGCCCCCGAACCTCGAGTGCACAAAGCAGTTTCTTTCTTTCTGTCAAAAAAATAAACAAAAAAACCCAAAACTTCACAATGCGCAAAGCCTAGAAATGAGGATCGTTGCTGTACATATTCAACAGCAAATCCCTCCCCGGCCCTTCCGAATATCTTGCCCCCCCCTCCCTATATTTCATTAATTTCTTAAATAGCAAGATAACATTTACTTTGCTCACCCCTTGAGGACCAAGAGATCAACAAATGGCAAATAAATTAGTATTATGCAACCATTAGATTTTTTTTTTCTCTGACTTTCTTTTCATGTGTGTGTATATGATGTATCTTTTCACAGATTGCGTCAGTCAGTGTGTGTTGAGTCGTTCCGCTCTACACCAGGTTGTACTCCTTTAGGTTGAGCTGCAGGATGGTGTCTTTGACGGCGGCGAAGACGAATCGGATGTTCTCTGTGTCAGTGGCACAGGTGAAGTGAGAGTAGATGATCTTATCGCTGTCTGGATTCAGGTCCACAAACATCTTGAGGATGAACTCTCGCCCTGCTTGGGCGTCCCTCTGGGGACCTGGAGAGCGGGAGATGACAGGAACAAAAAAGGTGAAAATACTTATTATACAAAAAGATGCAAGATTTAAGTCTCTTGCAGGCTAGTGCAGATAAATGTATTGGCAGACTAATATTGACATTCACAACAAATCACAATAATTTTGCACAATACTGATTTTTTTTCATTGTCAAGCCACAATAAGTCCACTTTCTAATCTAAAGATGCAGATATTTATATAGCATTGCTTTTTTGGTACCGTGATTCATTGATTATTGACTATTTTCAAGTGTCTTCATTCACTCAAGAAAATTATGATTTGACACTTTAAACATCTTCATTTGTGCATTTTCCAACATTAGGGCAATTACTAAAAGCTTTCCTGTCTGATGGTCAAAAAGAAATCTGGTGTATTCTTGAACAGAAAGTTTTGATCCATTTCAAAGTGTGCAATGATTGTCATATTTGAAACATTCTGTCATGGCTGAAATAAGCGATATCTCAGTATTAGTCTAATACTTTTCTTACATTAGAAGAAGAGCTTTGTGCTTTGTGTTAGATGCTCAAAATTTAGGTCAGTGCAGTTACTCACCATCATACTCTGGAAAATAGTCAACCAGATGTGAGTACATGATCTTCTCCTCCAACAGGTCCTTCTTGTTGAGGAAGAGAATGACTGAGGAGTTTTGGAACCAGGGGTATGTGATTATTGTCCTAAACAGAGCTTTACTCTCCTCCATCCGGTTCTACAGAGACAGTGTGTGTGAATGTGTGTGTGTGTGTGTGTAAAGAAGGGAGGGGGGGGGGAGGGGTGTGAAAGAGAGAAGGACATACGGAGACAGAGAAAGACAGAGTTAATCACTTAATTAAGCCACAGTCTTTCATACTCATTAAGTACAGATTTTAACACACCAGAGGGAGAGCAGTAAAGATGAGAGGAGGGTGTGGAGGACGAGAGTAACAAAGGGAGGAAAACACACACGGCACAAAAACAGGACAAGAAACACATACGAACACACACCTGCTCATTAATACGCTTTAACAAACTGACACACGTGCTATATGCTCTTAAGAAGGAGATGTGGCCCGAGGCTGTATTCAGAACAGCTGGCTGATCATTTACAAATGCTTTCCAACGGGGAAAAAAAAGGTGGAGCACAGCCAGGCAGAGGGAGAATCTGATTTCCATTGTTTAGGAATAGCATTTCATCTCCAGAGCCAACTCATCTTTGACATCTCATAAAATAAACCATTGTAATAGGTGAAATTGTTTTTGAAAATGTGAAACAAAGCATCACACAGAGAATATTATCACTTAGTTTTGTCGTTAAGTTTACTTGCTGTTGTTTGTCACAAATAAAACAAAATCTAATTTAGAGTGTGTGTATGTATTTATCATTCACCTCATTGTCCGATTCCACCAAAACTTGGTCGTACTCGCTGAGCGCTACCAGGAACATGATGGATGTGACGTTCTCAAAGCAGTGGATCCATTTCCTCCTCTCCGACCTCTGACCTCCAACATCTACCATCCTGTCATGACGTCGGGGAGAGAGACAACAGTCACTACAAGCAGTGAAAATGTTGTCAAATCTCTTCTTGAGAAGTGATTCTGATACTCACTTTAATAAAAGCAGAATTTCAACACTATGACTATGAAAACTACTTCTACCATAATTCCACCTAAGTCAGACAAAAGACAGGGAATATGCTGAACTGAAGATCCAACACATACACACACTTGTTGCAGTCTAAACAGTTTGGGAATATTAGTCTTTTTAGAATTTCAGTATAATTTTAAAAAATCCTGAACCCATTCTCCTTTAGGTCAAGTCAGCAGTTCTAGTTGAAGATAATTATTATATATTATTGTACAACCCTGATTCCAAAAAAATCGAGATGCTGTGTAAACCCTAAATAATGCATAATGTAATCATTTGCTAATTTGTTTTGAGATATATTCAATTGAAAACAGTGAAAAGATAATACATTTCATCTTGGACCTCAGCAGCTTCATGGATTTTTCTAAATAAATGCGTAGTCATATTTTCATGCCAGCAACAAGTTTAAAACAAGTTTTTGGAATTGGGCTTGTATGAATGACTATAAGGTCTTTATGTTTTTGGTGCTTTCACTACTTGCACAGCTGTACAGACAAGAGAGCAAAGTGGTTATAAAATATTAGTATTTACAGCAGTGCTGCTTATGTTTTCTGATGCTGAAGATATATACTCACCTGAATATGACACTCTGCAGGTCAAATGGGTATTCAATGATGCCCGTGGTGGGGACTCGAACCCTCAACACATCCTGCTGGGTGGGAAGGTAGGCTGGCTCTGCGATCCGGTCCAAGGCGTTCAGGTAACTAAAGACACAGAGTAAGGAAATGAACCAAGATGTTGAAACTACCAAAAAAAAATATATATACACACCACTGGTCACCTTCTAGAAAGTCTAGTTCACCTTCAGCATATTTAATTTCTATTATTTTAAGTTAAATTCAAACTCTATGTTAAGAGTCTGACTTTGACATCTACATCTTTTGTGTTGTATTTCACTCTACTCACTATTTCGTGGAGTCTGAGAGTTGGTATTCCCTCCTTCGATCATAGCACTCCTGGATGCCCGGGTCATTCCATAAGCTCTTGATTGCATCTACATAACGATTCTCGAACATGTTGACCTTCTCTACGTCCACCTCTCTCACAATGTTGGCGTTGCCCTAGAAGGAGGAAACAAAAAGAAAAACTGAGACACATCTTTATTTAGGAACACCAAACAGAAAGTCATACTTTACTCATTAAAACTTCATCAAGTTTTTTTTGATAATCTAAAAACACAGTAACTACAAAAACCAATCAACATGCAGGTTATGCAGTCCTAATTATCACTGGCTTATTTTCTCACTCACATATTCTATATCGAGACATTTCTTTACACCTTCAGGCTCAGCATGGACCGAATATCTGAAACTCAGATCCCGCTGGGCCTATTAAGGGGAAAGTTTGGCCGTCCCAGATTCCCATTAAAACTCTTAACTCTTTTTTTCTATCTTGATTCTTACAAGCTATGAGGCAACCTTCATTGCTTTTCATGCCAATTTAGAATTACAGTGGTCATCATCATAACAATGACAAAAAAATTTATTAACAAGTAAGATGTCACAGAAAATGAGACAGTAGATACACTGTACTATTTCTATGGCTTGATTAGTCTACAAGACCGTAATCATGGCATTTACTATAAATGTCCAGCCAGTGTAAACAGGATCGACAGGTTTCATTTTCACTTCCCTTGTGACCTTAGAAACTCCTTTGTCCAATGCATAATAGTTCCCATTTTAACCTCATATGTACTGTATTAGAGCACAGGGATGTTGGGTGGAAAGTAAGACAGAAATTCAGTAGCTGTTTTATATTTTCATTTTACATATAACTTTGATTTCACTCTACACAAAATGGCTGTTTTCTTTACTTGTACTTGTAAAGTACTTAAGTACTTTCATAGAACAATACTAGCATTCCAGTATTTTTATATTAAGTTCTGAGTGTCTCATACTTAACCTTCATGTGTAACATTCTGAGCCAGCAACAGCCATAGTGATAGCCCACATATTGGAATTTAACTGTATAGTTAAATATAGGACAGGAGAAATCTTTTAATCACAAACTGTCTTTTTGGAATAAAAAACAATTACAGTGGCATTTTACACAGCATATTTGAGGAATGAGGTGTGATTTTCATTGTGTTCAAAGTGGGTGAAACAATGGTGAAATCGCAGAGCTGAAACAGCACATTCGGTTTCATTCTTCATTAGCTGAAGGGAAACGAAAGCACATACGAAGAACCACACCAGCACAGATTCAAAAAGCGCCTGCATTCAAGTGAAATCCAAGTTGTGGTGCCATTTTAAATCTCTTGGTTTATGCACACCTGGTAGACAGGTGTTTGGGATTTGGGCTCTGCTTTTTGATTGGTTGTTACAGTCTGTGTCATTAGCATAAAAATGTGTTGTTTTACGTCATGAATTTGCTGCCTCACGAAGGTCCACAACTTAAATGTGTCTCTAATAAACTCCAGCAAGTGCTGACAGTGTGTGAGAGTTCAAGCCTTTCTTTCATAAAATCTCAGTTGAAAGATAAAGTGTTATGACTAAGGGTTGTTTGTAAAATGTCAAAATAAAGTCAGATAGAGAGCAGAAGAAATGAAACCAATATGTTGTGGCATCTGCTATGTGGCAACCTGGTCAACAGCCTTCAGAAACCTGCCTATAAAGTCTATTCAATCCATTCAAATACTTTGTTAAATACCAACATCTGTAAATCATCATTGGCTGCATCAATGCAATGTTCTGCACTGTCCAGACCACTACCAAACAAGAAATACTCAAGCAATACCTAAAGCAGGGATCAGCACTTTAAGGATTCATTCAGCAACATATTAGCACATTTCCTCCTCTACTGAAGTGAATGGATGGGGGCCAACGACAACTTGTGTTCTTGCTAATGTGCTAATGTTTATAGAAATGACAATGCAGGCAAAATGTGATTAATCAAAAGCATTTCTAATTTCAAGTGTTATATTCATATCACCTTGAATAGTACATGTTGAACCTCTTTTTCCTGTGCATTATCAATACAATACTTAGTAGGTCCTAATCCTAATATCCCAAGATTATGATCTGAGTTCAGGACTTAACACTAAAATCTACTCAGTAATCTATGAACCCCCCTGAATCGAAGCTCTGAAAAAACCTTTCAGCAAACAACATCAGACTGGACGGTGGCCAGGCAGGAAGGAGCTGAAGCAGAGTGGTCAGCCGTCACCTGAAATGCTCCATGATGGTGGGGAGTACTACGCTCGACTTCCTTTCATCTGTCACTCTCGCAGGGAGTGAACTGCCAGTAAGAGGTCATTGTTACAACTCCCAAAGCTGAGCCTACAACGGTAACTCACATAAATGAAAATGGAGGACAGAAAGGGACATGCAAAAGTGATAGTTACAGAAAGTGGGGTTAAATTTGATTTTTTTTTTTTCGTATTGTGCATTTGTCTGTGTATGTGCGCGGAAACACACAAGCAAGCACAAATATGGAGGGCTTTAAGGACACAGGAAGTGTTGGAAAGGGACAGGAAATGATTATGGATGGCTGTTCCAAATAAGATAGGCAGAGCACTCTAAAAATATACAAGGAGGGTGCAGACACTTTGTAGCATCTTCTCTCATTCTCTCAAACTATTAGTCACCCTTGACGACAGTCGTTGTTTCACTTGAGGGATTTGAAATGGCTTGAGTGATCCTTTACCTTGTTGTGCTCATATTTGTAGGGGATCTTGAGCGTCTCCATGGCTCGGATCATTGCCTGCATGGCTGTGAAGATGTTCTGATAGACCAGTTTGGTGAAACCCCTTTTGTCCTCGTCTGAGTAGCCGGCACCGTGGATAATCCTCATCTGTTTGATGAATGTGCTCTTCCCACTTTCCCCAGTGCCTGAGAAAGAAGACAGGGGAAGGGGACAAATGAACGGTTTATTTATTCTGTAGGTTTGTGCAGGGTTTCATTAAATCAGACAGCACATTTATTCTCCTGTGTCAGCATCCACGCTCGCTCCTTAAATGGGCATTTAGTCTTTTATGACTTTCCTGGATGTCTATGGGCAAAAAAGGGAACAGCAACAACATAACAAAAGTCATATTTTCACAGTAAATGAAATGAATGAATTGGTCAATCATAGTTGAGCAACTAGAGGACAGACAAAATTTCTCACACCAGTATTCCGCAGATAAGTTTCTCATCAGAGATATTTTTTTAATTTAACATGGACAATCCGGGATTCAAATGTAGACGAAGGGTTAAGTAACTACTGCAAATCCAAGAAGAACACAAGAAGGGAACTCACAACCATCAGAGGGTTAGGGTTAGACAACAACAACAAAACTCAAATTCTTTAGTGATTTCTGCAGCAAAATGTTTCTTTACATCAGTGACGATGTAGACAAACCTTGTGGTATTAGTATTAGTGGTATTATTCTTAAAACTGCTGGTTGCAATTCATCATTACCTGGATTCTGTAGCACCCATAGCTGAAACAATGCCAAGTCCCTTTTTATTACTAAAATAAACTAATAAAGTTCTTATGGTGAATGTATTGGCAAACAGTTGCCTATTTACACAACCAGCAGACATGGAGGAACATTAGCATTCAGCATCAATTGAAGTCATCTTTCTGGCCACCTGATGAATATAAGTCCAATATTCAGTGTTCACTTCGCTGTTTTGGTCTCTGCCTGCAAGTGCAAGGTGTGACCGGGGCAGAATAGCTTAAAAACACTTAACCACAGTAATAGTCTGATCAACACTATCCTTATAGTTTCAGTTTTCATTCATGCCAGCTGTGTGGATGAAGAGGGGAACACCCAGCAAAACTCAACATTCTCCAATACAATGTTTCTATACTAGCAGATATTATGAAAGAAGCAACAGACGTCATTAATAATCTACATAGTTGAGTGATAATTGTCAGTGACTTCACTAAGATCAAACCTTTTCACATTAAACATCATCCCAATTTGATCCAGTGTTAATATGAAAATACTGACAATTGCAGGTTTAAAGTTAAGAGCAAGCAAAGCAAAGCAAACCCTGAAAATGTACATCAGACTGCATTAGGGAATGAAAACTATTCCTTCTTGAAACACCTAAAAATGAAACATGTGAGGGGCCAAAAAAGCTGAATCATGGCTCACAACGTGCTATCTTAGAAGAGACGTGTACACACATGTATACACACAGATGTACAGTACATGCACACACAGATACAGTAAGCACTCACTCACTCACTCAGTCATGCATATTATATTATGTGCTGGCTATTCGCCTCTCAGCCTGTTTGCTTGGTCTGGTGACAGACCAAGAACAACATCTCTCTCCTCGCAGTGGTGACAGGGACTATTTGGGTGTGAAGAGCTGGGGGTGTAGTTTCTCTCTGGTTCATTGAGAATCTTGGCAGACCAACAAAACAGTCTAACTTTACCTCACCGCTTACTCTTGAATAACTTTGGCAGGAAGGGGTGCATGTGTGTGTTTTGCACAGCGGTGGCCAAGAGACGTGTGCTGCATTCCAGTGTAACCTACAGCCTCTGTTAGAAAAGTCTGGATGTGTTACAATCCTTTGTACTGTATAATATAAACTCTATTTTAGCCAAATTAGCCTCTCTAGTGTGGGTCCACGGCTCAGACTAAGCACTTTACAAAACCAAGCTACAGACTAAACTATTGCTGAAATACTATAACCTCTACAGAAACAGCTTTTCTATTGCAGGGTTGCCGATTTAGAAGCTTGAAATGAGATGGGATGGTTGTAACGACAAAAGTGGAGTTGGCACAATTACCTTTGAAGTGCTCTTTATCCAAGCATTTAACCCTTAAAATCCTATTTACAGATTCATTTCATAAAGTGCATGAAGCAATGAAGAAATGCACACAAAAGCATTACAATATATGTATTTTGTCACAGTTTCCTCTCTTGCCTATTTCTTTTGTTGAGGCAGCTTTTGAATATGAAAGTATGGCTACTTATTTCAGCTAACATAATAAAATAAAAGCACTGCTTGTATGCACAGATTTCTTATTTAAAGACCAAGACAAAGTTCACAAATGCCATTTGATTTTGGATTTCCAATTGCTTGTTAGTGTGATATGCATTATCCTTTTGTGCACTTTGAAATATTCACCTTAGAGCACCAAAAGAGGCTTTCCACCCACACACTCCGTCCACCTATGACATTAACCTCTATGTCAAGCAGTCATTGTTGCAGATCACAAAAAAATGTTGCGCAAGAGTTAATGCCTTACAGCGCCCGTCCTAAAAATAGACACATTCTATTTTTTAAACAGGCAAAGTGGAACAGTGAGTAATCTCAAAAACTTAAATTAACTGTGCCAGTAGGTTTTGGATTTGTGCAGGCACAAGGGATCTGAGTAGCTCTTGTGTGGCTCAGTTCTGATCTCCTCATGGCTGTTCAAACACTGAACAGAACCTGATGTCCTCACACTGGCAGAAGAACGTGAGTGGCTCATACATTCAGCCATAGATAGAAACTTTTATTACTTAGGTTGACTTTAATTTCCCAAGACTGACCTGATAAATTGGTGCTGAGATGCTGCAATTCAGTTTTATGTTACAAAACTGGAATGCAATGAACGTCACGACAGTTAAAGGTTGAATTTGTGGAGTAACTTTTTCCTCTGAGGAGCCACCCACTCACAAAAATCTTCATCAATCTTAAAAATAATAAACTTCATTTATAAGCTAGTATCCCTCAGTATTTGATATCCTAGGTTACAAAGCAATGAGAGCAGGTTATACAGCATTGTATAACCAAAAGCTGGATGAGTAATAAGGAAAATGATTCAAAGGTTTTAAGATATCGAAGAAAACAATTTCCCCAAAATAATTCAGGTTTGCTTGACCACATCTGGGTCCTAATGGATCTTCTCTATTATACCAATAAAAGGCACTGAAATAGATAGAGAGGCCGCGAGTATGAGCAGGCATGAGTGTGTGCAGGCCATTAGAGGCTGCTGACTCACCTTTCAAACCAATGCAGTGACCCAGGATTAACCTGGTGTTTGAGGTTGATATGAATGGATCAACATTATATCTGAGGTGAGCATGCCTGATCCGGCTCCACGTCCGGAGGCCAAGCCCCAGGACTCCTTACGTAGTCCAACTCAGAGGGCAGAGAAAAGACAAAAGGAACACTCTGTGTCTGCGTGTGGTGCATTCGCTTATGTGTAACTTGACTGCGAACTGCCAAATATTAACAGCCCTATGTCGTCACTTACTAAAACAGGTAAAACAAACAATGAGCACAAATTAAGGACATCAAAAGGATCAGGTGAATTTAAGAGCTTCACACCACAGCATCAGTGTCAGCTATGTGCAGAGAAGGCTCCAGCTGACTTCTTAGACCAAATGGCCCAATTCTAAAAAGCTGCACAGGTGAATATTGGTTACTTCAGATTCAGCCCTTGTCAACATGCATTATCAGTTTATTGCCCTGCTTCTTACTAACGCTTAACAAGAGTCAGACACTGTTTGGTTCTCATTTAAAGGGAGAAATAAAAGATTACTGTACGGCTCTGTACGACAGCTCTGTTTAATAAACACTACAATACACAAGCTCAGGTCGAAATCTGTCATTAAGAAGTGTATGTGAGGAACTACAGTTGCTGACCAGTGATTAACCTATGTTTAACAGTGAATGAGAAGTCTCATAGAATGAAACTGGACTTGATTTTTTTTTATTGAGCAGTTGAAACTGTTGAATGATCGACTGTAGAAATGATCTTAGGAGCCGGTTTTGTTTTTCACTTTGATAAAGAAGCTCACTCCTGTGGGTGTCAAATCGATTCAGTGTTAATGGCAGGCAGCCTTAAGCCACCAACAGCAAATCTCTAGGCAAAACACAAGGTAGAGACATGAATTCAATAAAAAAAAATACTGCAGTGTATCCACGTAGCTAACTAGGCAGCATTCTGATGTTCTCCACCAGCATTCACAATGTGAATATCTACACATTAGTGTGAGTTATTTTAGTTTAGGACAACCAGATGTCAATAATGTACAAGTGTGAAAAAGCTGCTGTTTATACCCTGTCAACACTACACAAGATCTGAATTATACTGGAGATAATGTTGATATTATGTGAAGTATTTTACTGCATTACAGTTTACACAGTAGGATTATAAAAATGGTTTAAGTTTTCCTTCCTTATTCTGCACTTTCTATTGCTGCACTGTTTACTTGGCTGCATTCATACACGAATCATATGACATCTTTAGTGCTTCCTCTCACAATTACAACCATGTGTTTGTTAAAAGCTTGTTAAAGTTTGCGGTGGACTTTGTTCAGTTGCAGCCTTGAAAGAGTTCCCACAGCTTTCATTTGTCCGATAAAAGCAGCTGACGCTGATTGGAAAGACCAACACTTTTGCAAGTGTTTTTGACAGATGATATGCAAAATTTGAATGTGAAAGCGCAGATGAAACATGTTGTAATGCTGCAATGGTTTTAAAGGTTATTCAGCTGTGCAAACTTTGAACAGCTTAGCAGATGTTTTCTGTGACTATAGAGGTAATTTTCAACTGTTCTGATGTTTTGAATCTGATATATCCTCAAACTCTGTCATCCCACAATTTTGTCTGTGTGTGTGTATATATGTACTGTATATGTAAGTGTGTAAAGGGGGACAGACATCATAAACTAGGTCCAATGGTGTCTTGAGGATTCCAGCTAGGCTGTGCCACTTTTGTAACTGAGCAATTTAAAATCAATTTAGCAGACAGAGATTGATAATGTTTAACCCCTTTGACTCTCTACACATGTCTGAGACCTCAAGGCTAGATAAAGAGAAGTCACATGAATGCAATACATGTAGAAATGCAACAAAAAAGTACTATGGGATCCATGGACTATTTACTCGGCTAATCATTTTTAGTTTGATTTGTTGATCATATTAAAATAAACGTTTCTGTTCTGCTGATGACTTTCCTGTGTTAGATCTCAGAACATCCTTTCACACAAACAATAAATTTTCACCTGTGCTCAAAAGAAGTTCCAATAACTTCTGTTGCATAGACAATAATATTAACTCAATTAAGGCAACTAAATATTTACTATGATTTACTAGTAGCCATCCACAGAAAGTCATTGTGTTTTACATGAAACAAAGTGAAAAGATGGCAGCCTGGAAGGTAAAATAAAAATACTCTAAAACATATATTTGGGGAATGGTCAGCAGCAACATATATGTAATTTGGTGCTTATGTGCCAAAACATACAAGAACATCCAGTTTGTCCAGTTTTTGAAAACATAAATGTGTTAAATCTATTTGAAAAGGTACTAATTGTCTAACACATTCTGTACTTCTTTCCAGACTCCGGTCACTTTGTCACCGTTCCTCAGCTAAGTTGCTTTCCTCTCTCCTCCGTTCATCTTGAACTTCCCATGACTGTACAGGTTTGGAATCTCAGCTAATGTAATGGAGCCACGGCTTCTACCTTCTTTGCCCTGTTGCTTTCCCCTTCTCCAGACCTTAAGTCATACTTAATGGAGAGAAGATAACTTTCCTCTTAGATGAAGATGAAACAATTAATTAGGTCTAGAGGTTTACAATAACACACAGTAGTCATTTTTTTTGGGACAAGAAAAGCACAGGAGGAACTAATAGCATTAACGAGGGTTCAGTTTTTTGCCTCCATGCAATGCAGCACTTAACAATGTTATTAGTTACACCTGTGTTTCACAAGCCAAGAGGTTAGAATTTAGTTTCACTCCACCTTTCTGCTCACATGCTGCATTTGTGCAACCACTGAGGTATGTAGCTTTTTATTGCTAATATTATATCTCATAAATTATGTGTATTAGCAAAATATCTAAAGCAGTTGATGATACAGCCATGTTTTGGTACAGTACATTGTGTAGAAAAGTTGTTGACCCTGTTGGTTAACGTGCAGCTTCGCTCATCAACAGGTGAAAAGAAAAAGTCATGTCTGTGTTTTCTGCAAGGTATGAGCTGTTCTAATTGATTATGGCAGTGATTTAATGTTCAATGCGTGTGTTTATGTTCATGTTTTGCTGGAGGAGATCCCTTTCAGTTGGTTACAGCAGAGATGCCACGCCTCATTTTACTCCTGTTTTTTTTTTTTAACTGCACTCTTCCTGAGTCACCTATCTTAGTGAAGCTTTTAGCAACTCTGACTCATTAGCTGGCTTTAAACTATTTGTGTGTCAGACAGCTCCTAAGTGTTACAGTAGTAAAACTCCCCTCCCGCCTCGTCCCGCTCCATCAACTCCTCCGCTCTGTTGCTAGTTATGTATTCTTGGTAATCTGCCCAGGATAAATGAGGGTTAATTTTGGTTCATCTCCCTTATTAGTTTAAAATGCCTTAATGGATATTAGATGCACGAGAGGATGGATTAAATGCTTTCATTGTTTTTTAAACTTGCTCATTTTCTGCGATGTGTGGATTTCAATGTACACAGTCCCTGTGGATTTGAAGGAATTAGTGGGTTTGAAAGACTGAAAGTGAAGTTTAAAAGCCAAGATAATTTGTGGGGAGAAAAAAAACAAGCGATGGACATTTTAAAGAACTGAGAAACTTCTACACTTGCCTGGAGAGTTTTGAGCTGGATCCCACAGGGCATTAAGCAATTAGTGAGTTTGAAAACCCATAATACACTGATAGCATATGGGTTAATGGAGCCATATAGAGCAGGCACAACTTCCTCCGGTTAACTCTACCACTGATAGTGGGAGTCTCAGAGTCTGTACAAAATATACACACAAATGCTTTCGCTGTGAATTCAGTCCATGTGTGTAAGCTCATATATTTCATCAGTTCTAGTCTCACTGAAATATGCTTGAATTAGCTACAAGAGTTTTGAGAGCTCAGACGAGCACATGTTAGTGTATGCATGTGTCTCTTCAGTGCATGATGGTCTTATCCTGGTTTAGCCTAGAACATATTCCTATCACATATCCCATCTATACTCCAGCATCAAAATGCCACCACTTAAATCAGACTAAAACATTTATGACAACGGCACACAACAACTACTATCTATAGCCCTGTCAAAAAACTATATTCTATATTACCGGATCGAGTGGTATTTTAGCAATGTAAAATGCAACTTTCTGATAATAGAAAATGCATAAATGTCATTAGTGACTGTTAGAGAACAATCACACATACGGTCCATCTTTAGTGGAAACTTTTTACTCCGCTACTTAATGGATCGTATCTTCCCTACAACCCAGTACTCAAAAGAAATTAATTGTAAGCATCCTGTCATTAGAGGCGTGCTACTAAACCACTCTGGAACATAATAGCAATATTGATAGGACCTACTGATAAGCAGCTGACACACAAAAATAAATATTGAATATGAGTCATAATCATTATGTGTTCGGCTTGTATCACATGAGAATGGTGATTAAACATTGAATAAATACCATACACTGTCTTATGAGAAATATAGTTATGTCCTCAAAACTTCATCACTTTTTGGTTTGGGTCATTTGCTGTTTATGCGTTTGCATAATGGACAAATTGTTGGGTATTAAAAGAGATTAATGAGCAACAACAACACAGCTATTTGTCCATAGTTAACAAGGGAGGTGGCAGTCAGCGCCTTCAATCCTGTTAAAGGGGTTTTGTTATTTTGTACTAACTGGAGGGGAAAAGTGGAAACTTCTCTCTTTCAACCTCTTTTAAAAATCCCTCAAGAGGCAGAAAGTCTATACACGTTCATTATAGTAGTCTGGACGACGTGATCTCAAGCCCCAGCCTGCTACACCACCTTCTTCTCGGTGTGTTCTCGGAGGAACTGAGAGAAGAGGGCGCTGGATGAGGAAGAGAGGTTTCTGGCACCACTCGCCACGGGCATCATAACTAATGGGCTTTTTGTTGAAAATTGAATTAAAGACGGGATGGTGAGTAGATGACTTGTTTTCCTCAAATTTCTCCAGTATGACTAATACTTCTCGACAGGATTGCCACCCCCCCCTTAGGCTCACATTTAATAACCCCACACTGAATAAAAAACCACACAGCTACTCTGCGGTATTTACAAAAGTTTGAAGATCTTATGGCACTGTTATTTTCTGATCAGGTTTTAAGACATTAGTGGCTGAACAGGCAGGAGCAGATAAAAAAGAAGCATCATCTGTTTCAGCTCATTGCGTCTATGCTCATGCTAAACAAAATGACTCAAATGCATTAACATATAAAGCTGGATCCAGGAGCATACCAGCACACAAGCATCTATATATGAAGGGACAGCATGCTTCCAAACACACTCCACACACACCTGTGACATAATCACTGGCAGGGTGAGGTGTTGACACGCAATACTGTCTTGATTGCTCCCAATAAAACATAGACTTTGGCCCTTTGGTTTGACACACTCATGAGCACAGGTCTGCAAAGCCTGGCTGCCAGGTTGCAACCAGGGCCAGTGAATGCACAGATAGATAGATGTACTTTATTTGTCCCAAATAACTGGGGAATTCTTGCACAGGTGAGGCTGGTGTTTGGATAGTTTCAGGCCTGCATCTGTCAATCTGTGCACCACACTCACTCAGGTGGGAAGTCCCATTAACACACACACACCTCCCCCACAAAGGTATTCCTGGCGAGAGGAATTTGGTACTTTGCATCTCTCCCTCCCCCCGTGTGGATCTTACCGAGGAGCAACAGTTTCAGTTCCCGGCGCGCGTCCCTCTTATCCCGGCGGAGCTGCCGTTCAATCTCGTCGTTGATCCGCCTCGCCTCTTTCGCCTCCTCGCTGAGGCAACACGCCATTATGGATTCCAGGGTCATTCTCTCTCCTCTTTTTTTTCTTTTAAAGCCCACAAAAACACACTTTTCTGCTTTTTTTTTTTTTCCAAACTGTTCATTCACATTAGAAAGTGAAGGAAAGCTGAGGCCCGTGGGTGCCGGATCACGTCCTCACACAGGCCTGCTGCTGCTGGTGTGGGGGGGGATCAAGCGTGGACGCCCTATTTTTTTTTATAATGAGTCTTAAGATTTGAGCCGCAAAGCAAAATTAGATTAGAGAAATGATTGAACCCCCTCCTCCTCCTCCCACCCCCACCCCGGTTTCAGCTCGTTTTCCGGGGCTCAAAAAAACAGCATCTGAAAGCGGCTCGACTCGAATATCAGCGCGATCTTAATTGGTGTTAATCAGCTTTTCCTACTCAATATGATCAACAGATCCTTTTAAGACACATCCTCCGCGCTGCTCCCGTCTGATCTCGTTAAGCGTCGCCATCCGGTCCCTCTTCCCCCACCTCCAAAGTCCTCAACGCTGGCGGATTTTTAAATTCAAAAAAATGTTCAAAATGTCGCGGTGGTCGTCCGCGAAGTGGGAGCGACGGGGAAAACACATGAGGAGAAAGCGGAGGGGTTTATTTTTCCTCCAACGGCTCCGCTCCCGGGCGTGGTGAGGCAGAATATGGCGGACTTTCACTCCAATCCGCTAGGCTGGGATTCAGTACAGTTATCTCCCGTCTGTCTGCTCACAAACACCCACCAAGAGTCGCACAGCACAGCGGTTCAACACACGAGTCCCAGCCGGGTTCAAAGCTGCTCCACAGCGGCTCAGAAGAACAGAGCAACCCGCCGTGTTGTTGCCTCTTTTTTTCCCTCCCTCGTCCCCTCCTGGTCAATCTTCTCCTTTTCCTCAATTCTCTTCATGGATTTTTATTACCGAGGCCATCATCCACTCCTCCGCTGGCAGGCTGACGTCGGCCTCCCATCGACCGAGGGGGGCGGGGGAGGGGGGTGTCGCGTCAAAGCAACGCCATCAGCCCAACCTGTGGATGAGAAAATGTGCATGAATGGAGCAGCTGGATTCACATTTCTGGTGGTGGGAGGAATAGGAGGAAGCTGCGCTTAGATTCAGAATTTTTGTACTTCTTTCGTGGGGGAAAGTAGTGAGTCAGTAAATATAGTAAACAAGTTATGACAGTATGGGTTTCCTGCACAGTTTGTGATTGCATTGGTAGTGAACCAGTCAAGTTTCTTCAAAATATCCATAAGTGTTTTGGGTGTATTTGTTTTTTTGCAAGCAAACAAGTGAAGTCACATTACATCATGGGAACTTTAGGCAGCTTTAGGCATGGACTTCTGTTTTTTTGTGTACATTTGTGATTGCAATGGTAGTCAAGATTCTTCTTCTTCTTCTTCTTCTTCTTCTTCTTCTTCTTCTTCTTCTTCTTCTCTGTGATGCATTTGTTTAAATCCAGCTCCTGATGTTTATCTACCAATCAGGCAAAAAAAAAAAAGTGACCTACACAGAGGCACATGAAAACATGACATGAGAAGAGAATCATTGTTAAAAGTCACACTGTGTGTTAGTTGTAGACATACTCACTTGAACCCTTTGCTGCAAAAGAAAGTTAGAATTGAGGTCATCTCACTTAATTGCATGTGATGCATTTCAGCTCATGCAGTCAAAGCCGTCCTTATCTTTCCCTTAGTTCATCTACCAAACAGGCAAAAGTCTGAGCTACAGTGAATCACATGAAAGGAAAAGTAGTGAAAGGTCATGCTATGTCAGTAAATATGGTGCTTTTTTTGTGGAGAGCAATTTTTGACAGTGTGATTTTCTGCAAATCTTTGTATA
This sequence comes from Centropyge bicolor, assembly GCA_037975185.1. Lineage (NCBI taxonomy): Eukaryota > Metazoa > Chordata > Actinopteri > Pomacanthidae > Centropyge > Centropyge bicolor. The sequence continues at coordinate 4,490,251 of JBBMOC010000013.1, forward strand.
TGTTTGTGATACTGTTGGCAGTCAAATTTCTTCAAAATTGCATAACTTTTTTGTTGTTGTTGTTCTTTTTTTTGCAAGCACACACGAAGGCACATTGCACCAGGGGATCTAAAACATTTTATTATAACAGATCCTTCAGCAGACAAAGGCCATGGAATTATGTTTTTGTACCTGGGCAGGGACATGTGTAGGAAATCTTTAGCATTATTGTCTCACTGTACATAGAACCAAATAAGAAACAGTGAAATATTCATACATGTTCACATTTGGAAACTAAGCATTGAGATAGCATGTTTTCTTTCTAATAGCATTAGTTGATTATAATCAACGTTACTTTGTCGTACAATGCACCCACAAAGATGTAATGCATTTGTTTAAATCCAGCTCATGAAGACAAAGCCATTCACAGATCATTTCACTTTTAGTCTTTCACACCCGTTGCTTATTATCCAGGGACTGCGTACACACAAGCCCACACCATTCAACAAAGTACAGAAAAACAAACACAGAAAGCATTAAATCCATCCATCTAATATGTACACCTGTATGGAGTCCAGTAAGTATTCCCTTTGAGAATGAACTCTAGTTTTGTTAAGACTTGGAAGTGTGCATTGTTTTCGATATCATAACGACATCCCCAACATATATAATCAAATTTCTGTCTCAACACTTACTGACCGATGAAAGGATAAGTGGATGGATGGTTAGATGGATGAGAGGCCATATCATGTGTCCACAGTTGTTCCATTATGATCCCACTGTTTTTGCCTGTGCCAAGTTTAGGTTCTCTACAGTAGGCCTGAGAACAGTAATGAGCTCGGCTTCCAAGACAACTCTGAAATTCTCATTTGGATCCCAGTAAGATTAAGGTCCAGAGCCATGGCTGTAGAATGAGTGCTGACTTGCTCCATAGGCCAGTTTTGCTTTAAAGGCCTTTTGTGTTCAAGGCCTGTCGGAAAACCTGCCAACTTTGCTTCATGATGGGTCACATGCTGTGTTTCACCTGTAATACTGGCTCAGTTACAAATCATTTCTCTGCATTACTCTGCTTTGCTTTGCTTCTTATTTGGGAAATAAGCACACTCAACTAGTTTTATCTAAAACATTCAAATGAGAACACAAGTCTCAGATGGGCATTTGCAGGGCAAAGTTTAGGACTTTTTAACTATGTCATAAAAACCTACAGCACTATAGCTTACTTTCAGCAGTGTGACATAAATTGCTCCACTACTCCTCGTGACAGTGTGGGTGAGGCAAATTGATCTTGCAACATCAAGTCACTGATAGGCCTTATAGTTTCCAGTCAAGTTCCTGTTTTTGCACCTGGGCAGGGAGATGCATAGGGAACCCTTTGTGTCACTGTCTCTAATGTGCGCAAATAGGAAGTGATAATAGTGAAACAGTGAACACATACATACATAGTAAAATTTAGAAATTGAGTATTAAAATAACATGTTTCGTTTGCAATATAAGATAAGATAAGCCTTTATTCGTCCCACAGTGGGGAAATTCACAATATTATGATCTGATTATAATCAACCTTACTTTGCTGTATAATGCCTGACAAACTAGTTTGAGAGTTTATCTGTCATACCCACTTAAACCATTTCCTGCAAACAAAGTTAGAATTGAGGTCATCTCACATAGGTATTGAGCAGTGTTGATTGTAACCCAACTAAGTGGCCTATTTAGACCATTTAAATGGGAACATCCCAGTAATTCAGTGCTTAATTGCACGTAATGCATTTGTTTAAATCCAGCTCATGCAGTCAAAGCCGTTCTTATCTTTCCTCACTTTATCTACCAAGCAGACAAAAAATCTGAGCTCCAATAAAGCACATGAAAACATGACATGAAAAGAAAAGCTGTAAAACGATTTGAGTAGAATTAATGTTAGCTGTCCAGGGACCTGTCTGATTCGTCCCAGATTTCCAGCTCAGGGAGTCATTCAACCTGTGCCTGTAATGAAGGTCGACCAACAGGCTCCCTAGAGAGACACCCAGCCACAGGTCAGTAACATTTTAACCTGTCATGTGTTGCTCAACTTAATCTTGTTTAAAGTCACGATTCCCTTTTAACAAATGCACCATGATGATGGCTGAAAACAACACCTTCCCAGTTTATTTTTATCAACTAGGAAATTATGCAAATTTGAAATGTTGTACTATTTTATTGGTTGAGCGTCCCATATCCCCACTCAAATGTATTATGCACATACACATGTGTACAGAATCTTTAGACTTATTTCAACCAAAGAAAAAAAACAGCAAACTTTCTTCGATCCTTCTATGATATTGAGCAATATGAGGATGGAATCAAGAGCACGTGAACATTGATGATATTTGGAAAGAAATGTTTTAGCCTTTGGTTATCAGTAGGTCATAGGCTTTCATATATTTATTAGTATCTTACGAAATATGTGGTGTCACAATCAGTGTCGAAAAAGTGGCCATAGCGCTGTGTCAGCTTAGGCCTACTCAAGATACTGTATGCAGATAGTGTATGAGTGTATAGTATCTCGAAGGGTGAAGACAAGGCTGGATTAGCAACTGTGCAATTCAGCCGATTGCCATAGGGCCCCAGAACCCCAGGTGGTACTTTTATTTTACATTGCTGAAGCACAACATCAACTGAATAATGATTAGGTGTGTCTTGCTTTATGACCCGATCTTGAGGCCCTGTATTGAATAAAGGTCCCTCTGTCAAAATTCAGTTCTAAGGCCTTAATTAATTCAGCTTGTGAATTTGTGTCAGCTCATTTTTCCCCAGTGCCCTCCAGCAGGTTAGGAAAAATAAAATATCAAATATGTTCACTTGATTGATTAATAGTTCATTGATAGATATTATTCACCTTGGATACATGCCTTGAATAACTGTACACATGAGAGTCCACAAAAAAAGCAACATGATAAATAGCACATCAGACTTTTATTTTGTACGAGGGGAAGGGTTCGGCTACTTCCTGTTCCGTGTCACGTGACATCGCCCTCGCCTAGATACGAGAAAGCGTCTCTTCGTGGTCGCTACGGAGAGAGAGAAGGTCCGTGGAGTTAAAAAAAACACTCTCTGTGCACTTTCCCAGGCAGTTAGGAAAACCTTCTGTCATGGCAGACTTGAGGAAACACTTCTCGCTCCTTTCGACAACGACTCTACTAAGTTTTAACGTCTGTACATGCACGTTTCGGCGCTTCTAGTGCATTGATCGATCCTGGCATGACAGATAAGAGATTAGTTAGCATGCTAGCGAGCTAGCCACGCTGCCTCAGCATCACTCAGTGACCACACCTGCCTCTGACAGGTAAGAAATCTTTCTTCACTTGTCTCCACGGCTCGTTACGAACCTTTATCACCATTAAAAACTACGGCACAAATCTCTTGTTGTGTAATGATTAGCAGCACAGTTCATAGCAGGTGTTTTCGAGTGACTAACGCTAATTCCTTGTGACAGTAATGATGCGGCTCTAATAGGATTTCAGTCCTCTCCTTCCTGTCGATTGTTTGAGGAGTCCGCCTGCAGAACGAGGGAGGAGCATTAGTGTGCGCGTGTGTGAGAGAAAGTAGTGTTTGCGTGGGGACGTGTGGTTTAATCTCACTTTGCACACTGGTCTGGTTCACCCTTATGCAAGATATAACTGAGAGACTGTATCTGCTTAAGTTGGGTTGTGTGAGATATGTAGATGAGCCTTGAATAGTATCATGCAGAATGTAATTTTAAGGGAATGAAAAATAATGTAGAAGATCCTAACACTGTTCTATGCGATGATAAATGTGCAACAAGTGAAGTTTTTGTAGTTCCTCAATTTAAAGCATTAAAGTTTCAATCTGAAATATTTTCAGGATTTCAGCCAATGATTGTCATTGTGTTGTGACTCACTTTGCAGACTGGTCTGTTTTACTCTTATGCAAGATATTAATAAGAGAGTGTATCTTGTGAAGTTGGGATGTGTGTATTTTGTAGATGAGCGTTAAATGGTATCAGACAGAATGTAATTGTCGAATTAGAAATAAAGTACAACTTGATCCTAACGGTGTACTACGTAATGATAAATTTGCAACAAGTGAAGCACTTTGTGGTTTCTCCTGTCAAAGCTTTAAAGTTTCAAATTGAAATATTTTCAGTATTTTAGTGTGTTAGTGTGTTGACACTGTCTTTGTGCCTTGTGTGATTATTGTTATTATGAGATAGAATTTCCCTTACTTCCCATGAGCTTTTGAACTCAACTGAACTCTTGCCTTGATCCGTTGCCCCTCATCATCACCAGGATGGATATTTGTGGATGCAACCACATTTTTTGTTTAAGTTTGAAAGCATTTCTGTGTGTGTGTCAGTGTGGCTGCAGGTTCCTAACAGACATGGGTAAACTACAGAGCAAGTTTCGCAAGAGGTCTGATCTCTACAGGTGAGTCAAGTGCACTACTGAAACAGATTCTGTGTCCTCGTTTACACTGCAAACTAATTATAACCAGGATTTCTCTATATAGTTTGTTGACACTGGAGAAAAATATAAAAGTACTGTAAAATATTTCAGTATGTAGTGTCAATATATTTAGTGTGTTGTATGGCTATATGAGAAATGGTAACAGTATTTTTTTGAGAATTGTTTTCATCTCCACAATTCATTTTATTGTTTTTAGTTGTGGCTGTGCAACCTATAGAGGAACATAATATGGGAATAATAAAGAGATAAATATAGGCTAAAATCAGTTACCCTCAACAATATTAATATTAATGAAAATAGTGGATTTTTTTTAAACTTTAGGTGTTTTTTCTGTCCAGAGCGTCTCAGGGGGAGAAGGTAGATAATGCGTTTGACAGTCAGGTGGTGCAGTATGAACCTGCTCATCAGGGGTCCATCAACACTGTCACCAATCTCAGCCCAGACCTGTGTGTTTCTGGTGGGAGTGACCAGGTAAATTAATCTTTTGACTAGTAATTGATTACTTCAAAACAGTAGAATTGTAATCACAGTATTGATTTACTAATGTTTTTTGTCTGACTTTTAGAGAGGTTCAAGTGATAAATGAACCAGTGTAAAGGGTTTAAGATCATTTATTAGAATGTGTTATGCAAGAAAGAGACTGAAATGATTCAAGTGACATTTTCATTTAGACAGTATAATAAGCGTGATGAGTCGTATAAGACATGAAATTCCCTGAATGACTGAAATAAGAATGTGTAATTCTATGTAGTGAAACATGTAGTGATTATTGTGTGTGTATGTGTGTCTATGTCTGTGTGTTCACCCCTGTAGGCTGTGGTGGTGTATGACTGGAAACAAGGCCGGATGTGTCAGTCCTTTCAGGGTCACAACCGAGAAGTTACCAAGGTAAGGTCAATACTGTGTGTGCACAAACTGATAAAGGCGTGATGCTGCTCAGAGCTGTGACACATTTCACATATATATATTCTCTCGTCTCGTCTGCTCCTAATTCTGCCTCCAGGTGGTGTGTTATCCAGGAAGTACATGGATCTTTAGTGCCTCACGGGACAAGACCGTCCTGATGTGGGACCTAAACCAGGGAGACGAACCTATTCAGGAATTTTGTGGGCATGAGTTGGTGGTCAATGGACTTGCTATCAGTCCTGGTACACAAACACACACACACACAAACACACACAATTAGTCTCCTACCTCATGTGTAAATATATAAATTGTTGTCTTAAAGCCTTTTTATCGCCTAAGATAAAGTTGCCAGCCTGCATTATATAGTGTATCTCAGTGCATGATAAAAGTTATATCTGTTATATGTAACACTGGTAACATCTTATTTATGCCAAAACATAGCTTACTGTCAAAAACAATTCATAGTTATACATTTTCTCTAGTCCTTGTGTTGTAGTTGATTTGGGAACCGATAACTCAATTTGAGAATTAATGAACAAAAAGCAGAACAACAGAGTCATCAACAGCACATCTCCTCCTTCTGCAGAAGACAGAAACATCTGCAGACTTGGTTAAATATCTTTGCTCCTATCGGCCGCCAGTCATTGCAACACTAAATATACAAAAGTGGTGTAAAAACAAAACTCCGGCGTAGCTGTTGGACGACAGTTCCAAACATACTTACACAATGTTTCTATGAATGTTCATCATCAGGCCTCCTGAGTATAGATCTAATTTGAGATGTGACAGGAATTGTCAACAAGCTGGACAGTGTTGACAATTGAGAGAATATCTCTGAAGTGATCTCATGTCCTGCTCAATCAAGATGCAGCTACAGTACATGAAGAAATATATCAACCTGCCACCTGTCCTGCATGCAAGCACTGATAAATATTTAATCAATGACCAACTTTGACTGGACTATATGTTTATTATTGCAGATGTTTTAATTCCTAACAACACTAGTAATGTATGTTTTACTTTTGATTGCTCTTTTTGGCAATGAGAACAATTCTTTCATGTTTATTTTCATATATTTCAAGAGAACATAATAACCTCTCCTGGGGCTTTAGAGGCTTTTTCCCTTCAATGTAATTTAGTAAATTTATGCTCACTGTCATTTATATCATATTATTGATGTGTGCTGAACATATGGAAGTGTTTTCTCTGTGTTTTGGTAGATGGGAGAAAGCTGTGCACCGGCTCTCGTGACAACTGGATGTGCCTGTGGGATATTGAGTCAGCAAAATGTGAACAGAGACACAACATTTCTAGAAACCTGGTGAGAATAATACAAATAATTGTTTCAAGCATGGTGGATCGCCTTAGGTGTGTACCTGACCACGTAAGAGAAAGAATCAAATCAATAAACCTTTCTGTCTTTACCCGAGTTCATGCCCTGCAGGCTTGAAACATTTGCACTTTCCTCTCTTCACTGTCCAGGTTACTCATGTGTGTTGGGTGCCAGGCAGCTCCTCTGTAGTCCAGTCATCTGAGGATAAGACCATAAGGTACAGAAAGATACCTCAGTATAGATCCACTGTGTTTGCAGTTGGTAATGTGAAATGCCAACTTCTTTCTACCCCAGAGGAAAATGTACAGCAAAAAAAGGTGTGGAGTGTGATGCCACTGTCTTTGTTGTGAATATGCACACACACTCTATGTGTATCCTTGTATGAGTGTATTTCTACAGTAATGTTTTTGTGCACCTGGACAGGGTGTGGGACAGCCGTGCATGGCAGGTGACCAATACTTTTCCAGCCAAGCAATACATCCAGACCCACTGTGACGTTTCTCCAAATGGAAATTACTTGCTGTCCAGCAGCAATGGCTTTGGAGGCCAGGGCTGTGAAGCTACGGTGAGACCACTGGAGGTGTTTGTGTGTTTGGCTGTATAGGTGTAGATGTACAGATGGTGGATGGGTTGAAGCTTGTTACCTACTGTCTGGGTTAAGTTAATACTAGACAAAGTTGAGTAAATATGTTTTGTGCCTTTACCAGTGTGAAATCTGGAAGACCAGTGGCTACCCAGTTAATGCAATTATTAGACATTGTTCTTGTGCCAATGGTCTCTGAATGTTTCCCTCATGGGTTTGACCCCCCTCCCCAGCTTGTAGCTTGCACCCCCAGCTCAACCAGTTTCCTGTCTAATCTGTATCTCCTTAAAGTAGCAATAGAAGAGAGTGAAATATGGAGAAGTTAATCCAGAGCAGGTGCACCTGTTTGATTAATTACCAGTGGTTCTGTAGTTCATTCAGGTCTAATGAAACATAAAACATAATAAGATTTGTTTAAAGTACATGACATGCATTGGCAAGTTTTATTACAGTGCTGCCAGATAATTGTGAATAATTTAGCTGTCATTGTTCAGATGTAGAAGAAGAATTTAGTTTATGCAGATAATTTTGAACGTGTGTCGTCACCATTTGTTCTCAGTGGAGTTCTGTCTGTGTTACTAGCTCTGGGACCTGCGTCAGCCGGGCTGTAAAGTTGTGGAGTACAGAGGCCACCTCCAGACCACAGCCTGCTGTATGTTCCTGCCTCTGCTTCCTGGTGGCACAGCTCGAATAGCAACATCTTCCCATGACAGCTCTGTCAAGATCTGGGATCAGAACACAGCAGGTAATGCCCGCTCATGGATGTAAACACAAGCAAACACATGTGCAGACACTGTTGGTGTTCAGTCTTTTTACACTAACTCCAACCCTCCCTCCTCTGTTCAGCCTGTTTCGCGACATTGTCTCTGGATGGCGCTGGTCCCCTGGTTTCTCTGTCTCCCACTGACTCCACCAATATGCTGTGTGCCAGCTTCAACTCCGGCCTCCACCACATCCAGGTAGGCCAGGGATCAAGCCAGGCTCAGGGATCTGGGGCAGGCTCAGGTGGCGCTGGCGGCCTGGACATAAAAGTTGTGGCACGCTTCTGACAGCCCGGCAGAGTCTGGTGTGACTTGTAAACCTGACCTGTGAACAGCCAGTGACTCAGCAAGCAGTGTGACACGATATGACTGTTCTTTTTTTTTTTTTATAATTTTACATATTTCTATAGACATTTTTGCTTGATTAGACTGCCACACAGGGAAGAGTGACAGAAGAGACCAGTAAGAAAAGAATCGGTGACAGTGACATGAATGGAGGCGGCACCTTTTGCCCAGCAGAGACACCTGGAGGCCTATCATAGCTGCTCTTCTGGGAGACTGGTCTGTGAGTCACATCGCCCATTCATTGATGAGACTATAAACACCCAAATGATCCTGCTTGGATTGCTGCCTTCTTGGACCAAGCCAGACTGACTGTGGATTACTCCCAGTTTTATACACTACTTCAGCTGGGTGGGGTTGACTTGATGCTTCATGCCCATGTCGTATTGTTTTTTTTTTGCTGGTGCTGAATACATGTTTGGAGGACATCTTAATGCAGCAGAGGTGGTGTTGAAAATATGGAGGCATGTGGATTATAGCAGGAAAATATTTGGTCAAGTGTTAATTCTGAGTCTGATAGAGAAATGGAAGCCAAATAGAATTTCATACTCAGAGCATGTAATTAGTTTTTTCCTGGATAAACTTTAGTATGTGTTGTCAGACTTGCAGCCTTGTTTGTTAAACACTTTGTTTAAAGTTGTTTTTATCAGAGTCATGATTAACATGTGTATGTGTAGGTAGTACTTCAGCATTGTCAAATGTTAGACCAAATGAATACCTGCGACACAAGACTGTATAAACATGCTTAGTTTTTAGATAGAATTCAGTTGATAACGGTTTTTAAAGATACACATTCTTATATTTGTCAGTTGAAGCTGATAGCTGATGTTTGGTGCAGATATCCAATATATTTAAATTGGAAAATTACTATGCAAAATACCAGAGTAATTCCCCTTTTGATAAAATACTGTTAAAGCAAACAAATGGGAATAAAACAAATCTTGCAAATGCAAAAGAAAGCTGCTGTGCCACCAGTCAACATTAAAGCTGCAGCCTGCTGAGATATTGTTTGATCAACATTGATTGAGTTTTCAGGTTTAAAAAAAAAAAAAATAAAACCCAAAGTTTTATCAGCACCACCTAGTGCCAGAAATCACCTTGGTAGAAAGTTAATACAGTATGTAACAACTTTCTACAAAGGACAAATACTGTAAAGTATTGTAAATACTACAAAATATAAGAATGCATTTAAAGTGGTTCATCCAATAAAAGGAACAATTAAAACCTCAAGGACATTATATCCCTAAATCAGATTGAATGAATTCCTATGCTTCTGGTGGTGACACATTCAACTCATCTCTACACCGAAGCCTGAAATAGCACAGATTCACACTCAAGGATATCACATCTGCATGAAATTGTAACGATTCAGAAAGCAGGAAATGTAGTCATACTGTGGTGTTTAATTTATTCAAATCTGGACCTCATTTTCACTTTTGACACAAAAAGAATCATTTAGCCATCAGCAGAGTTTGATAAAGACACACACTCACACACAAAGTCGACAACAGCAGGCAGAACAGTTTGGTGCTTGCCATATCACTGAAGAACAGAAATATTCTGATTTTTTTTTAAAAAAGGTCTAAAAATATTAAGTTATGAAATGAAAAAAGAAATCAACATCGACTCAAAATTAAACAGGTACAAATAATTGCCTTAAAGAAAAATACAAATTATTGGCACAGCATGTTATAAAAAGCAGGCTAGGTGGAATCACAGGAATAAGTAGGATACAGTACATTAAATAAATGGAATTACTAGCCATTCAACAGGCAGTTTACAGACAGAGAATAAATCTTATCTGAATGTAGCATTCAGTTCAGTGCTGAGAGATGCCAGCACAAGGATCCTGACACCTTTCAGAATCCAAGTGGTAATGTCAATCAGTACATGAGTAGACCTACAGCTAGTGGCAACTTTAAGTCCAGTGTCTCTTCCATGATATTTCAAAGGGAGGTTTAAGTCTCCTGTTAGAGTGCTTTTGTCTCAGAAACTGACATTTTGTGGTGCTAGAAACGATAAAACAGTGAGAGAACTCTTGTGCAATTTGAAGACAAACAATTTCACTCCGTTCTTATTTTTCTCAGTGCCTGAGAACCTGACTCCTTAAATTCACTTGACTCCAACTTAATCTCCATAATCCACTGGTAAAATGGGTAAAACTTTCCTTCAATGTCATACATAATTATTACAATCCAGTTAACACCATAAATCACGCATGCTGTCTTAATAAAACGTACACAAGTCACTGGCGTCAGACTAACCACACACTACAAGACACCGGCCTCAAAGTCTGCTTTACCTCTGTGAATTCATGAAAACAACTTTACACATTATAAATTGCCAACATATCAGAGATATGTCTCACAACATAAGACAGAATGGCTGCGATGATGGAATGAGAGACAAATTCAGAGGGTTTGTGTCCAGTTTACAGTTACAGTTCTCGTATCGTGAAACAGCCTTCGTATAATTTGGTCTATACAGTACAGTCATTAGTGCAAATGTTGACTGTACTGGTACAGAGCAATAAGATTCATAATACAAATCCTAATCATCACATCACACATCACATTTTGTAAGGATTCTCTACCTAGGCAGTCAACAACATGTATATAATTCAACATAACATTACAGGCATAAAAACATAGCATGCAAGAAAAGATTACTGATTACTTTGGCTATGTGGGCTACCTGGGAGCGGGGTGGGGCGGGGGTTTACTGGAATGGAGAGATTTTCAAACATCTGATACAAGTCACTGATCAAGTTAACCTGTATTCAAACAACATATTTTTGTTACATATTGCTGGCACCAAGCATTCATTCTAGATAAAGATAAAGGGCAAAGCAACAGGTCTGCTAAGTAGATCTGAACTAGGGCTGCAACTAATGATTATTTTCAGTATCAATGAATCTGTTAATTGTTTAGTCTATCAAATGTAGAGGGGCGTCTTTAAATTGGTTCTTTTGTCCAACTAACAGTCTAAAACCCTTAATTACTATCATAAATCACAAGGCAGTAAATCCTTACATGAAAGAAGCTGGAACCATCAAATGTTTGTTACTTGAAAAATTCCTGAAACAATTAATCGATTATCAACATAGTTCACTTTCTTTCTATCGACTAATCATTGCAGTTTTAACCTGGATCCAGCCGTTGTGCTGAACACATGAAATAACACATGTAATGGTAATTATCTGAGTGTGCTGAGTCCATGTGTCTGTACGTGGCGTTCCTGTGATCCAACATTTTCATTCTCCAAGAATAACACTGCACCTTTACTACACTGAGAAACATTGGGTTAGGCAAAAAATATGTCCCAAGCATCTCACACGTACTAATAGTTGTTTGTTAAATCTAAGTGTCAGGAATAAAAATACTGAGTGGTTCTTTGGCCTCAGTAGTGTCCTCAACTGTAAGAGCTATGTAATCAGTTCAACCATGCTGAACATACTGACTTGTTTCCTCCTTTACCTGATCTTTCTCATCAGACACTGCAACATTTATTCCCCTAAATTTGCACAGCATTAGGGTCGTATAAAATGCATTTACAGAGTCCAGAATCTATAAATTGACATTACAAAAAACTGTGCCAAGGGGGAAATGACGAGATGAAGACATACATGTGAGACACAGAGGAGCATGGCAAGGAAAAGTCCCAGTCTGTTATGGCAGTACATGATGAGAAATATAAAAAAAAAAAAAGAAAAATGGCAGAAATAATTAAGACTTAAAAAGCTCTATAAAACTAACAACCAGAGTTGGCTACAGTGATGCACACAAAGCACGAGTCAAAAGCACAGTTTGTATTAATCAGGCTGGTTGTAAATCTCTCATCAAGTTACTGGTAAGAACTATCATCGCATACTAACATGAGACTATTGAGAATAGTATACCTCAAGCCTGCTTTTCCAGTGCAGGAGCAGGGTCAAATGGGGTGGTACAGTACACGCTTGTATTTTTGCCACAGGATCAAAGGCACTAGACCTAATTTTATCTGTAAATTGATTTCATTTACTCTACTTCACTAAAAATCCTCACCCCTCATATTACAAGCCAGTGTGACAACAGAAGTCATTTTCTCTCACCCGTTTTTATGGATAATTTGCTTGTGCATTCCCACATTGTAATGGTAAAAAATGCTATTTCCAAATTTAAACTTCAGAACCATGAGCTGCAGTTCAAACACCTACAATAATTCCATGCAAGTACCAAATAAGGAATGAAAAGCTGCATTTGATCTTAAACATTAATCAAACTGCAATTTCAAGAACACAGACTGTGCAGCCATTTATCAAATAGTATTATATGTTACCGAGACAGATTTCAAACCATATCTGAAAAACTGAAGTGACTCAAAGAGACCAAGACATGATTTTAATATACTTGATATCTCTTTTCCAATTCTAGAAGTGTGTTGGTTGAGTCCCTGAGTTATTGCTGCCTGTCTGCATTTACTCCTTGTCTGATGGTGACTTTTTGATACAGTGCTTTTCCATTTCACAGACTTGAAACACACACACACAAATGCATTTGCAAACACACTCAAGTAGGTCACCCAGATGCATTTGCTCATGCTCTCATACATACAAACAACAAACAATGAAAAAGAGGTCCTGATGTCAAACTACTGCCACTATGGAATGGAGACTTCATGAAACTCAAACTACATCTACACGATTTCAACATTTTGGATGGAAAATGAAATAAATAAATCTTACTATGAACAACTATCCAACATCTTGAGGATTTTTACATATTACAAATACAATGTTTGTATCAGCCCCCTGCATCAGACACCCGACCCCTTTCCTACTTCAATGTCAAAAGGGGGGGGAATATTTGTGGACAAACCTGTGTAAGAATCGGAACCCCCAGGTTATTCACAAGGATAGAAATAAACAAAGATACATCAAATATGCTTATTCATTTAGTACAAGCATTGACAATGCTCATCCAAGTGCCAAAAATTCAACCCCAACTTGGGAGTTTCTCAAAAGTAGCTGAGGCGTGGAATTGGGCCAGCAATTAGAAAACCATGGACATCTCTCTGATAGCTTCCTCACAGATGTAGCAAAAAACTTTAAAAGCCTTGAGACAAAAATTAAACAAAAATTGTTGTTTGGTTGATTTGCGTAAGCTCCGAGTCAACTGTCCACACCTCTGAGGATTTTAGGTACTCTGTAACTAAAGTCAACTCAAGCAGTTAAAATACTGTTTTCAAATCTGGTTTTGTCCCCCATCTGACAATAGAGTTGTAAATACCCAGTAGTTGTGTTGCTGCAGATGTACACAGGAAACAGCATTCTGACATCAAGTGCAGCTGGTTCTACATGATCCCCTCCCTCCCTCCCTCCCTCTCATCATCATCCTCCTCTCCATCCTCGCTGTCATCTACTGATCACTGCTGCGTTCCAGGCCGTCTATGACACGGCTCAGCCTGATGTTCAGCAGCCTGATCTGAGTGTCCAGGTGGTCGATTTTCTCTTCCAGTGAGCCTGCCCCACCTCCACGGCGCCAGTAAGCTCCCACAGGGCCCGTCATGAAGTACACCGCCATGATGAAGCACAGCGGCAACACTGCACGCTCAGGATCACCCTCAAACTTCTGCAGGATGTAGAGGCAGGACAGGGCGAAGAGCGTGACGCGTGCTAGCCAGAAGAAGCGGCCGAACACAGCGTGCAGCAGGTAAAAGAAACCCCCCAGGAACATGGAGAGGAACCAGTAGGCCAAGAGGACAGCAGCTACCAGGAGAAGGGCACGTGCTGGAGAGTTGGTGAGAGATGTGGGGCTGAAGTAGTGGCTGAGGTTTGAGGCTGCAGAGAGAAGAAAGTAGAAGAAGTAGATAAAGACATACAAAAACTTACAGTCTTAGCATAAAACTTTAAACTCGTTCCTCTCTTTGTGCCCATCTTTCTTTGTCAGCAAAGTTATAATAAACTTAAATCTTACAGTCAATGCCCATCACATCCAGCAAATCCGACCAGATCTTCCAGATGGTGTCGAGAAAAGAATCCACTCCATGGACAAACCGCTCCGTTGTTTTGGAGAAAAACTACAGAACCAAAAAAATGCAGAAAAAATGAGGACAACACAAATACATAACAATTTTTTAGTTTAAACCTGCTGTGTATACAGAAGAATCATTCAAAACATTGTGATGGAAACAGACCTAAAGGGAAACCCAAGGGCAATAGGAAAGAAAACATGACTCTGTATCATGCATAATCAGTTTATTCCATCTAAATTACAGACTAATATGAAATGAATCTTTAATAAGTGTAATAATCATGATGACCAGAAAACTCTCTTAAATCTGTCCTCAACAAGAGAGTGACTCAATGCACACATACAGTATCAAACTAGACTGTTAGATGTACCCGATCCGACCCCGGATTAGTGGAAGACAAAGGATGGCTGGACTGACAGAACGTTTTGTTAGCATTGTCCTCATGTAACATGTCTTTCACATATATTACACAAAACAAGGCTGTGCTAGCTTCTCTCTCTGGCAACACAGATTAAGATAAGTGACATAACAGCTTTCGCTCCTGTGATGAAAAAATATTTAAAAAAGGCACATGTGTGATAAATAACATCAATGATGCACTATTCTTTTTCAACGTACCCGTGAGCCATAACACAACATTAGGACTGTGCCCTTACTGGGACTCCTGCATTGACTGTAACCTTATATTAGTTATACCTGTTTGAAACAATATCTCCCAACACATAAAGTCAATGCCAGATGTCAACAGCAGTTCAAAGGCAGACTCACTAAAGATTCTACTGAAATGTATCTGTGTTGATCATCTCAGCCTTTGTCTCTGTATATAATCTGGTTTATTGCCATTGTTTATCTGTCCATAACTTTAATCAGTCACTCTCAGCTTAGATGTCATCAGAGAAGCGGACAACCGAAACACAAGTCTTCCATTATACATTAGCAAAGTCCACAAGAGTATATAGATGAGATCAGTTTTTACATTTGTCCTAACAAAATAGCTAAAGCTGCTCTGAGCAGTCAGACAGTAAATAATCACGTGTTCAGCCTGACATGTGTCACTCTGTCACTTGGGTTTGTTTTGGCGGCTACAAGCAGGAAACAGCATTAGATTTCAAAATACAGGAAGTGCAGATGAACCAATGGGAGCATGAAAGCTGATGTGTTTCCTGATCAAGAGCCGCTTTCTAATAATTTCTACATAATGAGGAAGCAGCTGTTGTGGCCTGGACCAACTGGCGTGATGTGCACTTGCTAATGGAAAATGAATGACTGGTTAGATAGCAACAAACAACAGAGTTTAAGTCCTAATGCGTGAAAACACACCTCATTTGATTGTTTACACTCACCTGACATCTCCTATATGTGGACAAAACAAAGATAATGCTAATTTTTCAAAATGGCATCCGTGAAATTGTTGACCAGGCCCGAGCGCGCTAGTTTCCTGTTAGCCAACCTCTGACCACAAACCCGCCTCAGACGCTAACTTCTACGTGTCAAAACGAGCTGTTATCTCGACAGTAAACGTCCCACATTTACCTTGTATAAGCCTCGGATGTTGTCCTCTCCGAAAACACTGCTCAGGGTCTGGTAGATGCCGTTAGCTGCCCGCCGGAAGCTGTTCTGGTTGCTGGTCCTGCTTCTGGCCGCTTCGCTTGTGCACAGCAGAGACGCGGAAAGCACCAAGAAAACTACGAAAAAGCCAATTCCCTTCATGGTGGCAAATGTCCCGAGATGTCAGGCAGAAATGTGTTTAAAAATGGTGAAGTAAAACGACAGGTAGAGCAGGTTGTTAGCTGCCTGAAGCGACACCTTGCTGGATGAAACTGTGATGGTCGGGGCAGCCCGTGTTGCCTTCAAGACACCTCGGAATTTAGGGGTCCTGAATTGTTATTAATGAAGTTAATAAAGGATCGTGTGAGAAAACAATCGATAAATGGTAGTTGCTTTATGCTATTGGTGAAACGACATTTATCTACTCTACCGGGCATTGTGAACAAAATAAGTGTACTATTGATGTTTAAATTGCTGAATTCGCAAAACATAGCTCATGTGTTTGTCGTTTAAGCGTTAGAAATGACGCTTACGAAAAAGACTCATACACATCAACGCTCTTTCTTTGGTACTAGAGTGTAAAATGAATGAAAATATTTATTACGGGTATTTTCTATGTTATTTGTCTTCTGAAATACTCGTGCTGGTGTCGTATGACTATGATTGCAACATTTCCTACTTCGTGAAAAGCACCATTTGTCTTCATGTGATTTTACGGCAGGATCGACTCATTCGAAGCTTCTTGGCGCCATCCAATGGTGAACTTGCTACACTGCACTCCTTGAGTTTTGTCTCAGTGCAGCCTTATGGTGCAGCCTTTCTTCTTACTCATGAAAGCATCAAACTCCGCTGTATCATAAAGTATATTTCATGGATCTATGTTCTGGTTTCATAAACATCAGGTTTTACACTATACCTTGGATGTTATACCTGATTTTGTTTAATTGTTGTTTCAATTGGTTGTGCAGATCTAAACTCTTTATTTGCGTTACTGCTATTTCAAAATTCTTGCTGTTTTTGTGTCCTTCGTGAGAAAATAATATGTATGTATGTATGTTTGTGACAAATTCCTTACCTTTGATATTAGCTCTATAACAGTGATGATTGTAATTTAGTGAAGAGTTTCCCACTACAGTTACAGTAATCATGTCATTAATAAAATGTAATCTCCACTGTGGGCTATGTATAATTATTATTGTTGTTGCTGTGTTATTGGAAGCTCTAGTGTCTGACTAAGTTTTCCTCAAGGGAACATTTGTCAGATCAAATACCAGTTTGCAGCCCAAACCTCTTACTTATGAGACATGGCAGGAAGTTCAAATAAAGATGCAGTTCACTGCTGTTCCAGAGAGGCATTTGTTACTTGGATCTCATTCCCCTGAGTTCTCATTATCCAAATCTTGCCTACATTGTGGGGCAGCCTAATGGTGCAGAAGGAAGTAGGTCAAGACTGCAAATAATGATAACAGCACTGGTGACAACACTGGTGTAATAGGGCCAAAAGCAGGAATGTTTTTTTTTTTCTAAATTAAAGAAACAAGCGAGCTGTGTTGCTGAAATTTGTTTAATCAGAGAAACATGAGTATTCAGTAGTTTTTCTTTTTAAATGAGCACTAAGTGACCCAGTTTAGAGAAAGATAAATGGTTAAAAGGTTGAAGTCACACACTATTGGACAGTGGTTGCAAGGTAACTATTAAATACACCTGAGACTGATGCCTAAGAGCTTATTTGTAAGAGTTTTTGCAGGAGGTGCAAATTAATTCTAGTGTGATGAAGTCAATAGCAGAAAATTATTCATTACTGATTCTCTCCTTCCAACCTATTATGTTGTATAAAAGCCACAGTATGTTCTCTGTATATATGAAGAATATACAGTGTGGAAAACTGCTCGACCTCCATTAGTCTGACAAAAGATGAGAATAAAAGTGATTAAAAATATGGAGAAATAATCCTGTGATTAATGCATAAAAGCCTATTTGTGATATAGGAGATAAAAATAAATTTTAATATGATAATATAGATCTCAAGCTATAGAAAATTATTTATTACTGATTTTCTCCTTCTCTTTTAAATCAAAACAGATTTATCTAACACACACAGTTAACAACTTATAACTTACTTTATATTATCCCTCCTGTATGTTATTTTCAACTTGTACAATTTAAAAAATACAATGACATGTGATATGACGTGCTTTATGTGTTCCATTTACACAAATAAAAAGTAAGAATAAAAGTGGTGAAAATAAACCTGAGATTAATACATTGACCTTTCAAAATAAAATACTTTTTTAGAAGGTGAAAATGAATATGATTTCACGCACATGCGAGCAAAAGTAATAATGGCAATAAGAGGAACATAATTCATTAGAGATGCACAGAGGATGTGGAGATGCAGGAGGTGTAAAATAAGAAAAACTATGCTGTGAATTTTAAGTTTTGTTTCCTGACTCGTTTCCTTGTTTCTTCACCTGTTTGTTGACGCCACACTCTGCTTAATTATATTCGGTATCTGCGCAACGACGCACGCAAAGAAACGCAGCCGAGACCAGAGAGGAAGAACAATTTCAACCTCCGAGAGCTTCGGTTTAGTAGAATAAGAGCCCTGTTTTGACTCTACCAGGAGTCTTTATTGTACTAATGAAGTACAGGTGAGTTAAAATGTACGACCGAGCCCCCAGAGAAACCTTTAGGACAAACGGCAGCACCTCGGCTGCGGTCGGACCGGGATCCTACGACGTGACCCGGGGCCAGTCCAAATCCTCGGGTAGGAACCAGATAGTTAGCCATAAATACTTTTTAAAAACTTAGAAATACTGGAGGTATCAGTCTGCTTTATTTTTTCCCCTCCAGAGAGCATGTAGCCCAAAATATTATTTTTATTAAACATTATTCAAATTAGCTAGCTAAGTTAAGCTAACTTTAAGCTAGTTCTCTTCAATGATGGAGCCAAAATGTCAGTTATTTATTCATTTGTAGGAAAGATAACAGCATTCAAACTTCAGGTGAGCCTACTTAGGTTTATGTAGGTATATGTTAGACGAAGGACAAAATACATGAACTGTGAGATAAATTTTTCTTGTTCTCATTTTTTCCACTTCCTTTATTACATAAAATTGCAACTTGTTCTGCTATTGTATATTATTGTCTGTTTTGCAGATGGTTATGCTCCATTCCTGTCTTTGACCAGCAGACAGTCAGCCATCAATGAGTCCAGTGAGAGGATCCCAGCACCTGGGCAGTATGACTCCACACCTGTCCAGGTACTGTAGGTCAGAGACATCATTTTCATACAGTTAAGTCAACACCTGGTTCTACCTGAGTGCCACACACTAGCTGAGTTTCTTACTAAAATGTTTGGGCGTGGTCAACAGGACGGCCGTAGATGCAGCAGATTTAGCTGATGTCTTTTCATCTATGTCACATTATTTGACAATGTTAATGTATTGTTAATGTTATTCCTTCCTTCCCCTGTATAAAACAGAAGATAGCAACAGAGGAGAGGCAGTCATTATTATGGTAAAAAAAAATGTTTGGACAAAAACAAAATTGTCTGCCCAGAACCTCTTGAATTGATTTTTTCCTGTTAAAATTATTCATTTATGAAGGCACGAGATGCAGCTTATAATAGCAGATGAGAGCAAGGGGAAGAATTTGTTGAGAAAATCTTCCATGATTGCATTCTTCTTCTCTCTGTGTGTCATGTCCCTGCAGCTGAACATCCACGGTGGCTGCAGTCTTCAGAACCGCTCCAAGCGTTTTGAGGAGGTGGTGTCAAAGGTTCCCGGCCCTGGGGCCTACAATGTGCTCCCTGCTTCAGGAAACACGCTCAGGGCTGTGACGACTGATGCAGGACAGGCTGAGAAGCTTGGCAGGAAAATGGTAGGCATATGGGTGAAGTTATGAGGACAAAGTAAATTAAAGTTAAGTTAAACAACCAAAAAATTATTTATTACTGATTTTCTCCTTCCAGCCTATTATGTTGTATAAAAAACACAGTAGGTCATCTGTATATATGAGTAATATACTATGAGCGAAACTGTATTCTTACTATAGCATGGATCAAAAAGTAATCTAATACCAATACTAAACATCTATCTAACTAGGGTAGTGTTGGCACTACACACACGTGCACTGTTAACAACTTGTGTTTACACATGTACAATTAAAACATTGTAAGATGTAAAACTCTTCTCAAAAATGTGTTCTGTGATATGCTGCATTTGTACAATTTGTCAACCAAAGGGTAAGAATGTCTCCTCCTTGCAGACACTACCTTCACCCTTATCTTTGGCAGTTTTGCAGACAGCTCAACACCAATCAATAGGAATTAGAAGCTGCTATTTTAAAACCTTTGACAAGAACTGTTTTTCTAGACTTTTTTCAAAACAGTCACTTCTCTATTGTTTTTAAATATAAGGAACACCAGCTGGTGTAATTGCTGTAAGATTTGAAAACTTGTCACATTCAGTAAAGCATGGCAGTGGAAACAAAAGGAGAGATATGACATCTTTTGTCCTTATTAAGTCAGACATTCTGTCACATCTTGCACTGTAAAGCTTCTTATATACGCAGCAGTCATTTCTAATGTGCAACAAAGACCCAGTAACAATTTTGTGTTAGAGACTGAGAGTCTTGTAAGGACCTGTAACTTGATTTTAACATTTAAATGACAATTACCTTTGTCTTGAGTATGAAAATGTAAACTAGCAGGGAAGATGAGCTGGTTTCGGACATGTATTGTTCTTTCTTTAAGCTTCTGTAACAAAAGTCCTATTTGATTGAATATGCCAATTTTTGTATAATATCCTCAGTAGCTGAAACAGTGCCAGGGCCAGATCTCATTCTGTCCACAGATAGTTCTTAAACAGTCTCCCTGAGGACAACAGTGCATCCATTTTCCTTTGTTCCTTCTAAGGCCCCTGAAACTTTGCTCACCCTTTAGTGTTTGGTGTCCAGAAACAATAATGAATAGCCATGATAAACTGCTGCCAGGTTTATCATGGCTATTCGTCAACCTGAACAAATAGAAGAGCCTTGCAGCTTTGTAAATCCACATTTGGCACAGCGAACCCTTCCTCCTGTTTGCTTTGAAAGATAATGTCTCAGGTGGTTTGAAAATTTAAGACAAGGCACTTCCAAGGTAAGCAAACAATTTTATCATTTAGCTCACTAAAAAGCCTGATTTATGAACTCTGGAGAAAAGATGCTGAATTCTGGATAACATGACCTGTTCAGGAGCCTCCAGCTTCAGCAGTGATACTGTCGTATTGAAACATATTATGTTCAGTCTCACAGTTAACAGAAATATTAAGCTGCTCTTTCAACTCACCTTCTATGTTAATGCCTAGAGTGTACACACATAGTTAAGCTTTGAGTTAGCACTGATCTCAGGGCTTTTGTCTGATCTAGACTGATACCAATGATTGGCTCACTTTCTACAGTGAATGGATCATTTGAAACTTTCACCCCCAGACCTGACCAGTCATAAAAGAGAGAGATTATGCTCACACTCTCCTCCTTCTATGCCAGCTGCACTTATCTGAAGAACACACACACACACACACACACACACACACACACACACACACACACACACACACACACACACACACCTTACTTCCAGCTACAGAAAGTTAGTAGAGAGCTTTCTGGCTGAAATGGCCTTGTTTGTGTGTTACCTTAGCAGGTATTGTTCCAACACTTCTCCTTCTTTATTTCCTTCTTTCTTCCTCCTTTTGGCTTTTCTTCCTCTGTTTCTTATCATCTGCCTCCCATCGCTCCTTCTATCTCTGTCCCTCTCACTCTCACACTATATTAGCCTCAGGCAGTGCTCAGCTACTTTGTTAGGCAGGGCATCCTTTCCATCGTGAAACCCTGACTTCTTCTCCCTACTCTCCCTGTCTTTCTGTCCGTGCAGTGGCTGCAGGCTAAAAGTCTCCGACTGCTTCGTCAGTCAGATATCCCATCCATTCCTTCCCCGGGCCAGGCCTATGGCTATGAGGAGGATGCCCAGGGTGCGCTCTGCAAGCAGCAGCCCCCTCCCAGAGACACAACCCTGGGGCCAGCCTACTACAGTCCACTGCTGGTAAGGACAGATACACACACACACGCGCACACTCATGAAGTTTGAATGTACATCCATCAGAGAATGTGAAGTATTCATTTGTGCACGCATGTGTGCTTTCATTAGTCTGTACGAGTGAGTGTCTGAGTGTACTTACTCTGCCCGCGAGGCAAGGTCCATTAGTGTTCGGCAGATCTAATGCACCACTGAACCCCCACCCCGCCCCATTCAGTTGGCCCAAAACCCATTTCCATAGCTAATGAATGCAGCTCCACTTTAAAAAAGCCACAGCGCACCAATGCTCATCCATTTTACATGCCAACAAAGAGAGCCATTAGTAATTATTCTTCAAGCTATATTACAATATTCACTTAAAATAATGCACACGCCTGCTGGTCTAGCTCTCAATTAAGTCATTTCTCATCTGTTAATGACCAGAGGAAGTCAACAGCGTCCTTGAGTGTTGGCCGAGGTTGTGTCAACACACCGGCGCAGGCACAGAGGCGCACTGTGATTTAGGGCTATCAGCAGTGCATCCACCCACGGCTCTTTTTTCCGTCTCAACTTCTGTTGCTCTCCCTTTGAAAGTTCACCCTCCGTTTCTGTCTGTCTTCCTCCCTCCATCTCTCCGCCTGACACGCTCATTTCTTTAAGCCCAAACGCTTCCCCGCCCCGTGCTCCAGCTGAGTTCAAAAGTGTGGAGAGGCGGAATTAAGTGCTTGTCTGAGGATGTAACTTCAAAGTGGCTGGGGCAGCCTTTGAATGATAAGACATAAGAAACAAATCAAGAGTGCATGTAACAGAGAAAAACAAAAACATCTTAATCGGTTTTATCCACTCACCCTAAAGTTATGGTTCACATGTGTATTGACAGAACAATTACTTCACTGCATTGACCGATACTTACAGAGTACACAGAATTAGAAACAGACTAATGTGCCAGGATAGTGAGTAGTCATTTGCAGGTACAGGTTTATCACAGATATATTGGTACAGGCACGTATGATGACTGAGATGTAAAAGCATAATGCAGTAAAAGGCACTTATTCAGAAACAGCATCACCATGAGATATGCTGTTAGTTCAGACTGTGTAGTGTTTGATTTGGCAGATGATCATAACACAGCTGGCCAGATGGTGATATAGAGCCCAGACTGAGTTAGTATAAAGGAGACAAAGCACCTGAATCAGCTACAGTCATGACATGAGGATGAGAAATGGAAATTGAGACACAGGCAAGATTGTCCTCGGAACAGACCCTTAATCAGATTTAAACCCAGACTGTGTTATGTATATGTTTGTACAGAGCACACCAGCAATTTCAGCCTGCAGGATCCTGCCCACACATGACCCTGCTGACAAAAAAACTTTCATTTTTGGTTGACTTTTTAAAATTCTCATTTAAATAATAAATAGCCTGCCATTCCATTTTATCAAAGCTGAATGAATATGTTTATACCCACGAGCTGTGTTTTTGTTTTGCTTTTAAAAGCTCTCCTTGACATAAATAGGCAATTTGTGCGTCTGAACTCAATGCCAGCTGCGATACCATCACAGCGCTTGTATCCATCTGCGCGCAATGCAGAACAGTTATGTTTTTCTTTTTAACATTAAGCATCTGAGCATCCTTGTTTCCTATCTACCCTCCTCAAAACTGGATTGGTAGATCACAGGGGGCAGAACCTCAGATCTCGTCCTCCAGTCACTGTTGAAGTTGAGATAAAGAGACAGGCACCACGTGGAGTTAGAAACTTTCTGGGACTCCCTGCCAGTCCTCTCATGACCTGCCTCACAGAGCAGACACACAGACAGCCTGGTCAAAGAAAAGTTAGAAATGTAAGGGATGAATTTTAGACACTTGACACTTGATTTTTGATTCAATTTGGGAAGTTGGACATGTCTCATTTTAATAAAGTTTTTATTTACCAGGGAAAACAGCAGAATTCTTACAATGTCAGGAATGTGAATTGGCATCAATTAGGAACCAAACTGTAATGTGGAAGCCCTGTAAGAAAATAAGCTTTTTCACCCTGAAAATTATGGAAAAGCATTTGGTGTATTTGGTTATTCCATTATTCATAAGCTGAAAGCAATCACGGCTACATTTCTTCATATTTCATTTACCTCATATATTTCTCCCTACTGTTTTTAGCAAGTAGCATAGTTCTAGAAAGGGTAATGTCCACTTATGATCCCCTGATTTTCCCTATAACGCTGCTATGCATAGAAATTCATAAAACACCGGCAAAAATGATGAAAGCTGCACTTTTGTGTTTAGTGTTAATTTGCAAATGGTAGCATGCCAGCACAATAAACTAACATGGTAAGTATTGTAAACATTAAGCCTGAAAAAAGAATCTCTCACACACCTAGTATCTCTAAAATGTGCTTAGTGAGAGCTGGTCAGCTCATTCCCAGACGTAGCCTCTCTCAGTTGTTAAGCTGCAGAGTGAACTGGTCCTATCTGAAAGGCAAAGGCAGAGGAAGCAGGCTGTAAAACCCAGAGAGATAAGAAAGGACAGAGGGTCTCCCCTAGATCTGTGACATACTCTGGCATTTGGCTGAACTTCACATTTCATTCAGTCCCAACTTCATGGGCCTTGGCTGGAAGAGAAACCAGATAGTGTGTGAATGAGTCAATTCTATTTTCTCCTTTGTTCATCAATTTATCCTCTCGTTATCTCAGTCTCTCCCTCCTCCTCTCATCTTCTTTTTCTCATCCTTTCTACCTATCAATCTTCTCTTTCATCCACTCCTCAACTCCTCTCTCCTAATGTCTGTCTGTTCCTTCTCTTTCTCTGTCTGCAGTCAGAGATATGGTCTGCACAGAAGTATAAAGGAGTCCACTTTGGCAACATGACAGGGAAGAGAGGTGAGGTGACAGTGGAGGACGGGCCGGGTCCGGGACACTATGACCCTGACATGTGAGTACCAACATGTTTCAACTTTTTTATTGACACATTCACAGCAATTACAGTGAAGCAGTCTGTAACATATAGAGTATTTAGTACCAGTTTAGTACCAGTGACATATGAACAACTATGTTCATAGTCATGTCATTTCAGTGACCTGGCCACCTGTTCAAGCAACAGCTCAATATTTTGTGAAATATAGTTGTTCACTTTTTTGCTGAGAGTCATATGAGGAGATCGATACCACTCTCACATTAGCATCGTAAATATACAGTGACATTAACTTAGCTTAGCTTGAAAGATTGGAAACAGGCTGTGGTTTTATGGGGGTTATGTATCGGACTATTCCTTGAGTCAGGCTTACTATGCTAAGCTAACCAACTGCTGGCTGGAGCCTTTTATTTACCCTAGAGACATGAGACTAGAGACTAGATCTGACTTACAAGACTTGCAAGAAAGCCTATAAGCTTATTGCCTAAAATGTCTTCCTTCCTTTAAACTGTCACTTTCAGTTTTAAATTTGATTCCATGTCAACCATTGGGGGAAAACTCCTTTAAAGGCTGATGCAGTGCAGTATTAATTTATTTTAAATCACAATAGCAAATGCTGAAGGAACTTTGCTAACTAAATAAACATGTAGTATCATCTGTGATCCTGAGAGAGTGATAACGATTTAAATTAGATGTATAACCATCAATGCATGTATTTCAAATAAAAACCTTCCTGACTTCACATTTTGAAGCATGGGTAAAGAGACAAAAGGTTGGTTAGATTAGACACTCCAGGGCATCTAATCTCAGAAGTTCACTGCTCTTGAGCTCTTACAGAGATGTGTGCTTAACAGAAGAGCTGTTCCACCAAAATGAGATATTGCTTTGATCCTACAGCCAGGGCATTATGTTTGACATTTCTCGCATAGCATTTCTATTGATGGCCACGGAGGATGGGCCTTACTAAGCACTTCTGCACTGGTGGGCACACATCCAGCTCAGCTATTCATAAAGGAATTGGCTGAGTAATGAAAGGGAAAGTGTGCATGTGAGCAATCAGACTGTATACACTTAGGTGGAGGTAGACATTTACATACCCACATATGTCTTTGATATGCATGTGATTATTGGAATCATTTAAACATAATGGAAAATGCTTTGTTGTTACAGTTGCTGACAGAGACAGAGCAGTTGTTTCAGACATTTTTCCTTTGCTCCTTCACTCAGCCCTATTTTTTCTTCTCTCTCTTGTCCTCTACTCCCATCTGTCTTTGCTTTGTTAATCTCTTCCTATTTACTTTTCCATTGCACATCTCTCTTTTCCTCGTATTCATTATAATGTATGTCGCCATTTTCCCTACTTTGTTCTTTCCTAGTTTGCCTGTTTTTAAACACTTCTCTCCCTCTCTCCTTCTCTCTCATTTTATCTCTTCGATGTGTTTGTGTCTTCTATTCTCAAAGACATTGCTGTTGTCTCTGTCTGTCTCAGGAACCTTGAAACGCACTATGAGAATGTGAATCTTCAAAAGGAGCAGAAAGGCAGAGCTGAGCTTAATATCCCTCGATACCATGAACTGGTGCCCAAGCAAGAGGAAAAGAAGGCGAGTATGTCTTTGTGTCCATGTGCTATACATGCTAAGCTGAGATGAATGATAAGTGTAAATGATAAAAGCTTTGGTGGACTGGGATCAATGTTAGATCTGCCCCTGTGGAGGACATCATCCTTTAATGTGAGAATCCCACTTGCTGTACAGTGGCTACTGTGACCACAAGTGGCTATTAAACCTGCATTATTGGATTTTCTGGCCACTTGGGGGCAACGCAACAAGCTGCAAAGATAACATCGATGTATTACTACCTTATTAAAGTTGATATGGTGAATGTTTTAGCAAACTGTTACTTATTTAAACAGCAACAATAACATTCATTTGGAGTCATTCTGGCCAGGCTGGAGTCTAATATTCACTTTCCTTCTAGCTCAGCTCTATTTTGCTCTCTCATCAACTCCTGAGGTAAATATCTGGCTCTTTAGCTGCTAGATGCTCCGCCATGTTCACCAGCTAGTTGTCAACTTTGTCTGTCTGGTGCTGGGAATGTAGTGCACAGTGTGTTCATCGAGCTATTTTGCTGAACACAGCTTCCTGATGCTGCTGAAAATTAGGCTGAGAAACACCTGAGAGCATTGAATGAAGCAAAGGTGCATTTTTAATTATGAATCTGAATTTTGTATGTTGAATAGTCTTGCTTTAATAGATGTCAGTAAACTTGGCAACCATCAGTGTAATTTTGCGTTCATGTAATTTATTTGGACAGCCCATGTAAAAATATTCTTCCACAATTGGTTTTAATAACTCATTTCAAGAGTCAAAGTGACAGACAGCCAGAACAAGAAGACTTAATCTACTATTTTACCCACTAATCAGCCTTAGCACTAAAAAGGAAAAATATAAGTGCTGGAGGTCACGACGTGAGCTCTGCTGTTGACAGGCAGGAAGCTTTGAGCCTGTTGTTTGTAGTTGGTGTATATACAGAAATATATGAATATATTTTATCAAGTTAATCTCGGAGTCTTGGCTCAAAAGATCAAGAGGCTCAGTTACAGTATTCACAAAACATTTCCCTGACTGTTACAGTAGATCACAGCAAATATATTCCTCTGGGAAACATTAATTCCTAGAGTAAAGCTATACTGATGGTTCAGGAAAAAAAAAGTTCAGAGCAGTTCATGATGTTTTTCTTCTTTAATTTAAATTACATTTAGAGTTATCATAGCCACATTATGAGTCAGTAGCATGCACAATATTTGCTTGCATGGCCCTGCAGTTACTGAAGACTCTGACCCTCAGGTGCTAACAATAAATGCCTGTTTTAGCACATCACATAATGTTGTTGTAATTACGCTAAAACACTCACACTAATTAAATTTTGATGCTTTGACATGTTTCACCGGTATTTTAAAGCTTAAGCAGACAATATCTTTCTGTGGCGGTTAAACACCTTGTCCTCTTTCCTCACTCCACTTTGACTCAGATAAAATTCTTTACACAATTGGATTTAAAAACTGCAGATTTAGAATGAGTCATGATAGAGCAGTGAGATTTACAGTGAGAACAGAGTCAAGGTAATTACTTTGGATTTATTCTGGATTTATTCAAGTACAGTCGATTAAAGATGAAATGATTCAAGCCCTCCTCCCTCTCTTATTATCATTCATCAGTTTATCTGTTCACCCATAGAGGGCAGTAGAAGATAAGCTTTAATCACAGAAGGACACACACACACACACACACACACACACACACACACACACACACACACGCATATTGATACACTGGAGCCGGTTGAGTGGAGGGGAGTTACTCACCTGCATATGAACCTGAGTGTGCTGGCAGAGTTCTGCTTTGTGATGCCTTATTTCTCTGGTTGGAGGGTTAGAGTGGTTGAGGCAGAGTCTGAAAAATGTGGAACTGGATTTTGTGGGGAGAGAGGTGAACGTATCCCTTCTGTCAAGGACTCGCACCTATGCCTTTTCCTCTTCTCGTCCTCTCTTTCCTTGAACATTTTGTACTGCCGCCTCTCTTTTCCACAGTTTGTTATACATGACATTTTGTTGAATTTGTTCTACCTTTACCAAATTTATATAACATATGACTACAAAAATGACATATTATTATTCATCCTGTGACTTTGAATCAACAACTTTGCCTTCTGTGTATGCTTTTATTTGCGCACCATGCTGTATTTGGACCCCCTACCGTGATGGTTGCACCTCCATCCGTCATCATTAGTACCTGACACCTCAGCTCGCATGTACTCCCACACACACATATACTGACCAGATGGGTCATTACCCACAGTGGTGACACTCAGGACAAACACCTTTACTTCCTAGAGATCAGCAGACAGTCTGCCTCTAATGGCTCGGGGCTGCTGGTGTCCCATAGAGTTTAAGAGTCTGTGTGTAGGATTTTCCCATTAAGTAGGCATTCTGACATGGCAGGGGCGACGACTGAGCAAACCACTGTAGCAAACCATTATCGTGTGTATTCCTGCAATCAAAAACAAAACAGATGGAGTTGCACCAATGTATATTACCTTGTTAATATGAAGTTCACCATCTGTTCATCTTTAAATTGTTCTGAATTCCATGTTAACACTATCTTGGATGATGATGTTATGTTTGCAGCGCTTGTTATTTTTAGAAACAGGGAAGCAGTACTCCTCCCACAGCTGGAGAAAAAGAAAAAAAAAACTGTCCACAATCACTGGATCTAGGACTAACTACCTTAAAACTGCAAACTGAGACATATTGGCTGTACATCATGTTCAGTAAAATTTATTAGAATTATACTTTTTTTTGTATGGGCTTAAGCAAGGGTCATTATGTTATTGAGCTTGTAAAAAGGTATTCAGAAAAAACCCATAGTTGCATTCGTATACATATGAAAAAATGTGTTTGAATTAAATCTTTGCAAAAATTAAATACAGAGATGCTTTTGTGAACATCTGAGTATAAATTACATTAAAAAACTGTGTGTGAAACTCAGGAGTTCGACATTTAAGTTACGAGTACGCATTTTACTTTCACAGCCAAAAGCAAAACCTTGAATTTCTCATTTTTTCCACTGTAATCACATATCTTTTCATGTCACAAACGTTAATTTCTCATGCAGAATACATGGGGTGTACAAAGGGTGACATATAGCCAGAGGCTCTGAAATTATTTTTTAACATAATTTCACTAGCTCAGAATCTTATTGACCCTTATGTGACTTGGAGCAGGTCTGCCACAGAGCTGAACATGATCAATAAGATTAAGTAAGTGATTTTGTTCTCTTTATTTGAGAAAACAATAACGTTTTATCTGAGGAAAAACCTGTCAGCTTTACTATACATCAACATAGTGTTTGCCTGAACATTTCAGATTCTGAGAAACATGAAACTTGTCTCTGGCAAGGACACATTCTAGTCAATGTTCATGAATAAAGATTGAGCTGTTCGAAGGCTTGGGGAAGACATATAGTGCCGGAACTCACCGCTGTTTCCCCTCAAGATTCGGGTGTAACTACTAACAATCTCCACAGAAATCCATGCTGTTTTACTGGAAACCTAGTTAAACTACCTCTGGCCAGCAAACTTGTGGATTTACCACAAATACTCAAATGTCCTGGCTCTGCACTGGGGAATGTGGAAATGTGTGTTTGTGTGTTTCCTCACTTCTCACTGTCAGCATCTCTGAGACTGTGGGGTCTAGTGTTGTTAACTGGTTTGCAGGTTACAGTAATTGCACTGCACTGAAATGGTGCAGCAGTCTGGAGTTGGCACATAACATGATTGTTTCCTATGACTGAAAAGAGCCAACATGCACATGTGTGGAGCTGTGGAGCAGAGAAGGAAAAGGACTTTTTCTTACTATGCTTTTTCTATGTATTTTCAAGTTGCTCACTCGCCTGGTGTAGCTTCATTTTTTTCTACTCTGTCTTTCATTTATTCATCTCATTTTCATTTTTGCTCTCTGCTTGCCATCAGGGAGTTCCTGGTCCCGGCCAGTACCACATCAGAAGTCAGTTTGACAAGCCTGTGGGTTCCAGTGGTAACATGCCAAAGTTCACCTGCCCCTTCCTCTCTCAGACTGAGGTACAGTGCAAACACCACTAGACACAGTTCACAGTGAAGTCGTTCAGTGCTTTGTGTGCAGGTGAATCAGTTTGTACTGTATGGAGAACCTTCTTTCTCTCACACTGTTTTTGTCCACCAGGGTCTATTTCAGTGTTTGTGTTTCTGCTTTCACCTTATTGCATTCATTCAATGTCTGCATGTATTCAGCTGTCCAAGAACTACAGTGATCTCTTTCTAGAAAGCATGAGCCCTAATGTTGTTTGTTATCATTTTGGTCATTCCACCCAAGGTTCCACCAGATTGTGAGATGATATCCAGACTAGCCTAGACTATCCAGACTACCCATCTACCCCAGTATCCAGAAAACTGGACTGCATTTCCTCTTTGGTCTGTTGGCAGGCTTCAAAAAATCTCATCCATAATGCGAGATTCTGGCCAATCACGGGTCATTTCAGAGAGAGAGAGTGCTCCTATTGACGGCTCTACAAATGCGGATGCCTGTGCACGTCCCTTCAGGTGAAATCCTGATTCATTAGTGGAAAACCCTGAAGAATATCCCAGAACTTGTGATAACTCCTTTGCCTACAACAGTGTACAGGACAAAACACATGTGTGAACACATGCCAGCTTCACAGCTTTGGGCTCATTATGTTCTATGCCCTGGAGCTTTTATTGATGAGTGGCAAAGAAGCATGATGACAAACAGTGGGAAATAGCTTTTGAGGGCAGACAGTGGTGTATGTGTATGGGTGTGTGAGTGAGGTGTACTAACCATGCAGCTTTCGTTGGCAGAAAGCTGAGCATGTCCAATTTCTTTTTATGTCTTATGCTGAGGCAAAGTGTTGCTGAGGCAGTTGAAAAAGACGTCTGGACCATCCTCTCGTCTCGCTGTTTGATGGCGTCGCAGCTGCCCCTGAAGCCTGGGGCGCTATGCCCTGGGGCCGCAAGGTGCTAGAGGAGCGTCTTTGAGAAGACGAGAAGGACCGGGGATCTTGGTGAGGCTCACGTGTAGGAGAGCCGACTCTTTAAGCCATGAGGTTTTGCAGGGCACCCAACTCCTTCTGCTGCCATTTGAATGCACAGTGATTCGTGGCGGGAGAGAGAAAGAGCATTGTGTATGTTTGAACTGCCTACTGCAGCTTTAAAATACAAAAAAATGGGAGGCGAACATGACAGTTAAACCTTACAGATTTCAAAAAGTTGAAACATTTAACCTCATTTAAAGTCTGTATATTTTGTATTTAGTTGTGTAGACACTGATTCAGGGTTGATTGGTTCCTGGTAGCAGCCCAACAGAGGGAGGGCGCCACTGTCTGGTCGCTGACCTTTTCTGTCTGCCGTTTGGTGCTGAGCAGGAAGTGTACAGTGGGTTTATCAGAGTGACACCAGCCACATTGCACTTAGTCATTTGATCCATTGTTAATATAAAATATCCATTAGTGCAGCTTGAAGAAATGGCAGTAACTTGTACTGTTTGTAAGGAGTAGCTTTGTAATCTCATAAAGGTTTGTGTACAAAAACTGCGCTTTTAACTGATTCCACATCATTAGCTTCTACATGATGCTAAAGAATCAGACCATATTGAAAATACCTCACAGATATAATGTACAGGAGGCAAATATACGGTATTCAATTTACAATGTCTCAAAGGAGACTGGATTTTTATATGGAATATTTAAGATTAAGCTACAGATCCAAGACCCTAAGCCGGGCTTTGCTTGTTTAATTGATGTGCTGGGAGTGAAGGGTTTCTTCAGATGGGGGTGAAGATGAGTTTATTAAGAGGCTCAGAGGAGCGGAGATGAAGGATGTGAAAATGTGTAGTTTTACGTCTCAGGAATAGCTGAACTCCTCTGTGGCAGTGCCCCACAGATTCACTCCTGTGAAACTCTCTTACTGATGTTTTAATTATCACTCTGACACACAGGCACAATGTGACGGTGTGTGCTCACACAGGCACATGCACACACAGAAAAGTCAGACATGCACGTATGCGAATTTCACCTGCAGACACAAGACAGACAAGTCCTCAGGTACTGCTGACATGCATGCAAATTAACCCACCACTTTTTCACATATACACTTACACACAGGCACACACACATGCACACACTGGTTTCCTGAAATCACCTTTATAACATCTGAAACATAAAACATTTTGCAAGTTTCCCGGTGAGAACAACTGATGTAAGATTCTGGGGCTCATTTGATATCTGTGTGTGTGTGTGCATGTCATAGTTGGCGCTGACCTAATTTTCCTGGCCACATGCTGTGTTAGCGCGTCGCCCCTGTGATGTCGTCACTGACACCCACCGAGGAGCTCGGTCTGTGTGTTTGTGTGTGTGTGTGTGTGTATGTGTGTGTGTGTGTGTGTGTGAGTGTGAGTGTGCACACACGCGTCACAAGTCATCTCCGATGCAGAACTGAGAGCGACAGTTTTCTTAGATCTTCGTCTCCCTGTGAGTCCGGTTCCATCTGACACTGTTACCCTGCGGAGGGATGGAGAGGAAACGAGGGAGTGAAGGAAGGAGAGAGGGAGGGGGAGATAAGAGGAACAGCTGGAATCTTCCAGTTCTTGCCTCCTCCTCCCTTTGACTTTCCAATTTCCCAGTATCAAAGCATCAACGCGACACTTTGTGAAGACATGCATTTTCCTCGATTCCCCTTGCCCTCGCTCCCCCACTCATCCCCGTATTCCCTTTTTGTTCACTCCTTTCCATTTCTCCATTAGCTCCCATTA
Organism: Centropyge bicolor; assembly: GCA_037975185.1. Lineage (NCBI taxonomy): Eukaryota > Metazoa > Chordata > Actinopteri > Pomacanthidae > Centropyge > Centropyge bicolor. Next base: position 4,523,503 of record JBBMOC010000013.1, read on the forward strand.
TTTTACTTCTTTTTTTCTTGATATTTTTTCATGTTAAGACTCTTTCCCTCATTTATTATTCTGTTTCCCTTCCCTCCACTCCTGTTTCCATTTCTTTCTTCTTTCTCCTCATTTAAGAGTATTTTTTATCTCGTCTTCATCCTTTCCATTCACATGTTGTTTTATTCTAGAGTCCCTTGTGTCCCTGGAGACCATCCTGTCTTTTAGTTTTTCACAACTTTTTATATAATAAAAAGATGGACAAAATCAATTTCACTTCAATTTGTAATTTTGGAGTAAAGAAACATTAAAAGTAAAGAAAAGGAATGTACTGTTATTTTTCAATTATTAATTTATAAATGACATTAGAATGAAGATTTGAGTCTTAAGCTCATGAAACTTATTCAAAATTATAAGACACTCAATCCTTAACAAGTGCACATATTGAGGATGCAGGTGGCAAATACATGAGACTGAAGGCTTGAGTGCAATTTTGGGCAAATTAATGTCTCTGACTGATCCCAAAATCTAACTAGAACACCATTTCTTTCAGTTGTTTTCCCCAAGTTTCCCTCCTTTGTTTACCTCGACCACTCCGCCCTCGACAAAACCATCCACTGAACGATGCAATAGATTTTTAAACTTTCACATCAACAAAATTGCAGACAGAAATAGCAGCATAAGCTCTGCTCCTGTCTCTACTCCCATTGATTTTCTTAATCTCTCTCCTCCCTCCAGTGGTTTATCTAGTTTCAATGCAATCACTGCTAACTACATCTGTAAACTCATCCCTACGATGAGAGCCGCCACCTGTTCCCTTGATCCTGTTCCCACATCACTACTGTAAAAGAATGCCTATCTGCAGTTTGCCCACACATTACCACCATCATCAACAACTCCTTATCAACTGGCATTGCTCCAGTCATTATCCCTATCCTCAAAAAACAGGTTGTAATTTTGAATTTTACATTTTTGACTCCATGATTTGAATCTCGGAATGCACAATTTCAGAGCAGTTTGATACCCACCTCTTCACTCATTTTCTGTTAGAGGAGTCCTTTCAGTAAGAGCTGGTCACAATACCAAAACAGCCCTTGTCGGGGTAACCAACAACCTCCTGATGTCACCTGATTCTGGAGCCAATGGCATTTTGATCCTCCTGGACTTGAGTGGAGCTAATCAACTACGTGAAAGCAAGCAACCTAAATCTAACCAATAACAACACTCAGTATCTTCATCACAGGGTCCACACAGCATGAGGTGAGAAACTGGAGAATAATTTACTCAAGTTGAAACTTTTTCAACCCGTAGTGGTGCATTTGCCTTTTTTGTGCAGCCCAGGGTGAAGGTGTGCCTTTGCATTGCCTGTGAAATTCTCTTCTTGCTTCATCTCAATTCAGCTTAACAATGGATGTGAGGGTTTGTGTGGTTGGGCATGAGGGCACTCAGACTACCTCTGTTGTTCCATCACTCTGTGGCCTCATTAATCTACATTAACAGATGTTAAGACATTCTGTCACTGAGGTACCCACAGAGGCACCTTGCATGGATGACATGTTTGCTTTGGGCATGATTTTCACAAGTATTCCTTTGGTATTTCCAGTCATATGTGTTTGGAAAGGGAACAATAGGAAGCAAAACAAAAAAATCCACCTTTAACATAGATGGACTTTGCCAACGAAGCTTAGTCAGGCAGTTCAAGGGAGAAAAAATTGTGCACATGAATAAGACTTTATCAAAGCCAGTAGGGCAGCACTGAATTGACAGATGGCCACAAAGACCAGTTCTACAACTGACTTTGACAAAACACAGTTTGTTTTGGCCTTGAAACAGCATGTCTTCTAACTCCTGCCCCTCTTCTTTATTCTCTTTAAACACTCACTCCATTTCTAACCCAAACACTGCTCCTCTCAGTCAGTTGTCCTCTCGTCTCTTCATTTCCTCCTTCAGCTACCTCTTTACTTGTTTTTCTTTTCCTCTCATTTCTCCTTTTCGACTAAAAGCTCAATAATTCAACTGTGCATTACTAACACGTTTTTATTACCCCACCACTAATTTTCCATAGGCTGACTCTTGTTTAAATGGAAAATGCAAATCAATGGGCCTCATGCAGCAACACACTCTTAAATTCTCTTATATTTATCCTTAATTTTCGGTTAAGAGAAGAAATAAGAGAAGTCAAGTCAACCGTTCTTCACCATCCGAATCTGCTCTTACCCAGGTGTGCTGAATGATGAATCCCACTTGATCATTAACTACAGGTGTGTGGCTGATTATTAGCAAAGGTGAACACTGTAAGGACAGGTATTTTGCCATGTGCAAATACATATGGAACATGGCCAAGAATTGGAGTCTTAGTTTATATACTGATCACATATTTCATATTCTCTGTGCAATATATATTTTTCACTGTGCAATATTTCATTTTTTTATTACCCCAGTGTACAATACTTCATATATGTTTATATTTAATTTCATATTTATTTATAGGGTATATACTAATCACATATTTCATATTCTGATGCACATCTATAAATAAGCCCTGCGTAAATCTGTAAATTGTAATTTTGAACTTTTTCTTAGCCTGAGGTTGCTGAATGTAAATACTTTTAAATATTTTTTAAACCTTCTGTTTATACCATTTGTTACTTTTTAACTACTTACTATCCTCTTGCTGCTGGGCTATGTGGGACGAATTAAGGTATATCTTATCACTGTGGGATGAATTAAGGCATATCTTATCTTAAATGAAAACGAAAGCAAAAGAAAAAGACACATAGCTCAAGCCAAGAGGTCTGTGATGACAACTGGGGGAGGACAGGAGGAGTTGGTGATCTCGCTAGTAGACCTCGAAAGAAGTCTCGAAATAATTGGAGTGGTGACACTGACAGGTGTCCAATCAGATGGTCCACTTGACAGCGATGCTGCTTCAGGTGCTGCAGTTTCCAAAGCCTCCAACACAGACAGTGATCCACTGTCAGGCACAGCAGGGACTCAAGCCCCCACCAGCACAGCAGAGATCTAACCCCATTTATGTGTCTCACCAAATAGATCTGTGTGAGCTCTAAAAGCACATTCTCTGTGTATGGCCAAAGCATCTAAGTGCAGTATGTAAGCCCCTCAGCAGCTGAACACACGTAATATCATCCAAGGGTATTTATAGCATTTATTGGGATCAATGGACCAATAATATTTCATTAGCACACAAATTTAATAATACAGTCATTATAACTATTCAAAAACATACAGTAATCTAAATTTGATTATGATATTCATCTTTTATCTTCCTCAAATTCTTACTTACTGAAAACATTGGTGAATCCCAGAAATCAATGGGTACTTACAAAATAAGAGCAAATTGTTGATACGTAAAAAAAATAAGAGGAAATTTGTTCGCATATCATTTCCTGAATTGATTGAACAACAAATGAATTACATTTGTGATCATTCTTATAGTTTGAATGTCTTTTGGAGAACTGACTCATTGTGTGTATGTGTGTATGTGGGCATTTCGTTGTGAATGTGGACATACTTGTGTTTGAAGGAATCAAGTTCTTTTATTCCTCTGGTGTGTTCAATAACAACCAGCTGAATGGTTCAATTGTGCGAGGCTGAAGCAACATTTAGAGTTACATTGAAATGCAGTTCACCTTAAGTTATTTTGACTGAAAAGGCAACTTATCTGCTTCGGTCCCTTGATTGCCTGTGTTGTTATAATAGGCTATCAGATAAACACATTTATACCCTGGAAGTGAAGCTGCCAAGCAGTTGCGGCGCTGAATCAGCTCTGATATCAGCAAAACAGTCAAAGGACGTTATGTACCTGATTGTGTGCATCATTATTTTTGAATTGGAGATGCTGTTTACGCCATCTCATTTTTCTCTCCTCATCTCACCACTTTGTTCTGGCTGTATGCATTTTGCTCTCTTATTCTTCCCCTCATGCATTTATATCTTTTTCTTTTTTTCCCTTTTTTGTCCTCTCTGCTTTCTCTCATTTTATTATAGTGCATTTTGGTTTTCAAGTCTCTGCATGCAATTTGGATTGCAAAATAGCAGACTGGGGATATGGATTGCAAAGGCAGTCTGTCTGTCTGACTGATGGTTGGTCCACCACTTTGGTCCAGACTCAAATATCAAAGAATTGTGAAATTGAAAGGGTTTGCTCCTGAATCCATGTCACCTTTTAACATGGAATAAATTGATTGTTTTTGCATTTTAAGAGCTTCCATTACTTTTTTTTAGCTAGACTAAATATCTCAACAACTATTGGATGGATTCTCATTGATTGTTCCGACATTTCATGTTTCCAGGCAATGACTGATTGACTTGGCTGAGCCCATGACTTTTCCTTTAACGCCACCATGTGGTTCACATTTAAATTCTACAATTCAAATTCTGTAATTTCATTTAGCAGATGCTTTGATGCAAAGCGACATACATTCACATACCAATGGAACAGCCATCGGGGGCAATTAAGATAAGATAAGATAAAGCTTTATTCGTCCCACAGCAGGGAAATGAGCAGGTTCAGTATCTTGCCCAAGGACACATAGATTGCAGGGACCATGGATCGAACCACCAACCCTCCGATTAGTGGACAACCACTCTGAAATTTAGACAGACGTTTTGGTCCCCCTCAGGATGCACTGTAACTTTGGTGATATCTTAAGTTTTTATTGTGCCATCATCAGGTCAAAATCATTTTGCTCTAATACTACTAATATGCATATAGTGATATGTATTAATAAAGATGTGAGTAGCAGCATGCATAGAAACATGCATGCTGGCATTAGCATTTAGTGCCACAAGTACAGCCACTTAGATAGTTTAATTTTGTTAGTGCATAATTAAAAGTACAGGTGAGGCTTGAAAAGAACAGCTTAGACTGATCAAACTTGAGCCAGGTCCAACAACGTTGAGCTGGACATAAGGATAAACAGTTCTGATTCAAGGAAACACATCAAATCAAATCAAAGTTGTTTCTCCGTTTTTCATCTGTCCACTGATTTTTCTCTCTCTGGTGTGTAATGAACAGAAAACCCCACGATGCTGATAGTGTGGTTACAGACTTTTAGTCCTGTCTGCATGTGGGCTGTGGGCAGTTAGGCTGTATTTGGTCACGATCTGTCCCTGCCTGGTATTCCTCCCTGTGAAGAGATGCACTACTCTGTCATTTTTTGTTCCAGTGTATAAAGCACATATTCACAGCTGGATTTATTTTTTGTTCCAGTTGAGCACTGGTTAGTGAAAATAAATGGATTATTTGTCGTCATAAAACAGCGCTGATCTCAGTGTCATCAACAGAAAGTGCTATTAATCGTTAAATTGTGCGCTTGGGACTAGACTTCAGATGCATTTTTCCAATTCTCTTTTCTGCCTTCATGTTTTCTTTCTACTCGTGTTCTAACCTTCATCTGTCTCATTCCCTTTCATCTTCCTCGTTTAGCGGTTTAGCCACGTGAAAGAAGTGTCGCCCCCTGTTGGTGCATATAATGACCCGCGCTGTGCCCTGGAGCTGCTGAAGAAGACCACAGGAGTGAAGAAAAGCCCATTTGGCATCACTGCTGTGCGTTTCACCCGTGACCACAAAAAATGCCCCACACCAGGTCAGTGTGTGTGTGTGTGTGGTTGTGTGTGTCAGTCTGTGTTATGTTCAATTTGGATGCTGTTCAAATTGAATTTATTCTTTGGTATATGTCATCGTATTTTACAGATGCAGAAAAAGATGTCTCATACATGTACTTGAATATAATATCTTAACATCCTAGCAATGTAGTTAAAAACTGACTTGTCTTTTAATATTCATTACCTGTCAGATGTCATTTAAGTAGTGCTTTATAATGTCTAAGGTCTTTTTTTTGTGGGGTTGAAAGTCTAAATGTCTTTCTCATTCATTTCAAGCGACCCACATTCTTTTAAAGTTCAGATTTTAACTTGGCATGGCCATTATATTCAATTTAACAAGTAATAATTAAGAATAAGTACTACTTTGCAGCTTGTATTAACATTTTGAAATAAAGTGAAACGGAATTGACTTCTGCTGTGGCTCTGTGTGTGTGTGTGTGTGTATGTGCACACATTGTCTTAAGAGTGAACCATTATGTTGTAGAGGTAAAGTATCAGCCATGTTCAATGTCTGGTTTTGCATCTCGAAACTACACTGTCAAAGTCAAAAATAAGGTGTAGATTATGTTTTTTTTTAATCATCATTATCTGTATTTATCTTGTAAATTACCAGGAGCTTAAAAAATGAAACTGCATATATGGCATTGACCAGCAGCCATTTCTGTAAAAAAAATCTTTAGACTTTACAACCAGAGTAAGATTTAGACCTGTTCTGTGGACTTTTCTTACAACAGACTAACTATGACTGAATTTTGATGCTGTTCCATGATTTATCTGTACAAATTACATGTTAGTGTGGTGTTAAAGTACAGGTCTGAGGTTGTGTTGTATAGGTTATGGAACAGAACTGAGCTGACAGGTGAGACTGCACTGTATTCTTAAAATGCCATTGTTGTACCACATGGCTGATTTTAATGGGGTTCCTTCATTTTTTTCATAGTCATCTCATTAGACATTAGAAGGTAATATCATATTCTGATGAGTTAAATGAAAAAAGTCCAGACTTCTTATGTTTGTTTTTGCCAGCAAACACGAGTGTTTCTCATTTGTATTTGTATCAAATGCTGCATATACATGAATGTATGTATGTATATGCATTATTAGAAATGGCGAACCATTTTTCTGTGTTTTTGAGCATTTTCTTCTCAGTCTGTTACCAAAGCAGGTGTTCACACATTCAGACACGGTGCTGCACTCTTGAGGAGAGAACTCTTAAAATAGCAGTATAGTAATAGAGTGTCTCCATATGCAATTTTGTGCAGTGCAGGTATAGTGCATGTGTCATGTTCAGTGTGAGCCAACCCTACATGATTTCCAAACGCACTGCCAAAAACAAAAGACACAAAGCCAAATTTACACCTACGCTACATGTGTCTAAAGTCTGTGTCCTCACTGTAAGTCTGTGAAAATTGCTTTGCATCATCATGGAAGTTTTCACAGAACTAATTTTCAGGTTTGAAGGACAGTAAGCAATGCAGGACTTGGACCATTTTATCTCAGGACAGTGAAAAGACAATTGTGAAAACACACTCTACACACAATAATCCCACCTTTCTGTACTCTGTGCAGGTCCAGGGTCCTATAATGTGTTTGAGAATGGATTAGCTCAGGAGAGTTTTAAAAAGGCATTTTTAGAGAGAACCAAGAAGGGAGGCTTTGGCTCCACTGCTCAACGCAACTCCATCTTCCACAACAAGGAATCGATAGAGGCCCCAAGTCCAGGACAGTATGAGGTAGGAAGATCCATTAGGATAGTCATTCATTTAGTTTTCTTTCTTCCTTTTGTGATACATGATGTCATGATATTAATTAAGCTGAAATGTAAATCTCTGTAATTACTTGAGAGAAAATCTTAATATCCTTATTGTAATGTGTGTGAATGCTGTGTGTTTGTGCTCAGCCAGAAAAGAAGACAGAGGAGCACTACAAAAACCGGCACACAGCAGTTTTTAAATCAGCCACAGAACGTCTGGCATCATCACTACTGGCTAAAGTAAGTCCCTTTCTCTCAACTCCCTCTGGCTCTTGGCTCTCAGTTTTCCCCTACAGTTGTCATTGTCTCAGCCACTCCTGTCCTCACAACATGTTTATGTTGTAAAGCCATTGAAACCTACTTAACACAAGAGTCTAAGATGGACTAAAACAGCATTACATGCCAAGTTTTTACTTTAATAAATGGGCCATCGCAGCGGTAGCATCTGACCCACTATGCCAAGGGTCCTGTTTTCCAGCAGTTAATTTTCTTTGACTGCTTCTTTTCTTCTTTTCTTCTTCCTCCTCATGCTCATTTAGGCTGAAGAAAACAGGTCACAATTCGTGATAATTAGCGTCTCATTCCCCTCCCATGTTCCTTTCCCTTTTACTTCGATCTTCCTTGTTCCTCTCTCTCGCCCACTTTCCTGACGTTATTCCTCTCAAGCTGATGTTACTATAAACCTAATTTAATATATTTATATACCTGACTCTTTCCACTTCTAAATATAACTTTGTTCATTTGCTTTTGAGAACTTTTTTTTGTTTATGATCACATTGTATTGGCTAAAACTAATACATAAGGATATCATGCTTTTACTTTTATATTTATGACTATGACTACATTTAATGTTGAATTATGTTAAAGAGTGATATTTTATGAAGACATCTGGGTTTTTTTTTTAAATCGAAATCTGGGTGTTTCTTCGACCACTGGGCATCAGTCTTACTGCAATGATACACAACAGTGCCACACCGAGTCCCATTTATCTAAACTTCAGATGAATTGTGTCATTTAAATATCTACTGACTCCTTCAGGGTAACTTTGCAACAGTGACCTGAATATCAACATTTGTAAAAGAAAGGACATTTGACTGATCTTTATGGAGTTGGAATTGCTTCATGTTTGAAATCTATGAAGTTTCGAATGAAATAAATCTAATTAAGGGAGAATAAAAATTATTTGAAATACAAAAGCTATCTCAACATTTGCCAGATCTACACTTATCACCAAAAAGTGCCCCTTTTGACTACAATGTTAACCACTTTCATTTTACTTACTAACTTCTGCTATCAGTTATGTTTCAGCTATGGTGACAGTTTGTTTGTGTATGTTGTCAAAATGTTCGGTTCCAGTTCTGATACAGTTGTTGGAGGGAAATTAAAATTGAATCACTTGTTGCACTCCAGAAGTGCCTATAGGAACTTACCCCTATAATACCTAAAATACGCTGTAAATTCAGTGAGCACAGTTTTTTCTAGGGCTGTGGGCTGGGACCACTTTCTAAGGTTATATATGACTGCAACCATCTTTAAATAAACTTGGTGGCATTAAAAACCCTGCCTTCACACTTTTACATTAACATTGTAGCATTATGCACAGAGTACTGAATGTTAATGTCAACAAATAAATAACAGCGACAATGGTACTTCATTTGAAAAAGTGACAATGTTTGGATTGTAAAAACTGAATGTCTTTGCCCTGTGTGACACAGGACGGTGTTTACTTGCATATAAATCATGTGCTAATGAAGAAACACAGAGAAGCAGCTGGATGTGAGGGTTACCGTTTGAATCTTACTGACTCTACTACTGAAAAAATGTACTAGGAGACAATTATGTAAATTTCCTGCTAAAGTGTATGCTTCAGCATTTTAATATTCAAGATACACAATTTGTATTTTCAAGTACCCTTCTGGGTACCAGCTGGTGTTTACTCTGATTAACTCCAAAGGTTAGAAGTGTTATCTAAATCTTGAGGCAAAGGTCTCCTGAACTGATCTTCACACTGCAAACTATACTGCTCTCTAGAAAGACAGAGTTTAAAGGGTAATGCAGCTCTTATCACAGAGGGCAGAAAATTGTATGTGCACTGCTCCATATCACTGGGTTTAGTTTGTCATCTTGTATATATTTCTCACTCAGTTATACGCTACGCAGCTGTAACTTCCTCTAACTTCCTCACAACAACATCACAGCAGGTGTTTTACTTCATATTCACTCAAGAAACTCTCTAGGTCAGCATGCACATTCACTGGAACCCTATTTTGGAAGCATGGCGAGCCTTTGTGAACTGTATTAGTGATAGAAGATGCTTCTCCCTGGCTTTTTCTTCTATTTGGGCATGCATGCATTTGGGTGTGTGTGTGCGTGTGCGTGTGTGTGTGTGCGTGCGTGCGTGCGTGCGTGTGTGTGTGTGAGCAGACTGACTGCACACTCACTGGCAGAGAGCACAGCTTTTCCAACCAACCAACGTATTTATAGATCTACAGTAGAGGCTACAAGGTTTTAGAAACCTGGTTATACATATACATGGTTGGGAGATCTGCTTTCTCCAGGAGAAATCTAACTGGGGAAATGAGATTTTCCCTATCCACTCCTATGATAATGGAAAACAGGTTTCTAGTTTCCAAGTTGTAGAGATTTTTCACCCTTTGTGATCCAGTATTGAATGACCCTTAAACTCAAGTTCATTCATGAGAAATGCTGGATATATTTTTTACAGTTATTCAACTCTTAATAATAAAAAGCATATTTGTGAAAATGCTGTTTCACAAGTTAGAAAACAGCTGAGCTTAAGTTTCACCAGGCCCATGTATTTATCAGTCTTCACCGTCAGGACACAGACTCCTGTGGTTTTCGTTCCTGCTGTCTAATCAGGGGGTGATTTACACCTCGGACACCAAGTGAATGCAATTAACTACCTGGTAGGACATAAAACCAGCAGGACTCTGGGTACAGAGCAGCAGGATTAAGGAGTGAGGAGCTGAGCCTGAGAAATATACAGGTGTTACACAAGAACATATCCCCACGTACACCTGCATTAGTAAGCATGCTCATGTTATACATCATCGGTCTCCATTGGGAAATTCTCTCTTCTTATGTAGTGAGGTCAAAGGTCAGGGTCAGCTTCATCTGAGGGAAAGATGGTCACTTTATAATATGTGTCACCCTGCTGTGACCAGCATTGAAATTATCTTGTTAGTAAAGATCAGTTTTTCTGTACAGAGCATCTGTTACAGTTTTTACTCTCATAGCTTTGTGTACAGCAGTTTGGAAAAACATTATTGTCAGTATTACACTGTTTATGCATTCAGATAATTGGGATCGCTCACATTTTATGCATATCACAAATGAACTTAGGCGAGTGTGATGAGGCTCATTAGAAAGCTGAAAATTCTGGTGCTCATCGCCTCTGTAATAGTCTTTACCTCATATATCTGTCTGCACCATTTTTCATGACAATGGCTCCGTGTAGTTTTCTGTCAGGCTGCAGTGTGTTGTGCTGATGGATGATCTGCCTCACTCAAAACTCTTGGTGTGCTAAATCCTAATGTAGACAGTAGAAAACCTGACAGCTGTACTATCCACGGTCTACGTAATGTTTGTGTTTCACATTGTGATGCACTGATACGGCGTAGCTGCAGTATGGATCTGGATGTCAGAGGTCTGCAAGTTCAAATGATCAGTGGTAGACTTTCATTATATGCCAGACACACAGGGTGATCAAATATTTAACAATGGCTTTAGCTTGGCTAAATTCCCAGTAGCAGCACCTCCAGCTTGGTTTTGTGTTCCCACAAACATAATTGGCTGCAATCGCAGGTGGGGAGCTGGCGAGGTCGAGGTGAAAAGAAGTGACTGGTGGCTCCATGTGTCACGGAGGTAGCACATGTCTGTCTGCAGCCCCTCCTGGGGCAAACAGTAGGGATAGCAGTGACGAGGACTGACACAGGGTTCGCCTCAGTGGGAGAAAATAGAAGAAAAACATATTAAAAAAACTGAAAAGAAAACAATCGCTTATGGAACTGTTTAGGGATGCAATATTACCTCCATATTTCTCTCCTCGTCTTGCTCTTTTTTTCCTGGGTAGTACCTCTTAGTGCTCTGTGGAGAAGATCTGAGGCCACTTGTAATGGCTCCACACAGAGCCTCCTTTATGACCAGTTAATGAAAAATCACCCGGGGACGTCTGAGCTGTAACAGTTAGCCACATGCCGCGCTGCAGCCTAGGCTGTATCCCTGGTAACGGTCCCCCACTGGGACGGATATTAAAAGTGTCTAATCAGGAAACAATCACCATATTGAGACGGGAGTAAAACAAGAAAGAAAAGAAAAAGAATAAAGGCAGAGAGTATGTCTTTATTATTTGTTTCATGTGTGAAAGTTTATGTCGTTCTGTACTCTGACTTTAAGGCTTCATCTGGCAGTAGAGGTTTTGTTGGAGAAATTTTTCACACTGCATGGCTTTTGAAATCAGAAATATAAAAGATGTGCACTGTCAGTTGAAATGATAGAAGCTGTCTTGTGGGGTGCATCAAACCAAATAGGGAGACTTATTATGTGACTTACAGAAGATACTTATTACATTATTTCCCTTTGCTATTGGCTGCTCTGCTTTTTATTTTCCGCATCTTTTAGTTTTCACTGTTTTGTTTTGAGGCAACGTCCAGTTTAATGTATTCTATTGACACTGTGAATTTCAAACGAGGATATAAGGATTAGATTGCCAAACAGTGGTTAAATATATATTGAATAATATTCATGGCATAGTTCACGTAGGTTGATTTTTCTTATCTTGTGGCATGGCCTCTTTCAAAGGATGCTTAAATTTCTGACAGTCCAAATCAAATACACATCAACTAGTTCAAATATTTGAGGCTGTGTCAGATCTGTACTTCAGCTGCAGGTCTGGATCTGATAGGAGTTGATTGCCTGTCTGTGGAGAAGAAAGAATCAGACACATTGTTGAGAAATGAAAAAAGAGATGATTATGAATCGAGCCTATCTTAAACGATAATTCTCCAATCCTGTGCTCTTTTTTTTTCCTGATCTCCATTTTCCTTTCTCTTGTCCTGTTCTCTCCTCCCTCACATTCCCTCCTCGCCATCTCTCCCGTCTTCTCCTCTCTCCTCTTGGCCAGGCCTTCCTGATAATGACCTTTCTGTTGTGGAGGTCGTGGGATACCCCCAGGCTGCGCTGGGAGAGAATAAGTGTAGAATTTAATTTGGACCTATGTTCTACCCCGAGGCAGTGAAGTTCCTCTCTCTTCTATAGATCAGTGAAATATTGCCCTGTCCCTTGAAGCGACAGAGGTGAGGATTGACAGGGCATTGTCGGTCAGTCAGCTTTTTACTCATCTGTGTCTGAATTTCGTCATCTTGATCATTTTGTTCTGTCGCCAGTGATGGTGAGATTAATAGAGATGGATGGTTATTGTTAGACTCAGTGAGATTAAGGGATTGTCAGTGGCAAAGTTTCAATAATGAGGTGTACCAAAAGCTTTAATGCACAGTGCACTTTCACTTTTAAGAGCAGCATCAGTTAATTGTGAGCTGTAGGTTAAATTTGTATTGTAACCCATTGAGATGCTGCAATGAAATACGTTTAGTTTAGTACACAGGTTAAACAGATATAGAAATAAAAATGCAGAATGTAAGTACAAAATATTTATATATTCAACTTATGTTTCAGACTCACCATGTTGTACCACTAAGGCAGGTAAAGAAATCCACTAAAGGGCTTTAAGAAAATGAGAGGTTGCCATGCTGCTGAAGTGGGCAACAGTCGTGAAGAGAAAGAGTGTGGCTGCTGCTCTTCTAAGCGCGGTGCCTCCCCCGGAGTTGATTATGGTGGAACTTCTATTTAAACTTGACCATGGCAACCACAAAAAAAGATCCATAGAAAAAAGATGCAGCTGTCTGAATTATACTTGAACAAACATATCAATCCTTAAACTGTGTCTGAGAGCAACATCAGCTTCGAAGCTGGATTTTCCAAGCTGGGCCAACTATCGATGTTTGTGATAATAGTTAACAGCTGTTTCCTCTTTTTGAGGGTAATTTATATTTAGCTATTGTGGCTTTGTGATGACATGTGAATAGGCCTCTAGCATGCAGCACAGGTTGTGATTCAATGTAGCTGGTTGTTACGGTGACGGAGTTGCAAAAGACTGAACCCTGAAGTTGCAGCACAGAATTACTATCTAGTTAGATTTTTGTTTCATTAGATTGAAAGGCAAATGCAGGTAATCAACAAGTGTGAAAAAAAGAAAAGAAGGCAAGGTGAAGTGGGTCTATCACAAAACCAACTCAACTAAAATGAACTTCAAACCTTCTCATTACATGTTCCGATAGTAATTGAAAAATGAACTCAAAGGGTTATTTCAGTTGTCATATAAACATGTTAAGTTATACTTTTTAAAATACCTCATATAACCCTTAATGACATCAGTAAATAAACATCCATTTTCAGTTTTATTCTGATACGAATGACAAATATTTGATAATATGATGGTCTTTTTCAAGCAGGTCTGTTGGTTCCATGCAAGTCATTTTAAACTGATGTAACCAAGCAATAATGTCTCTGCCAGTCAAACAAATTTCACTTTATCTGCACTAATATCTGTCACGATGGCGATGAACAACACTTCATAATTCTCCTTCCTCAGTGTGTTACTGGCTTGATGGAATCGGACAGACAATATTAAAACATGGCTTTTATTACATTTACCATTGACAGTGATTGGAAGGAGGATTCATAATACACCAACGTGCGAAAATAATAATGAAAATAAATAGAAAAAGGAGGCACCTCACAACTGGAGACATTTCCCTCCTTCACTTGTTAACTCTCGCTGCTGCTTGTGGAGGTAATACACTGACTTCCAGCACCATAGAAACAAATAGAAAAGTTTTTTTAAAAAGTTACTTGTTGTACATTTATTGATACTTCATAATTTAGCACAGTTGTGACCAGAATTGAGAGATTTCAGGCACATGTGTCGGAATTACAGTAATTAAATAGTAAAAATGGTTAAATGAAGGCTGAGTTATACAACTCCCAACCACATGCTCCTTCAGGAAATGGTCTCCTGAGGCAGAGGAGGCTCTGAGGGACTGCTTCCAGTCTACTGACTGGTGTGTGCTGCAGGAACCGCATGGTGAGGAAATTGAGGGGTCTTACACTGCACCACTGAATACCTAAACTCCTGCATGGATGTTGTCGTTCCTGTCGTGTGCTGCTCTCTAAAAATTCAATCCTGTCATGTCAAGGACTGTAACAAGGAAAATGAGGGCGTTCAAATATGAGACCGGGCATAGCTGGAGCAATTCATGACATCATGTCTCATCTCAGTGCCAAAGTAGGATCACCCCAGTGTGCTGAATGACTCCAGGCCAGTTGCCCTGATGTCACTTTTAATGAAGACCTTGCAGCTTTATCTCTTAAGACTCCAGGCCCACCTTGCATTTAACCCACTGCAGTTTGCTTACCAGGAGAAGGTGCGTGTGGAAGATCCAAGCTCTGTCTGCTACACAGGGATTACTCTCACCTGGAAAAGGGGAGCAGTGCTGTGAGGATCCCCTCCTACTGAGAGACAAGCTGACAGAGATGAGGGTCAGTGAGCAGCTGAACACTTCCAAGACCAAAGAGATGGTGATGGCCTTCAAAGGACCAGGCCCCATTTGCCTCTACTGAGGGGGTCCATTTGGAGGTGGTCATAATGTACATGTACCTGGGCTGCAGCTGGATGATAGACTGGGCTTGTCAGCAAACGCTGACACTTCACAGGAAGAGACAGAGCCACCTCTATTTCCTGAGGATGCTGAGGTCCTTCGACATGTGTAAGAAACTACTGCTGATATTTCACCACTCACTTGTCGCCAGTGTTCTCTTCTATGCTGTGGTGTGCTGAGGAGGCAGCATTAAAGAGAGGGACACTATGCAGCTGGACAGGTCTTGTGAGGCATGCTGCCTCTGTGGCTGGCACAAAGCTGGACTCCCCTACGGCAGTGGCAGAGAGAAGGACCCTAAATAAACTGTTGTCTATCATGGACAATGCCCACCACCCTCTGCACAGCACATTCACTAAGCAGAGAGTATGTTCAGTGGCAGGCTGCTGTCTGAGTCCTTCTCAACAGACACGCTAAGGAAGACTTTTGTTCCCCCAGGCCATATGGCTATTCAACTCCTTCCAGCAATGGCAGGGTGAAATTGATTGAATGCTCACCTATGTTTTGTCATTTGAATGCTTTACTGTCAGACAGCTACTGGCTATGTTGGCCTTATGCACAATTTACATTTGTATTCGTTTACTGTATATATTGAATTTATATTTTACTGTACATTCCTCAAGGTAGTTATAATCCTTGCACTGTTTTTACTTTTTAATCACCTTCTATCTATCTGTCTATCTATATATCTATCTATCTTGGGTGTTGCTGTATGTGAGGTAGCTCTAGAAGTACATAGAGAGTCCGTCTGTTGCTATAGTAGGAGCTGTGTGGGCTATGTGGAGACTGGACTGTTGTGTTTTCCCTCCCACCTGGTTCTAGTGCCAGTTGTCTTCATTAAAGTCATATACAATAGAAAAATCACATTCAGTACCCACTGTATTGTATTTCTGGTCCAGCGCCGCAGACAGATATCATTCACAAGGCCTGACGCATTCAAGAAAACCTCACTAAAGCCAATTACAAGTGGGGGAAAACACCACACCTCAGAAAAAGACACCACACACAATGGGCTTGAGGAAGACACAGAAAGAGAGGAGAGATGAAACTGAATGGAGGACGCAGTGGGAGGGAATGAAGTAAGACAAAGAGAATGAGAGAGAGAGCCTCTGAGTATAATGTGTAATTATCTATCCTATTAGCTCTGGTTGAGATAATTAGAGTGTTTGCTAAACATATACTGTGATTTTCTGTTGTGAATCTATTCTGTACACCCGGCGTCTATTGCATGTCTCTCTGTCTTGGGAGAGGGATCCCTTTTCTCTTGCTCCTCCTAAAAGAGACTTTTTGGGAGAGTTTTTTCGCATTTAAATCAATGGTATAACGCAGAGGGTGTTGTACATATTTTAATTATATTGAGACAAATTGTGATTTGTGATATTGACCTGATTTTATAAACAAAATTCACTAAACATAAATTTATCACCCTCTTGCTCTGGAGAATACTGAGAATAAATGGGGTGAGAAAGAGGGATGAAGGAATGAGGGACAGATAGACAGAAAGAGAGGCCGACAGCAGAGAGAGAAAACCATAATGTAGAAGGGGATGGAAAGACGTAAGCAGTGAGAAGAAGTGAGACATTTATGTCCCTCTGGAGAGATAAAGATGATAAATAAATAAAAGCCATTTGAGTCAGACAAAGAGCATGACAGCTGCATGGAAGGTAATGCCATGGGCAAGACACTTGAAGTATCTGGAATAGGAAAATGTGCTGTGGCCCAGGCTTTGTCACTTATTGACTTTTTGTCTCTGCGTTTCATTGCATTTTTATGATATATCCATGGACAGCTAATGGCATGTCACGGTGCAGCCTCTATTTATGGGAGACAAGGGAGTCGGGTGATGAAAGGAAGGAACAAAAACAGGAAAATGGAGTTATAGATTTGATATGGATTTTACTGTCAGCTGTCAGTGTAATGATGATGATGATGTGAGTCCCTGTGAGAATTCGGGCGCAGTCACATACATACACAAGTGCACATGCAGACACAGTGACCCACTCCAAATGTGCCCACACACACAGATATGCATAATTTTACGACCATGCCCAGAATGTACATAGAACATATGCGTCCATTTGCAACGTGCTTATGAATGCATACACATATCGTAGCAGACAAACACAGGAGACACACACATGCACAATTAAGTGAACGAATGAAGGCAATTGCTTAGTGACACTTCCACCCTAAGGCTTCAGACAGTAACACTCCCACCATGCTCTGCTCAATATTCGCCTGAACAATTCATAAATGTGATGGATCGAGGGGTTTGAAGATTGGGGGGGAGGAATCAGAGGAGCTATGCTGTCATATCCAGTAGCTGTATTGACTAGTCTCTCTGCTTTTGGCTCCCATATTCTTTTTTGTTTCGAGTTCACCCTGCCCACACTGTTTCACTTGCTCTCAGTTATAAACAGAATGGAAAAGGAAATGACAAGCAATGCTATTGATTTTGTGAGTCAGTCAGTTTGCTAATGTGTGCATGTGGCCACGTGTCTCTCTGTCAGCATGTATAGCTACCTATTGCCACTTGCTTCAAAACTTAAAGTCACAGTGAAACAGTATTTTGATTGCTTTAACTCAGCTGTTTAGGATAATGTTGAAGCTAAAATGAGGCCACAAGAAACACTGCTCTTTATGCACTAACTGGACAGCCCTGTGTTAAAACACCACAAGGGGTTGCAATCTCTGCCTCTGCCTCTAAAATTCAGTTTGTGTTCTGTCCTTTTATCACTGAGCTAGACTCTATCACTCCATAGTCTATGGCTAAAGGGACAAAACCCTGTGACACTGACATTGTTACCTGACCTGCTCTTCACCTTTACAACCTGTGAAGCAGAGGGGGGCACACAATCAAGCAAAATGTTCTTAATATTTAACACCCAAAACAACAAGTGCTTGCTGACTCATGGCAGGTCTCAGCCATGCTCTGTCAATTCATTACTTTCACTGCGTGTCCAGTCTGTAGAATTGAAAACAGACTCAGAAAAGTCCACCGGATAAAAAATAATGAGCGGAGAAGTTTTGTAGGAACAAGGTGTTTTCGGTGAAAATATCATCCATAAAACACATTATATTGAAGTGATTTAAGCATAACTTAATTGCTTTGTCGTTTCTGTCTCCAGTTGGTGTCTCAGAATGAATAGTATAGAAGTGTTAGAAGCGTTAGAAGTATGTCTCCCTTTTACTTGCCAACATATTATTTACTTACTATTTTTAGCCAGTGTCTGGTCTCTTAAGTGCCTCCGTCTGGGCCTCTATTCTTTTTTCCCGCTTTACTTTTCATTTAAATTGTTGTTAAATTGCTGTCCATTAAAAGATATGTGAGTCTTTGACTGGTCAAAAGTAAGACGGTAATTCAAACAGTTTGCTGGATCTAATTGAAGTTTGATGCTCAGATCATATAATGGCCTGATCAGAGACAGAGAAAAGAGCTGTGTGATGATCGACAGAGATAAAAGGACAAGACTAAAAGTTTGGAGTTCTGCCAGTGACTTTCAGAGGCTGCAACGTTCTTGATCCCTCCACAGTATTTAAGACTTCACCCAATGAAGAACATACAAATGATTTTTCTTCTTTTAACTTATCCTGATGGTGGTGCTCAGAAGAAGGCCATTGGGTCATTAAAATCCAAGCAGAGTATCCCCTTAGGAGCATTGATGTGCTCAAAAAATTATACAGCAATTTGGAGACCAGCCTCCCAAGAAAAACAACAGCATTGCTTGTTTTCGGCAAATGCCCCGAAACAACATTTGCTCACATCCATGTGATAAAGGCCTCTGGCGGGCGTAGTAATTTCTCTTTTCCACGGGGGGCAAAGGAGGAAGTAGTGTGATGTTGTTATACAAAATCTGCAGGGATGGATAGGTCAACAAAACACTGTACTTCAACACAGTTATGAGAATTGATCTATTACAAGATCTTTAATTTGCCACTTGCTAATGACCGATGACGATTTCACCTGTCCTCTGATTAAGTTGTGGTGAGCTTAATTTCCTGCCTTGATTGGGATAGATACATATTAAGTGAGTCATATCTGACATCTTTTGATCGCACAAGTACATTATTTTAAATCTGTCTCGAAAAGCACCGTGAGGAGAGTGAGTGGTGGTGAAGCGAAAGATAAGTTAAAGTAGAGACCATGTAGACGATAAAAGGAGAGCTTCAGCGACTGGAATAAATGAGGATCCATGCATGAGCAACAGAGGCAAAGACAGAGAAAAGAAAGAGCAGAACAAGTGAGTCTTAAAATGTGCGATAGGGCACAGATGGAGAACTTGTCTGGGTAGCACTTTTCAGATTTTATGATGTGTGGATGCTCTCTAAGTTATTGCTTGGAGGAAAAGATCACATACGCTCGGTGAAATTCTTTCTCTCTCATTCCTTCTCTTCTTCACTTGCTGTGAAGTCCTGGTTATTGTTACCTCCCTGCTGTCTTACTGTTATAAAACAAGTCAACTGAAAAACAGCCCTTCCTCAAAAAACAGCCTGTGACTCAAAATAAAAGACTTTTTACAAGTGAAGGTGGATAAACACGACATGATTTCTCGCGCATTCGCACAACTCGAGAACAAGCTTTTGTGGAGCCCATATCTACTGTATGCTTCATTAGTTTGCTCTGTGTCGTTTTGCCATTTAAATGGTAAATGGCAGCATTTATATTGCACTTTTATCCAAAATGCTTTTCAGTTTGTCTCTCATCCGTTCGCACATTCACACACAACCTGACCATCGGGAGCAATTTGGGGTTCAGTGTCTTGCCCAAGGACACTTTGACATGTGGACAGGTGGAGCTGGGGATGAAACTACGACTGTGATCACTGGACGACCTGCTCTGCCTGAGCCACAGCTGTACCGACTAACAAATCCTCATACCTGCATGTAAAACTACATATAGGTCCTTTGTCATTTCCTTCCCTTCTGCTCTTTTGTTTTCACGCTATTCTGCTGATAACAACAAGAAGATAAGAGCAAGAAACAAAGCCTTGAACCAACAAACTATACAGCATATATTGTATATGCATTTATTTTCCTTCCCTTTACAAGTTGTTCTCCTGCTCCACTATTTTATGTCTTCAATTCTAATTCGATTTTACCTTTATGTGATACATTTATATGAGCACTCTTGAAGGCAGCCTGAAAACTAAGATCTCCATTGCCAAAGGCTACTTCACTATAATTGTTGTGCATTTGACAATAAAAAATTTGAACAGTGGAAATGACAAACTAGAAAACATGAATGTTAACAATTCAGGATTTAAAATATTTTGAAAATAGGCTTTGCAGATGTTCAATGAGGAAGGAAATGCACTCAACACATTTGTTAGACCACAAGGACACACAGTTCATCATGGTCAGAAACAGTGAATGTAAACATAACCTTTCCTTGTTTACAAGAAAACATGGGGTCCCTTTAAGTTTAGGCAATAAAATACTCACCTAAGTTTGTAAAGCAATAGTGGTTATTGTTGACATAGCTACTGGATTAAGGTTAGGGAAAGACCATGTTCATGTTTCAAGTTGACTGTTGGACAAGAGATGCCACAAGAGGTTGCTAAGCATACGTTGTTTGACCAAAATATCTCTACATACTTTTCAGTGCTTTGAACTACATCTCTTGATGCAGATGAATGATAATTGGATGTGTTTGAAAACTCAGGAAAAAGATACCAAGCTTGAATTAATATGCTCTTTGGTTTAAAAAACAAACATAAACAACATACATGGTTTTATTTGAACGATCGCCAACTGCTGTCGTGTTCCAGCACCACATAGGAAAAAAAATTCACATTTGGGCCATTACATACTGTATTTATTGTTTTGAGTAAGCTGAACTGATTTCTTCTTTTTCTCTCTGGAAACTGGCACACACACACACAAGATGTCTTCTTTCATGTGTTGTCTGTCTCTCTCTCTCTGTCTAAAATCCAATGCTGTGTTCAAGAAAACATAGTAACACAAACTGGCTCATTAAAAAAATATAGTCTGGTAGCAGCTTTTATACAAGATGTAAAATAACATGATTTGGATAAATTTCAGATGCACCTTTTCTGTCTAGTGTCAGAATCAGCCACGTGCACCATCTGTCAAATTTCATTAATATCGACTTGCTCCTGAAAATCTTCAGTAGCGTGTGAGAGATTGAATCCCATTTGTATTTATTTATCTGAGAATAATGGAGTCGTCAGCAGATACCTGTGGACCTGTGCCCCTGCCCAGAATAGTGATCAGTATTTAAACCAATTAAAAACTTATTTTCCACTTTACGATTGGATTAGAGCAAGCGAAATGTGACCAGACCTGATCCTTTAATTTGATACCGTCTATGTTTATCATCAGGCTTGAGTTTAATTTCTGCTGCCAATTTTCTCAACGTCATATATGTTTCTTCTACGGCAGTTACTCTTTTCTCTCTTCAGCCCATTGAACATCTGGATCTGTGTCTTTTCATTGTCCCATTATTTTACTCCAAATTTCTCTCTCTGTGACGCTCAGTCCCTCTCTGTCTCTCTTTCTCTTCACTCCTCATGTGGATAAAGTAGGCACATGTGGTAAGCAGCTGTGTCCGGTGTGTGCATGCCTACATGTACTTTTCTCTGTCCAAAGTATGGGCACCAGCTGTGGCCGGCAGCTGTGTGTGTGTGTGTGTGCCCATATGCAGGTGTGGGCCTGCACCTATTTTATGCAGCAGCTGTGTGTTTTGTGTGTGTTTGGTTATGGACAGCTGTTTTGCAGCAGGTGATGATTTTAGGAGCCAAGCAGACAGTCAGCTCGGCAGGTGGCCAGGGGGACGACAGGGAAAGCTAAGCTCAGTAAGATGTAAGGAGGGGCCTGGCTGGGCTTTAGCTCTACCAGGCCTTCTGGACCTCAGCTGGATGGCTGGTGGTTCAGGAGGGACCCAGCTGTGGGTGTCAGTGTTTATACAGGACTCTAAACCTGCCAGACTCCACAGACAGCTTACTGATGACTACTGTATATAAATCACACTGAGACGGCTACAGTGAGTGTCGGCTTAAAGAGGTCTGGGTTTAAAGTCACTATGGTTCAGATCTAAACTTGAATCCAATCCTTCCACACTGATGCCCCTCAACATCAGGTCTTCATGCAAATGCCACATGAGATATAGTGAAATTAGAGAACTTAGGTTAGATTCAGGTAGACAAATAGAGCATATGTGAGATAGAGGTTACTGCAAAGACACAGTTGATGTGAACTAGAAGAGAGAGAGGTGGAGAAAGAAGGAGAGAAGCAGTGGAGCAGTAGACAGATTATGAACAGAGAGACTATAAGGAACAAGTAAAAAAAAAAACAGATGACAAGGCGATAATAAGCAAATAAGGCAAGGATGCAATGTCATAAAGTAGAAAGCAAGATATACAAGACTAGAAAACAGAGCAGAAAACTGTAGCTGTCAGCAAATTGCTAGACTAACTGCTGCCTATAAAGTGTGAATAGGAAGCGAATGGGACCCATATGGTTTCCTTCTGTCACTCCATCTATATTGAAGACCTGTCTAAAACCTCATTAAGGCCTTATGACACCAGCCATACCTCCAATACTAAAATCAGACAGATGGTTATCAGGCTCTATGATGAGACGCCAGCTGTGCGTATGACACAGAATGACATAGATAGTCTATTCTGGGAGGAAAACAAGCAAACAAATGCCGTGTTCACTTTTCATTTAAACACAAGCGATCTATTTTGTTGCATAAGATGGAGCAACGCGCGAACTGAAGATTAGGCATTAAAAAGCTCCATTAAAAAGAAATGTTGCCACGCAGTAGACTTTTTCAATGTCATGCTTGTAATAGGTTTGGTAACCATTGTCTGGATAAGTGCATGAACAATATCTGATCTTAAAAGCTCTTGTGCAGGCAGCAGCAAGTGAATTTCGAACAAATAAAAAAGACAAAGTAATTACGGGTGATGTTAGTACTGACAGAACACAAGGCCCTCCTCTTGCTCTCTCTATTTGTCTTGCACCATTTAGTATATTGTGGCATGTGATTATTCGCTTTGATTTTAATTTAGAGCAAATTGTAAAGGTGAAACAACATTTAAAAGCCCTCCCCAAAAAAGCTGGAAACAAGAGAAAACTGACAAGCATGTGTATGTTTAGTTGCATGCTACATCAAGCAACCATGAATTCAGGAGTCTGCTCATTGTGCTGTGTTTGTGCACACTTTTAATATTCTGCACCCATTTCCTGCCGGTAAGTTTCACTGTTAAGAGGAAGACATAAACCTTATGTGACACTGGATTTAAAAGGTAGAGCCTAAGTAACCATTATTATTTATTAGATTCTAAATGGGGATATCCAGCCTGTTCATTATCTGCATGGTACGCCAGCAAGACTGAGTACAAAGAGTCGGTGCATAGGCCACTTAGAGGATGTACAGCTTTTAAAAGAGAGACTATATTTTCCTTTTTTAATCTAAGCCTTCCAAATTGGAAATACAACAAAATCAGTTGAGTTTAATTATTATAGCCATGGAGCATCAAGTACAAATTAGTTCCCCCCAAAAAAATTCATAATTGAGCCTCGGTTTCAGTTTCAGCCTTTCAAAACCTTCCCTGATTAACATGTGAATTATTTCTCAACACAACACAAAGCACTGAACTAATTTTTAACCTGAGAAGATACAGTGAATGATAAAATTGACATAAAAGATCTAAAATGAGTGCAATCAATTTAATGGGTATGCGAATATGTCAAGGGTGTTTGTGTGCTGTACATTGTGTAGATGTGTCACACACACAGACAAGCACGTGCATTAACTCACATAGCCACATAGAATATATATTACCTCCAGTGCAATGATCTGAAATATGGAAATAGAGTCTGAAAATAGCATTTTGCTCCGAGATTTTAAGAGTAATGAGAGGATGAAGAATGGGATGTGGTGGTAGCACACACACACACACACACACACACACACACGTATACACACACATATGCATCTCATGTGTTATGCCTGGTCATTAGTCAAAACTGTCACAGTATATACTAAGCCAAATCATTAGTATGGTGGTTGTCAGACATACTTGAGTGGCCATTAGTGTGAGAGAGCATAGTGAGGAAGAACGGCTATAAGATAACAAGGAACATCTTACTTTGCATTTTGTTTGAACTCTTATGAAGCTGGCCACCGAACTGAGAACATACTTCATGTGTTCTATATAATGTTGTAGATGTGTTAAATGTAATGTTTCCTGCAACAAATGGATCAACTTGATTTAATCACCTGAAGACAGTAGCCAGTATTTTTCAGAAGCAGTGCTAAATTTTGTTAATTGTCTAGGACAGATCAGCACCTGATAATATATAAAGGTGCTTGTTCTCTCCAACTGCTTTCAGTAAATATTAAGGAGAGAACATTTTTTAAGCAAACACGAAAGCAATTGGCGAAAGCCTTCCTGCAAATTCACTGTGCTTGGTCAAAGTAACAGCTGTGCTGCACTTCTCATGAATAAACTCTTGAAGGAGAAATTTGTCTCCTGCCGTTGTGCAGTGTTCAGGGAACCCCACTATATTAACAGTGGGGATTGTGCAGCTGCACTGTTCTGTGACTAGAAGGCTTTTTTTTCCAACCACCAACACTGTTTGACGTTTGACACAATACAGGGATTATCAGTTTTTATCAATTTTAGAAAAGTTCAAAAATGTGACATCCGACCTACAAAATATGAACTGAAGCACATCGGCTCATCATAAACCTTCAAGAAGGAGATCATTGTCATTTTGTCCATTTGCAAAGTGAAGTTTGTTATATTTAGATACATGAAATTCTGCTGGATTCTTTGACTGAAGTCTTGTGTGTAGTCATCTCTTTGACTTAAAAAAATGTTTTACGTTCCTGTTTTGTTCTTTGACGTGATTTGGATTTAGGGCTGAATCAACACTGCTGTGTGCCTCTTGACAGTATCTCCATGTCAGGCAATTCAGGACATACTGTATACAGTTCATGGGTGGACTCACTTTTATTTAATTTTATATTTACCTGTTAGTTTATTTAGTATTTACTGTGACTGTCTTCATGACTCGATGAATTCCTCCCTCAGGATACTTGATCAGTTGTTCCATCATGCCTCAAAAATATAAGTTGGCATGTTTATAGATTGTTCTTGCTTCCTTTTCATTAAACAATACTGTCAGGTCTGACAATCTGTCCTGGTGCTAGCATCACATCAATATTCAGTTTCACTATCCCCCTGCCTGCCACAGTAGTGTATGTGGCATCCTAAGGATACTGTATGCACTCTGAGATATTTTTCAGTCAAGGGCATTGTGGCAGAATCGTTAGGAAAATGTTTGTGCGTCTCCCTGTGCGTCTGAAGGAAGATAAGTATTGAGCTGTCTAAATCTTGAGGGTGTGTAATTAAAGACAGCCAGAGTGCTGTCAATAGGTGATGACTGCTACTGGGAGCAGTGGTTTGCTTCATATTCAGGTATAATTACAGACCATAGGGCTCCTCGACAGGTGTGTGTGTGCGCATTATGTTGCAGAGGTTGGAGCATGATTGCTTTACACAGTCAGATAGATTTGTGACAGATGTGTGCAGACAGGTGCATGAGTGTGTGTGTATCAAACCCACCATGAGACACACTCCAAACCGAACCATGGGATACAGTAACTAGTGACACAAATTCTCCTCACCATTGTCGGATTCATCTTATTTTTCAGCGATGCCACAGTCGCTTTCAACATCACACAGAATCCTGTTAGTGTCTCCGTGTGTGTGCGCCCGCAAATGGACTATCTCTGCGTGTGTGTGGGGCTGTATTGCCATGCACATGTTGTGCTCTCCTCCCTTTCCTCCCACTGTGTCTATAATGAAAAGCTAAATGGCCTGGGTTAGCAATGATTAAAGACGGACGGCTACCTAGGAGGAGAAGGAGAAAACAGCGGTCGAGAAATGACAGTTTGAGGTAAATGACAGCTCTGCTATGTTTAGGATAAATGGATCGTGCAGCTATATTCAGCCTTGGCCATCAATTATTCAAAGACCCACCGACAAGACAAATCCCCAGTAACTCAGACTCCTGCAGTGGTGGTCGTGCAAGTTTCTAACCAGGTGACATGATTCACTCGGTTCTCTTTCCAGATCCCAATTTTTACAGCTGGTATCCAATACATGTTCACATCAGCGAGACTGGCTGTGCATTAGCTCGTAATTATCAGCAATTCATTAATGACTAAGAATTGAATGGCCTTCATAGGGAGGCTATTTATCTGGAATTACCTGTGATCTGTTGGAAATGTCACCCGTGTTTTATCGCCATTGTTCCTCCCTCTGTGGAGAGGCAGCGTAATGACAGGTGTGAGCCAACCACTCATTTACGTGTGTGTTTGCCTGCATTTGCATGTAGATGATATGACATGTACTGTACGTCCTTGCATCTGTATGTTGATATTCATGCATGAATGTGTGTGCGTGGGCGATAATGTAACAAGTTTGACAGTGTGCTCCGATAACAGATGGGTGAGTGGGTCATTTGCTGTTTATAATGAGCGTGTGTCCGTTATACAGTGGACCTGTCAGTTGTGTAATCTAATAAGGGGAGCCCAGAAATACCACATTTTGTGTGTGTAATTGTGTGTTTCATTGTTCCAGACGTTTCTCAGAGTGTTAGAGGCGGGACCAGGCGACACTTTGGCTCGACCTTTAGCTTCCGTCACTGTCATTCACTTCTTTCCATTACACAGAAATGATGTACAAAGTGTCTCTGGTTTTAGCCTCCCCTGACTTTTCCCTTCATGGCTCCATGACATTTTTTGTTTTTTACTGGAATGTCTACAGCTATTGAATGGAATTTGATACAGATATAAAGGGTTCCTGGAGAATGAATCCTGATGACTTTCTTTTTTTATTTTATGTAGTGCCACCAAAACATCTACTGCAAGGAATTGGGGCAAAATTTTGTGCAGACATTCATGGTACATTCAGTCATGGAAACAAAACTTATTCTCCTCTGCTCGCTTGTTCTCTCCTTGTAGGATTCTCCTCCTCCCAACAGCTACAATGTGAGTCAGACGTTTGAGAAGGTTAATGGCCGCTCTTACTTACAACCTCGAAGTGAAGGAGCGAAAAGACGTCAGAGCTGCTTCCTCTCTGCTGTGCCGCGGGATAATTTCTTCTTGCCATGCGACCCTGGTGTACCAGGTAGACACACAAGCACAGGCTGAACAGCATCACATAGAGATGCTATTCTATCTATCTGTCTATCTGTCTATCTATCTATATGTCTATCTGTCTATCTGTCTATCTATCTATCTTGGAAACTGCACAGCTCCAACCTTTCACCATCATGCAGTCCAATTAGCTCCATCTCCGTGGGCCTCTAACCTAATATTTACCTCAATTACATTCCCATTGAAAAATGTTGTTTCAAAATTGATAGATTCATGACTTACTTGGATAATTTATGACTAGCCCCATTTCACCAAGGGACTCAACCCATGAGGCACCCCAAACCGTTTAACCAAAATCCAATTTGCATATAAATAGATTTGGACTGTTTGCAATAGTGTTTCTTCTTTGCACACACACACACACACACACACACACTCACACACACTGAAGCAGATATGCAGACACAAGCATGTTGACATTAATGCGCACATACAGACTCACAGTGGGACACACATATTGATATATGCATAGTAACACACAGTCATTTTGTCCATTATTGAATTTGCATTTATGAGTAGGCCTACAGTATATGGAACATTAGGGAACATTATATTCCTCATCATGCTGGGTCTCCCGCGATCACATTTCTAATAATGGTAAGATCAGCTTTTCAACATTTTTCAAACACACACACACAAACTCCCTACAGAATGACAGTGTTTGCTGTTATAATATAATTCTCTGTGACATTAGCAAAGGCTCAAGGTGCTTATGATGCTGCATGTTGTTGTTTTTCTTTTCTTTGTTTGTTGGTTTGTATTAGTTTGTAATTTAGTAAAAGTTACTACGTTTGTAAGTGGCAAGATGACTGCAGTTAGCAGCTGTGTCAGACAAGCACTTGCTGTTGTCTTACTGTAAAACTGTGTTGGACCAGTGATGGATTCTTTTTCTTATTTTCTTTATCATAATTCTTCATGCACTGAATACGATGCACTGAATATGATAGCCGTGGGGTCCATTAAACCCTTTTAAAATTGATTGTAAAAGTTGTTTCTATAATGTCTGAAAAGTTGACAGTTTAGGGTTTGAATACAAAAAGTTTATGGAAACAATGTCGTGCAGTGGATAAACCCCTGAGGCTTAGTGTCTCTCATTTTGAGAACAGTTTTCATTTTCAGAATTCACTGTGAATGTTTCTTCTTTAAATGAAAATGGTTTTGTAAGAGGTTTGTTTTTACTTGCGTGTGTGTGTGTGTGTGTGTGTGTGTGTGGTGATGGTGGTTTTTCTTTTTTTTTAATTCATCTGTGTCTCTTGTGTGTAATCATATCAGCATGTGAGTGTGTATATATGTATATGCATTTCTTTACACCTGCTCATGTGTTTGTCTCATAATATACAACATTCATAACATGGACATATTTTCCAAAGAAGCTTCACAGTAAAAAATAGAATCTAATTCTAATCCCTGCAGAGGTTCTGATCCTATACAGGAGCGTCTGTATGGTGTTGGACAGCAGGGCAGTTCAGTATTCAGGTAGCCTGAGCTTTGATCATAGTGCAGACAGTTACATGAAAAAAAAGCTTGTGTACCCTGATGTGTCAGTAGAGATAGATCCTGTATAACCTATACTGCTGCCACTTTTGTTGTCCAATATCTATGAAAAGAAGCAAGACAACCAGTGTAGCATCTTACATTAAAGATAAAAAACATGATTAAAACCTTCTATTAACCTTGAGCAAAATAATTTATTAATGCTTTGGCTGATTCAGATAAACAGCACAGCTACATTATCTACCACAGCAGCTTTGCTGTAGACCTCTTAGCATTGCCGAGGGCAGAATGTGCAGAAAGTTACAAATTTCAGCTTCAACCAGAATGATTTAGCCTCCCTTAACCTCCCAAAATGTAACGTTTAAAAACTTATAATAAATAAATAAATAGCTGTGGTGGAAATTCTGTTTAGACAAAAATATTCGTCCGTTAGCGATACCTGTTTATCCTGGAGCGTGGGAGGCTGGAGCCGATCTCAGCTGACACTGGGTGAGAGGTGGGGTCGCCAGTCAATCACAGGGCTGACACATAGAGACGGACCATTCACACCCACAGGCAATTTGAGAGTCACCAATTAACCTAACCTGCATGAAGTGGACTGTGGGAGGATTGGGATTATTATCAGTAGTATCATGAAAAATATGCTTTGCAGGATTTGATGCTCAAACCTCTGCTTCTATTGCCCACACTGAAGGTCACAGTGTGCTGTAAAGTACATGGGTCTGCAGTGGTAGCTTCTCTGCATCACTCCCCATGTTTAGGGGGTAAACCAGTGTTACCTCCCTCCGTTAAAGCATCTAGATATGAAATAATTTATTTAGCTGTGGATTATGTTTGCATGTGTTCATCAGGGCCTGGCCAGTACAACCTCAGTGTGAAATCCTTCCCTCAAATGGCTCTGATCTCTTCCAAGGAAGATCGATTTAAAGTCTCCATGAACACCAACCCTGGACCAGGCGCTTATCAGGTAAACATGCTAACTCGAGTGAAACATTCTTACTTCCCAACACACTCCCATCCTACATGTCTCCTTGAGCAGCCAAGATTCAGTAGTCATGGACCTACATCAGAGTACATATAGATGTGCGCCCTTGGCCAAGAGTGAGAGTATGATGAGAGTGTGTTTGTGCATGTAAAGAGGCCACAGATATATCTCTGACATTACCTCTTGTAGTGATCCTTAGAGAATCTATCACATTTCTGTCTGTGACCTTGAGGTTTGCAGAAGAAATTGATTGCTTTGTGAAAAAAAAGCATCCGAACTTTCTGTGGTTTCGAACAATCTGCACTGATGTAACATAAGGCTGAGTGATACGGTTTCCTGCTCAAGGCAGATTTTCACTCTGTGAGAGAATTGCTCTTAATTGACCTGCCTGGTTAAATTAAACTGGGAAAAGTAAGTGCATTTTTATGAAGTGTAATGTTGTTTAATGCAGCCACCTTAGACTACTGACAGAGACAAATGTACTTTATGGTTGAAGAATAATGCAGTTGTAATGAAACCTAACCAGAACCTAATCTCTCTCTGCTCCATTTCAGTGTGTTTTAATAGGAAACTACAGCTTTGGGTTACAGCTGCTGGTGAATGTGTGTATGTGTGTGTGTGATGATTGAAAGAGCTGATGTTGCTTCCATTCCCTGCTGACTTTGAGTGGTGAACATCAAAGACAAAACAACTGGGTTTGATTTAAACCTCGCTACACAGTTCATCATCATGTTCATGTCCATGGGTATAATGTTATCACAGATCTCTTTCTTCTCTTTCTCTCTCTGTCTGCCTGTCTCCCACTCTGTCTGCTGTCTCTGTGGGGATTTATCTCCCCAACTTTTCCCTCTCTTCTCTTCTGAACTTCACTGTCTCTGTCTCTCCTCTCACTGTTTTGCCTATTTCTGCCTCAATGTCCCTCTCATCCTCTTATCCCCCTTTCATTTTTGGCATTTTTGCAAGAAGTCACAGTTGTTTGAATTACAAATGGTTTGAGCATCACAACCATACTGGAAGGATTGTCTTCTGATCCATTTCCTTGCCTTCGTTTTCATGTAGATTAAGAGACACGTTGAGGAATTGACCTCTGACAGAAAATAGTTTCACAGCTCTCAATTTGGACAAAACCAGCCTTAATAAATAAAAGCATTAAATTTGGTCAAATCAACACTAAAATAATTCTAAAATCTTAACTCACGAGGAAGATGAAGATGAGGTGATGGAGGTAACTGAGTCAGCAATTGATATTGACTGAGCATGTCAGCACAGTAACAAAGAGATGTCAGGTTACAATGGCCATGCTGTACAGCTGTGTTAAGACGACTGAACATTACAGCAGGGACAGCTGATGAATGGGGATTCAGGTTAGCCGCACTGACTAGCTAACAGGCAGCACAAAGTTAATTTAGTTATCTATGCAGACAAGGGGCTGCTGGGAAAAAAGTGACCCCCATCTCTGGGTGGAAACTAGTCTTTTTCCTGCATACCTCTGCAACGTGCAATGTTAGACAGCCTGTCATTTACATTATTAAATCTTGGTACAAGCATGCTGCTTATTGGCTCACTGATATTGTGAGATATACTCCTTAGGCATCAAAACAAGACAAGGTGGTTTTTGGTACTTGTTAGTATAGAAGCAATTTGGTCGGTGTCATATAAGTATACTGTATATATAGAAGTATAGGATCAGTACCAAGCTGGAGTCAAGACTGAAAATTGTGTTTGAGTGCCATTATGTGTGGGGTTCAGTATTCTTAACGCTAAACATTATGCCCCGGTGTGTGAGTGTGGCAGCGTGTCTCACTTTGTAAGTACTAAACCTTGGTAATGTAGGCAGAATACAGTGCATAATTTTTCCACATACATTTTAATAGCCTCTATCTTCCTATGCAGATGTATGCTTATGGATGTGCTTTCATCACCATATGCTGTGTTTTTCCTCTCTTTAGCTGCTCTCCCCGTCCCTCTCTGCCTCTCACCGTGTCTCTCTGCTCCATTTCTCTCTGTTATAAGGGGAAACTGTAGCTGCGGGAATTTTTCCGCCAACAGTAGCTAGTAAAACTGTTGAAGTATCTCATATGATCCTCCTCTCCTCTCTTCTCTTCTCCTCTCCTCTCTCATCTGAAGGTAGAAAAAAAAAGATTCAACTAAGGCATTAAATTAAAAGTAAAATCAAAATCCTCTATTTTAGCTTGTCAAGTGTTTGTCTGCAGCCTCTTTAGTCAAATCAGAGAGTAGATGTAATGGTGGCAGCTGAAAGTTAAAATCTTTGCTAAACTTTATAGCAGTACAGTAACATGATGATGTCTTTAATATCAGCAATAATCACACCAATAAATAAGTCTTTTGTGTGGAGATCCTTCATGTTCCTCTGGTCCTTGGACTTCATATGAGTGCACCAGTGTCCTTCTGGCAGGTAAATTGGAAATTGCTTGTAGGTGCGATTGGCTGTCCGTTTCAATGCGTCAGCCCTCTAGACTGGCTACTTGTCCAGTGTTGCCAACTTACTACTGTCAGCACTATTCGAGTAAATCAAACTTTTGGGTAAAATTGGTGGCGTGCACATACACTTCACAACATCATTGCACATTTTGAAGTTGATATGTGACATTTTCAGTCTTTTTAAAGATGCCCTGCAACATTTAAATGTGCTCATTGATGTTTTAATTAGTGTACACAAACATTTTTTTCCTTTTTTTCAACCTTTCTGTAACTTGCTGTGGAGTTCGTACATATGTATAAAGATCCTGTAAACTAATAAAGAAACATCTTGTGATTCATGCCTCACAGAGGTTAATAGCTCAGGTTAGCTTTAGGAGGCTCACTTCTTATTTCCTTTCAGCGGAATACATGTCTGAGCTCTCATCTCGGTAATTAACTGTGTGACTGTAAATCCATACAACACCACGGGCCATACAGAGTTAAAACGGTGTGAAGAGGTGCAGAGAGGAGAAGTATAAGAGAGCGTTGAAGACAAGCAGGCGGAGAGAGTGGGATGATAGTGATGGGAGAGAGGCGGGGAGGGGTGAAAGAGAAAGGAGAGAGGGGAACAGAGGTGAGGCGGCGAGGAAAGGGTGGTGGAAAAGCATCGAGGAAGAGAAGCTGAGAGATAGCAGTAAATGGAGCAGCTGAAGAGGGTAGTTAAATTCAACAGCTGAAAATGTGTTCTGAGGGCCTGCAGTCTGAAGGAGATGGCCACATAATGGAATAGTAGCTGTTTAAGCTTCAGTGTGTGCGTATGTGCGTCCGTCCATACATGTGCCTGCAATGTCACAAAGCCATCTACTTGAGTGACATTAGGTCGCAGGTGAGGGCTCATTTAGTGTTTCCATTAAATGCACCATGTTAGACACTTACTTCTTGGAAGTAGGCTCGATTACCTCTTTCATACAGGACACTGTTCTCATTGGTTGAGCTTAATTTAACAGAGAGAGGAGTGTGGCGGGAACACAGGAATATAAAAAGAGACAGGGAGCAAACATCAAGCAGAAACAAATATTAATTAAACGCTGTGATTTCTGCAGATATATAAGCCTGCCGAGTGCAGAGCCAAAGAGGAAGAAGCTCAAGTTTATTTTTAATGTTCATCACGAGTCAGAACAGGAGGTGTCTGTAACACTGACATTTCATCAAACCTTCATCAGGGTGTGTTGTTTATGTCTCTACACGTGCTTCTTTCATGTGAGAGGTTTTATACTTGTACTTTTAAAGCTTCTACGTGGGAAGCACCGTCTCATTATGTTCTCATTTTTCTTCTGATGGGGGCAGTTAGGCAACATTCCCTTTTATTCAAAATGCAAACATGCCCCCTCATTGCTTTAACTCTTCACACCCACTCTGCACAAACTTTCTGTTACCATGTGAAGTTTGCTTGCTGTTTGGAGAGCTTGAAACTCTAACTTGCATGTTAAATGCAATATAAACGCCTCTGACACATCCCAATTAATCTCGAAAACCTCACAATTACTTCATGGTTTCAAGAATATATTTAAGGGATATTGGAGGATCTAATAATGTTAGCAAGATATCATCTGCATATCGTATATTTTCATTTACATTACTGGAGCTGCAATACTCTAAGATGTTGTAATTATCTCTAATCAATGTAGCCATAGGTTCTAATGAGAAAACAAAGAGCATAGGACTCAAAGACCACCTTGATCCTACAAAACCTGTTTGGTATGTATGAATATGAATGAGTCTAGGTTGAATTTCATCTTGTCTCCTTCAAATTTATTTTTGCATATGTTTCTTTCCCCCCATATCCTCAACTTTGAAAGGGTTTTTATTAGGTTTTTCTGGCCTCATTGAAAACCCTTTACAGTTTATCAACTAATTTGGATGTAAAAGGTTTATAGAAATCAGTAGCAAACTCGTCATTGCCGGGAGCTTTACCACTGGCCATGTTGTTGATGGCAGATAAAATCTTAGCTTGAGAAATTGGTCTTTCAAGATTTTCACTATCTTCAGTGGATGAAGTAGGCAAATTTGATTTTACTGAAAAACATTTCCAAATAATCAGGTGATGGGTTAACCTCTGAAGAATATAGTGTTATATAATATTCCTTGAATCTCTTATTGATGTCTTCAGGGTACTTTAATATTTTACCACTTTCTCATTTAATTGCAGGAATCAGGCGAGAAGTCCTTGCCTTTTGAAGGCTATGGGCCACCAGTCTTCTGGGCTTATCTCCGTTAAGTATTTTGAACCAATTAAATTATGTCTTTTTATATGATATTATTTTTGATTTTTTTAACTTGGTTTTCAGCATATCAGTAAAAAATAATCATTCCCTGGGTTTGCTTATGAGCGCCTTTCAATTCAGAAAATTATTTCATGTGTTCATTTCATCAATTTTTTGGCCCCTATATTTTTCTGTTCAGAGTTGTCTTATAACAATCAACCTACCGGCACCATCTTGTTGGTGGAGTGTGCTCTTTACTGCTCTTATTTGCTGTTAGCTTGATTGTAATTGTTTCATGCCAATTAAAGCAGGTTTAAAGTGAACGTTGAAGATTGAAACTGGAGAGCATGATCAGGACACATCTTGCTCTTACAGCTGGATGTGATTGTTGGGAGACTTAGTTTGCATCCCATCTCACACCTACAATCAACTCTGGTGTCTTTTAACCATGAACTCAATCATTTTCCATCCAAGTTGCCTTTAGTTAACCAAACCTTGCCCATAGAGGTGACAGATCAGAAAATACCCTTATGAATCTTCTTAACCGCTCTGAAAACCAACTTATTTTGTTGTTTGTGTATGTGCAGCAACATGAAGGCATCTCTTTGTGCTGTGAATGTGCACATTTCTGCATAATCCACATGCACGGAGAATTAGCATCCTGTTTTGCTGGCATGTGTATCTGCATGTATGGGTAAGGATGTGTTGCTTTTTCTGCATGTGTCATGTGCTGTATGTGTGTTGTGGGAAAGACTTAGCACAAAGCACTTTTTCTCCTGTGCCTGTGTGCACATTTGTACACGTCTGCGTACATACCGAGCAACATCATCACCGACTCCCCTTTCCCTTCTCCCCTCCTTGACCTAGTGAAACATCCCATAATCTCCCCCCATCATTGCCATGCCGGAGGTGTCATCACTTCCAAGGGCTCTTCCCCATCTCTCCGACCTCTTGGGCAACCCTGAGGGTGACCTGGAGTTGAACCCACAACCCTTTTCTCATTAGGATCAATACTGAGATCTGAGCAGCCCCGCCAGTGTGCCTAAATCCTACTGTGGCAC
The DNA here is from genome assembly GCA_037975185.1 of Centropyge bicolor. Classification (NCBI taxonomy): domain Eukaryota; kingdom Metazoa; phylum Chordata; class Actinopteri; family Pomacanthidae; genus Centropyge; species Centropyge bicolor. Next base: position 4,559,020 of record JBBMOC010000013.1, read on the forward strand.
CTCTGGCATACTGATGTGTGTATGTGTGCTGGGAGGTTAAGGGAGACAGAGAGAGAGAGAGAGCGAGAGAGATGGATGGTAGGTGAAGTGGTTGAAGTAGGATCGACCCTCATGCATACAATATACGTATGCATGTATGTCTGCATCTTTGCCTGAGTGTGTGTGTGAGAGAGAATTTGTTTTATGACATGTTTTTTGGTGAGGTGATTTTAAGGTCAGACTTTGAAGTGCATGCAGGTTTTTTTGGTACTGTTGCCTTTTTTCATGTTCCCCTTGGTAAGACAAGTTAAATTATAGTAAGCTGTGTGACTTGAACCATAATCACCTCGTTCTCTTGAAGCATTAACAGAATGAATCGAGCCACGCTGTTCACGTGCTGTACTTTGGCTAATTGTTGCATTTTAATTCACTACATGTATGGGTGTGAGTTATCTTTAAATGTATGGCTGTAATGCAATCAATAAATAGTTAGTAGTAATTTTACTTACTTAGTAATTTAACAGTCCAGTTACATTTTCTGCTCACACTCTAAATGTCCAACTGTGAGTCGAACAAAGACCTGACAAAAAAGAAAATCACTAACGATATATCTATGTCAAAAATATACTATGTCAAGATTTCAACCATTTTTTGCAATCATTTGATGTTCTGGAACAAATCTGAGTAACCAGCAGCAGTTTGACACACATTTGATGAACATGAAGACATATTAGAGATTATAAAGTGAGAGACTATTAAGGTCAAAGAAAGCTGCAGCAGCACAGTTTGGCGTTGTTGTAAGTGGACTGAAAGAGCGCCAGATGTTTTTGCAGGCCACCTATTGTGAGAGATGAGAGGTCGTGGATGTACATGATTGGACGATGTGTGGAATATGTGACTATAGAATAACTTCCATGCACGCCCGAACTGCAGCGAGGCTCCATCCTTCAAAAAGTTCTGTGTGTTTGTGGCTTGTCCATTTCTTGGAAGACATTGTAAAGCTGTTTCACATCAGGCTGTTGGCTTTAGTAAGCAGGCTCATACACTGTCAAGGGAAACAGTTTATGTGAAGTTTTATTGGACTGGTAAATGCAGTAAAAAAGAGGGTGATTTGTGGAAAACGCCAAGAATTGTTGATTGCTCCTGTTTTAAAGACAAAGGACAACATCCGTCATCACTCACTTCATCATACTGGCCTCCATTCATTCAGTACTGTTCTTATTTTACCCTGCATCTCTGTTCTGTTTGTGTCTCTGCAGTTGAGTCCAGGTATGATGAACACAGTGATAAAGGGCACCTTCAATGTGACGCTCAACAACCCTCTGGGTCCCTGCTGTGTCCCCCGTGTGGCCCCTGGCCCTTTAACGGCCCACAAGGCCATTAACACTGTCACACCCAGCACCTTCATCGCCAGCAGCACTTCTTAAAGCTCTTTGTGGGTCAAAGATTAGAGGTGGAAGGTGAGCGGCGCGAGAGGTCGAGCTTAAGGTCGTCACATTTCAATTCATATTCTGGGGAAAGCTGATTTTTCATGAATATTTATGGTTATACCCATTTCTGTTGAATATTTGATAGATAATGAGTGAGCTTATTTTCAGTTATTGAAAAAGCTTATTAATTAAATGAGCAGAAATGTGGTGAGATCCTGATATTGCAGTAACTGCATGTATTGCAATTCAAAGCTTGAGGAGAGTTTCTAAACAAGTTGTTTTTTGAGGAAGTGCGATAATGATAATCATCACAAACACATTCTAGGTTTTTTGAGTGAATTTCTCATCCCTGCCACCTCTTGAAAGCTTGCTAAAGCAGTCTGACCAATCTCTGTTTGGTTTGCTGTGTGTGTGTGTGTGTGTGTGTGTGTGTGTGTGTGTGTGTATGCCCTCTCAGCTCATTTCACCTTTAATTTACAAATAATATGTGATTTTTTTAAAAGCTGAAATTTGTCTTTTTTATATTTTCAGGCAGCACATTTGAGGAAGAAACCTTCTGTTTCTTCAGTGTCGCAAACATCTACAATGGCCCCTGCATCTACAGCTGATGGCTTCCCTCATTCTCTACTCTCTGTAATGACAAGCTTGACACACTGATTCAGCTGTTTTTGTGGATCGGTTCCCTCTGCATAAACCTCTTTGTTAATCAATAACAATTATAAAGCTATTATTAATATGAATATTGCCTGAGGTCCTTTGAAAGCATGTTACTCTTGAAGAGGACACGTTGTCCATGGAGCATTTTGCTTTCTTAAATCAAAAGATCCACCATGACATAAATAAGACAAAGATTAAAAATGATGGGAAGATTTCTTGCTATATTGATTTTACTCTATAATTTTACTATACTGCTCGTATTGGTTAATGACAGGAGTGCTGGGTGAGTGGTAGCACGGGATCACATGCCTTGAGCTGGATTTCAACTCACTCAGTCTGCATCTTAACTTCCAGGATTGCCAATATCATTTTTTATTGATGACAATGAACCAGCACTTGAGACAGTTTGAAAAAATGCTATTAGAATTCCTAAAGATTCCTAAAGCTATGCATTATTGCTTAGCATGCATAAATGATGAAGCCATTCATTATGCATACTTGTGCTGAAACAGGTGTGAAAGTCATATAGAAGACTTATAACTTGTGTTTTAGTTTGGTTGCACACTGATATGCTTTGCTCATTAATCAAATTAGCCTCACTTTTTGTTTCATATACATACACAGTCACATGCTGCACTACATACTGTGCAACACATCCAATACAAAAGAGGCAACTGCTTGTGAAAGTATGCTCTGCTCATATATACAAACATGAATTTTAGGTGCGATCTGTTGTGGCTTTATTTGGTGCTTTTGACTTGACTTTAACTCAGCATGCAGAGGAGAGATCTGATGTGTGACTACAGCATGAAATATTGAGTATACAATGCTCTGATGCTTTGAAACGCCCTGGAAGAGGAGAGGGGCTGGAGATTCAAGACGAGGGATGAGAGAAAAGTTCTGTGGAGCAGCAGTGGAAGAAACTATTTCTTAAAGGGATAGTATAACATTTTGGGAAATATCCTTGTTTGCTTCCTTACCGTTAGTTAGAAGAGAAAATCGATACAACTCTCATATCCCATAAGTCTCTTAAATATGCAGCTTCAGTCAGCAGCCAGCCCCCAGAAAACTGGGGGGAGTCTAACCGCTGATTTCCTGGCAGCCTCACAATGACGACTGTTGCCGGCCAAGAAATCGTCCGACACAAACCCATGTTACACAGAAACTTGTTTTTACACGTTTTTGTATGGACAAAAAAACTCAAACACACTTGTTAATTAGTGAGCTTTAGAGTTACTAGTTAGAAGATACTGTTTCCTCCTTCCTTAAGAGCCAGACCAGCTTCGTCCTCCATCTTTAGGCAAAGCTAAACTGTGTGGTACCTAATTAGATTAGAAAATATTTGCCTTACTGTAACATGTGATATGTATTTTTGATTATATTTTTATTTATCTTGGTAAACTTAACTGAGTGGCCTCACAACAAACAGCTAAGGTTAAACCCAAGGACACACCTGCAGTAGATTTTCAGCTGATTCAAAGACCACTGAAAAGGTCCACTACTGACCAATAGGGATACATCTTTTTTTCATCAAGGACGTTGATATATATGTGTAGGAAAGTCAAGCATACCAAGTTTAAAATGACTTAAACAGGGAGGACATGTTTCTAGAAAGTACATGTGAAAACATGTGAAAGGTGAAGTGAAATAAGCTCCTGACCTTGTACATGTGGCACCAGAGAGGCAGGGATGGTGGACTGCGGCGAGGTGATGCAGGCGGTTCAAACTGTCAGATAAACCACTTTTACTGGCCGTTACAACTGGAGAGTGTAGATTTATGTCTCTTCTCTGCTGATCACTCACCATAAATCAGCTATTCATGGCTGTGTGTGAATGTGTGTGTTCTCGGCCCTTAAAGACAGAGAGAAAGAAAGCACAGTGTTGCACAGACGAGGCCGTGCGGGTGGATCTTGTTGTTCGGATGCACTTTCCTCATATCTGATTTGAAATAACCTTTCCATTGAATGACTCGCTTCACCCCCTCCCCACTTCCTGTGTAGGATCCTTCCTTGTACCGCTGTGTTCAAAATGTCTCTGTGAGCGTTCAGAGTTAACAGGTTCGACGGAGTACAATGTCTCTGATTGCTCCTGTGGGCCTTTTAACCTAATGAGGTGTTTACCCCCTATCATTATTCAGCTGGGAGCGGGGCAGAGGGAGACGGATGGGAAAGGAGGGAGGCGGAGGGGGTAAAGAGAGGATGGTAAGATAAAGTGCAAAATGGAGACAGAAGAAGGCTAAGAAATAAAGGGGTGAGGAAAAAAAGAGGCTGGTGGCAGATGGAGAAAAAGTGGGAGATTGTATATGGGCAGAGGAGAGATCAGAGAGTTGAAAGAAAACGAGAGGCAGAGGAGGAAAGAAAGCCAGGGAGGAAGGGAAAAGAGCCCGGTGTTATTTATGCCTCCCTCGGCACTCGTCTTTACCTTTTTTTTCCCTGCGAGCTGTTTTACATCGGCGATCTAATTAAATCAAATAAATCACAGTGCGCACACACACACACACACACAAGTACGCACACACAGCCACAACAGCCCCTCCTGATTCTGGGATTGTGAAAATCTCCTCCCGCCCCTACCCCCTCCACCCAAGATTGAATAAATCTCGATTATGGTGCATTACACGGCACATCATTCATGTTGTTTATAGGTCTAAAATATGCAAACAGACCGGGGGCATAAAAGTGATTGATGCTCAAATGGGCCCTTTTTCCTGTTCTCTTCTCATCTCTCACACAGCACCGTCACTTACAGATGTCTGGTGTGGGATGAAGACATACTGTGTTGTGTGTCCTTACACTGTCCCCACCATGATGGCTATTTTCATTGTCTTTGTGCACAGGCATCAGAAAGGCCTTTTTATTACCTCATTCACTAAAGCGCTCTGTCGTTGCCGTTGAGCCATTAATAAATCTAATTAGCTCTGCCAAACCTTGAAGCCGTCCCTGAGAGATCTCATGATAATTGTAAAACAGAGATAAGTTGATCAGTGTTTTTATTGGTTACAGAGGGACTCTAATACATGAAACACATGCAAACCCCTAACAGCTGCTAAAGCTGCAATTTGTTTCCAGGAAATAGCTGCTTCTGGAAGATAATTGTTGGGGAATATGTTGCCCAAATATCTTTTTAGCAAAATGTATAATTTTTGAGCCAAACCAAGCATGAGAGTGATATTCATGGTCCATTATAAACATAGTTCTGTAAGCAGATTACTGTAAAAGTCCATGATTGCAATGGATTCATTGGATACTTTTGCTGCATCTTCTGTATTATCTCAGTTCATTAAAATGGCCTTTTCTACATCCTGGTTTAATATGCATGGCTTCTGGTGTCTCCTTTTACACATGAAATCACATTAAATTTAGTTTTTGTTATATGGATAGGGTTGTGTTCACTGTAGTAACGTGTAGCTTCAAAATGAACAATACTATGATGTATAACTGATTTTTGAAAAATATTTTGATCATTCCTTGTTTTCCCTAACTTCAGCAGACTTTAAAACATGACTTAGTTTGTGAGAATTAATTAATTTGTTTGCTCTAATGTGCACAAACCACATCAAAGATTGAAATACAGTGAAAACATGGATTATGCCAAGTTTTATTATCAAGTTTTTATTGATCGTTTGGTACACTGTAAATGAGCCCAAGTGATTGTAAATTAATATTTCTAGTGTAGAGAAAGTCATCTCACTAGAGGTCAAACTAGTGTTATCAATCCTCTGCTGACCTTATTCATCAATACATGTAAATGTAAAGTGCTATATTTAGCCACAATCATCTTGAGATGACAGCTTCACGCTTGCAAATACAGCGTGGAGAAAGCCAGATTAGCTGGTGTCTTTAATTAAAGGAGATGTATAGTAGTGCAGAAGAATCAATGCAGAGGTTAACATGTGCTGACAAGGGCAGAACAGACGGTGAGGCTTCATTTAGATACAGTAGGAAGAATGAGACGGGGTTACAATCAGTGGCAGTCGCTGCTGAACTCCCCCCTCATCTATCCACCTTTGAGCCGAGAGCCACTGTGGATAATTATTTCCTTAATGTAGTGCACAAGGGCATTATGGGTCCTCCGTGTTTTGGAACTTGTCAGACAGCTGTTTGAAGCTTCTGCAGAAATGAGTTTTACCAAATACTTTCTCAGGCTCTTGACAGTAAATGTTTTAGAATGTTTGATTGTTTGTATGCATGATGAATATTTTACTATATGAGCATGCAGGTGGACCAGCGGTCTAAGATGTGGACTGTGTAACTGTAATGTCCTGGTTTGATTTAGGCTAAAGTCTAGCTGCTGCGTGTGTTTCCTTCTGCAATGTACCAGCATCTATGTAAGAGCAAACTGCTGTTATGCTTTCTCAAAGTGTTGTTGTTGCAGGTGCATGGAGCAATCTTCTGATTAATTAAAAAGTTGAAAATGTAGGCACATTTCACACACTGACAAACACTAGTTGGGCAAAAAATCTCAAAATTAAGTGTGTTTTATACACCTGGCTGCACTGCTTCAACTTCCTTCTCCTCTTTTACAAACATAAATATGCACACATATTATCTTTGAATTACTTCATCAACATCATTTTCTCTTTTTCTTTCACACATGCTCTCCCCCCTCCCTCTTTCTTCATTCTCCACCATAGCTGCAAGTTACTGATAAATTATTAAACTCGCGTCGGAGACAAACTATCTCCCTTATTAAGAAGTTTTTAACTCTTGTCCAGTAAATTTTGTCTGTTGACCTCAGAATTGGAGGGCAGTCATTTCATAAGAAGCATATTTCCAGTTTGGCTGCTCATATTTTCAAATGATCATAACTTCCCTTTGCAACACTTCTACTATTGTAACTACAGTAGTGACACATTCATCATTTATACACTAATAAGCAAACATAGTGGTAGTAAGGGTTTACAGTAGTTGGTCCTATTGCCAATATGTCTTGCGTGCTTTTTCCACTATTTTGTCCAAAAGCTCAATATGGCCACTTACTCTGAGGACACATTTCAGGAGTGCTGCTCAGCCAGGACAACTAACATCCTCTGACCCCAGATGGCCACTGTGCACCTTCACTGGACTGCTTGGGGACTGTAGAGCAGTCACTCAGGGTGGGGAGATGGTTCATTTATTCATTTTACCTGCTCACACTTTTACATTCTGCAAGTAAACCCAATGAATAACAGACAGTAGGTTTTGTAATAAAGTGGAAGTGCCTGTTTGTCCATTTAAGTCGGGCAATTCAGGTAGGTTTCTAGTGCATGGCTTTTCTTTTCTTGCAACTTCAAGATGTGAAGTATTCCTTATTGCATAATGTCAACAGATGTGTCAGGTTAGCTTAAACTGATGTGACACTACAATAACAAACCATGTCTCCATTGAGGCAATTATCTTAATTATTATCAACAGTACCACAATGTGCTGTAACTTGAGAAACACTGATTACTTGTGACACTGCTTGTATGCATACAGCCCACATCCTTATGTGTATGGAGCGTCAGTAAACATTTGGGAGAGTGTAAGTGATTGTGACTGTAACAGATATTGATGCTCTGAGATCATCTGAGACCACCAGATTAATATTTTCTATGAATGATCAGAATGTCTGACATTTGATGCTCAGTCAAAGGCTGCTCTTGCAAAATTAAACACACACATTTTATAAAGTAGTTCAGTGATTCCACAAACTAAAAAATAGCTGTCACTGTTGATTTAATAAAAGGTAAATGTAGAAAATACAAATTTGTTTCCGAGTTTTGTTTCTCATCAAGCTTCCTCAAGTGAGGGGAAACAGCGCCTCTATGGGTTGTAACGGCTGGTCAGTGTTAACCAGTGTGTGTGGTCAAAGACATTGTTGCAGGCGTATTGACGTCAACAGGTGCAGTTGATTAAAACGGTTGATTGATAAATTCGTGGCTGAATTAACAGTTTGACGTTTTTGAATCAAACAGCTTCGAAACTGAATTTACTCTGGAAAAATGGAAAAGAAACGGTGACTTGAATTTACTTTAAAGCCAGTTATGTTATACTTTGGTCTTGAAACAGACTGTATTAAGACTAAACTAACGTTAGCTCGTTTTCCAGTGTTGCTAATGATGCTAGCTAGCTACTGTTAGCTGTTCAGTTACCTAGCAGTAAAGGAGGGACTGAGGCAGCAAACAAACAAAATGAGACAAAATGATGGATTTAAACTACTTCATTTCAAGTGGACCTTCTTATCTCCATGAAGAAAAGAGGAAAATACGTCAAACAAGGTGAGTCACATCCTCTTTCTGTACTTGCTGCTGAGCTGTTTGGTTGTAACGACTGTTTACATGAAATGATCCAATGTTGCATTTAATATTGGTTGTGCAGTCACATGTTGTGTTATTTGTTGATGACTTTGTGCAAGTCTGTTTCTTGTGACAATTTCTTCATTATTCTTGTGTTTAATCTCTGATTTGATTACATATACTTGAAAGTAAGGTATTATTTTGATACATGAACTTTATTATGTTGAGGTGTTTCTAATGTTTTAGGTATATTATGTTGAGGTGTTCCACCCCATTTACAAACCTTTAATCAAATCTGACCATTGCTGTCTTTTTGCAAAGGTAAAATTTATGGCTGTGGTATTGGATTTGTTCATGCCCGTCTCGTTCAGTCCATTTAAGTAAGAATGGAGGCCCACGCAGTAACCATTTAATTAAGCAAGTAATTTATTAAGGATAACTCAATAAGTATAGAATCATGTGTGAAGTCAGCAGTCAGTGGTGTTGGCTGAAGTGTGGGTGTTGGGTGCTATGAATCTGTAGGTGCTAACCCTACAGTCTATAGTGGCATAAATGGAGACTAAACTAATCACAACCCAACCAGGAGGGAGAGAGAGGGAAGGAAAGAGAACCATCTTGGATGTAAACTGGCTTAGAAAAACTCCCATGCAGATGAGGCCAATCCCTCATTGTCAGTCAGGGAGGAGGTGGAAGAAAAATACAACAGGTACTGTCATACAGCCCAGGTCCTCACAGATCACATCACAGTGTAAATCTGTTCTCTAAAGGTTTAGGAGTTGAACATTACACACCATATTAAACCCAAATGAAATGGCATTTTAATCTGAATTTGTCAACTTAGTTGGTAAAATTGCTCTACTTTGTACTGTTTTCTCTGGTGGTGACTTGTCTGACTTGCCTTCAGAACCTCTCCAGTTAATTTGAGTTCATTTAACTTGGTCCTCTAAAAGAACAGCTGGCCTCACAGACACTGTAAGTATTGTGAGTACTATGGTGAGAGACAAGATGAGAGTCTGTTTTCCCATGTTGGCAGACACTGCAGGGATGTGTTCTTGTGTTTGAACCAGACACACCAGGATTTTTTCGTGTGTGTGTTGGAGTGTTGGCACATGTGTATGTTATTGTGACATATTGAATCCATCCCTAAGCTCTGTTCGCTCCAGTGCAGCAGGTTCCTCGAGGCCACTCATCTATCTTTCCTGGTCTTTGCTATTGGGCACAGCTACCGTGATTCTGATTGGCAGTCATTACTGAACCCCGGTGGGAGGACACGCCTCATTGGTTCAGAGCAGATTTGAGGGCGGGTTGAAATGAAGGATAAAGAAGTGTGCGTGCGTGTGTGGATTTTATTGATGAGCCTAAGGTGTACTTCGGCTACTGTGTCACTTTGGTATGATTCATGGACATACGAAGAGGGATGTTTTAAAGCAATGACGCCTGCACACATGTTCTTCAAACACGTGCACTCATCTGTATTCAGAAATTGAGTCAACTGTGTGCATACTTTTGTGGTGTTTGCTTACATGTGTTGGCATTAATGTGTGTGCCTGTGCATCCTTGGACTGTGACTATATGTATCAGCCCACACGTGTGTGTGTGTGTGTGTGTGTGTGTGTGTGTGTGTGGGTGTGGGTGGTGGTGGTGGTGGTGGTGGGGGTCTGGGTGTGCCTCTCTTCATGCCTTTTTAAGCAGCAAGGCACTTTAAATGGAAATGTACTTGACATTTAGGAGGAGATGTAATCAGCGCCCATTAGAAAGCAGCTGATTTCCTCTTCAGAGCTCCCTCACCGCCCTCCCTCTCCCACTGCCTCCCCTTGCTTCTCTCTTTTTTTCCATCTTAGCACAGTATATCATTTCTTTTTCACACTTTTGATTTATTTCTATTTCTTCCACATTCTGCTGCCAGGCCTTCTCTCTCCCTTTCAATCTAATTTACCTGTGCACTCTGTTCCTCTCTCCTCCCTCTCCCTGCCCCCCATCCTCCTCCCCTGTCTTTCCCCATCAGGGCATTGTAGTTCAAGAATAGATGTCTGATTTCATTTCCACATTTTGCTGCGCTCATCTCTGTGTCATTATCAGAGCTCATTCTCAAACAGATAGCAGGAGCGTTGTATAATGGCAAATCATGCAAAGTAGTGAATCATTGGCGAGACATTCTGTTTGTAGGTGTAAGGTTGAGATAACAGAATAACAACATACAAACAAATCTACATGATTATGAAAACTGCTGCTCTTTCTCTCATCATTATGAGCCAGGGCTCAGGACATTATTGTAAAATGTAATATTAAAAGTTTCTCATGACTAGAATAATGCCCTGTGAAAGTTGTTTTTTTATGTTCTTTGTAGATCAGGAGAAAGGAAAAGCTTGTATTTTAGTTCCTTTACACCTCTGGCATTACTATTCATCAGTTCTATGAAGGGTTTAATATTTTTCAGGATCTTAAGCTTCACCTTCTGAGATGCATCTTCTCAATGCACAGTCTCCCCAACAACAAGCTATTTATAAGGTGAATATGAAACGAGAATAACATCATGCCAAACAACCTGGTTAACAGTAAGTTATCAAGTAATTTTAGCAGCAGCTGAATAAAACTAAGTAGGTATATGAGTAGGGTTACAGCTAATGATTATTTTCATTGTTGATTAATCTGGCATTGAAATAATCAATTAACCTAATTATTTTCTCGATTAGTAGTCCAATACCAATAAAAATATTTAAAAAGCTATAGCAAATGCTCACATTTAAGAGGCTGAAACCTGGGACTCAAATTGATACATTTTCTCTATGTTATTGTATAAGTTACTCGTTCATTTCTTTTCCAACTTGAAAGAAGTTATTTAATAGAAACAGTCATGTTTTTCAGGTACAGTTACTGTAATAATTGCTGTTTATGTTGTCAGTATTTGTATTTCTTGCTGCATTTTCCTCTTTCTGGCTGGTTTCTGCACATCGTGACCAGTGATCTGTTTCCAGTCATTTTTGTCACTCCCCCCCTTTCTGTCCATCTTTCCTCATCAGGAGACTGTTGTTAAAGAATAGAGGTCTGATTTCATTTGCACAGTCTTCTATGTTCATCTCAATGTGATTATCAAAGCATCTTGTCAAACAGATTGTACCAGGTTTGTGTTGTGACAAAGAGTAACAAAAACAGGATCCTAATTAGCATATACTGATTAGTGTTTGCTTTGAATATTCTGGAAACATTTTACCTGATTCTCCACGGAAACCACGCTGACTTCTGTGTCATCAGTTCACTCCTCGCTGATGCCAACACGTCCTTTGTTCCGAAAGGGCTGGGAAAAGTCAAACGTCTAATTTTTGAACATGACTGTGTGCATGGGTGTTTTGAAGTTTAGGATATGTGGATTCCCTTTTCAGCACGACTTTCATCTGCCATTCAGATAAAGAACCCTTTTTAGACTCTTTCAAGTTAGATAGGTGACAGATGGAAGTCTTCAGTAAGAAACCAAGTTCACTTTAGTTCACACATAGAGTCAAAACAACAAACAACAGTCATGCTATTTGCTGAGGAATGCTCAGAAGAGTGTTTGAATAATAGAAATGATGAAAACAGGTGGGAGAACAAATCATATTAATTAATGATAAACAGTGGAGAGGTGAGCGCATGTCAGCGTAGCACAGATGCCTCAGTGAGAGTGTGGATACATTGTTTGATTTCACATCGCAGGGTGAGAAAGACTTTTATGGAAAGGAATACAGAATATGAGTAGGAGTTAGAGGAATCAGTGAGGGCATGTGCACAAGGGTAAAGGATAATAAAAAACCATCAAATATCTGCAAAGTCTGGTCAGCTGAATCTGTAGCTGGAGAGGAGAAAAAGCATCTCTTTTAGCCTCTATTATAAAAGGGCTGAACCAGAGGATAACAGTGTTGTGTGAACTGTGAAGACAAAGGCAAACAATTCAGCAGAGACAACTTACTGTATTTGCCATATGTGGATTTGATACCTGTAAAAGATTGATCTGATTTCCAATCCTATGTTCGTCTTGTGAAATTGTGTCCAAAAGTGACTATAATGTCATTTTGTAAAGCCTGAGGCAGCTGACCAGACAATAATGTTTCTGTGGAAAGTCAAAGCAGTGTGTTCTTGTAAAGAAATATGAAGTTAATCCGTTTCTCCATCTCTCCATGTGAGATTGATGGACAGCGATGTCATGAAAGGCTTCAAGGCGCCAAACAGATTGAAGGTCAAGTGGATTTCATTATTTCATATAATTCACAATGTGGAAGATGTGATTTTCTTTTCTCCCTCTCTGATTATTTAATTTTGCTGCCAGCAATCAGAATTTTTTTCCCCTTCCAGCTGCACTTGGATATTGTCTGTGAATGTGTTTGTATGTGTATCTGCATGTGCAATCATGCGTGAGAATGATTTCAGGATTAAAAGTAAATGAACTCTGTTTTTGTGACCATAATTATGAAGCCACAAGTACTGACATGAGCTGCTACATAATTTACATCTGTGTCACAACAATGCACTTTCTAAACCTTGATTTTTGGCAGATGGCGTTTCTTTTTGAAATGTTTTTCATTTCACTTACTCTGCATCCAAAATTGATGTGCTGCCACCCAGTGATTTTTGGCTGCTCTTGTGGCGTAGATGAGATGAATGCTGATCAAGTTTTGGCTTTCATCTCAGAAAAATAAATGCGTAAAATTTGGTACAACAATGAACGCATTGAATTGCAACAGCTATGACAAACTTTCATGCAGATTTTCTGATACAAGTCCTGTAATTTTTCCCCCCAATAATCTGTTGTTGAAATGCTCTTTTTTTTAAAATCATATTTGGTCAGAGTCTCTCATGAAATACAATTCTGAGCCTTTTACTTTGGCTTTGTGTATGTGTTTATCAGTAGATGCTGGCATTTTTCCTGCCTGTCGACACCAGTGTACATTCTGCTTTAGAAACTGACTTACAGTTGATTAGGTTTTAGGTTGAGAAATGCTAGATGACTATGGTATCAGCATGCTGAATGATCAATCACCCTAGGGAGTAAAACCTGATTTGATGCATTATTTCTCAGTGATCTTGTATAGCAATTTCATTAATAATCAAAAGTCTCTGTGTTTATATTAAATATCTGGTGTTAAACCTGTATTGACCTGAATTTTTTGGCAACTTGGGAGCAGTGCAAACAAGCTGTAACAAGACTGTCATATTGGCTGCTAAATGCTCTGCTTTGTTCAGGTAGTCGCTAATGTTTTCGCCAGTTTGGTTGTCTCTTAGAGCTTTTTTTATTACAGAAATGCTGCACAGACAACAAGGGAACTTGTTTACAGAGGACACTGGAAAGTTGATTTCAAGCCATATCCAGGCATGTTCATCACATTTTGTCCCCTGTCCAGGGTTAGGTCAGGATGGGTTTTGGTTATGTTTTCTGTTATAGGTTATGTTTTCAAATTGATAAACATGTTTGCTTGATTTACTTGTCTTGGCTATTTGCATGTGTTTTCTGATGCTACAGTGAGTTGAGCTCTTGGGGCCATCATATACAGTATGTGTTTGAGACATGAAAGTGTAAAGTAGTTCAGAAAATATCATCCTCACTTCTTTTACCCCCAGAAATCACTAGTGTTCCAATGTGATGTTTGTCTGATCACACCACAGATTACTTTATCAAAGGGTAGGACATAAATAAGATTACTAACATGACAGCTTTATTGTAGGAAAGTTCATTAACAGTTGTAAGATTGAAATAGCTATTTTTAACACATACAGTAATAGAGGATACAATGCTAATCTACACTTCCACAGACACACAAGAAGCAAGTTAATTAACCTAAACTTCACTCTTAAAATCAGCAGAAAATGACAAAGACTAATGACGTCTCAAAATTTAAACTAGAAAAAGTTTTTTCTGCTGTGAATGTTTGTACTCATGTTGTAATCAGTCAATCCACCAGACTAACAACAGTCGAATGAATCTAGACAGAATGAAGGAAAATGAGGCATCAAAAACAGACAAGACATAAAAGAGAAACAAGCAGCAGTTGTCAATCAAAATGTTGGCAATCACTGAGGAAATTTATTTGAATATGTTTTAATTAAGACAATTTTGTTTTAGACTTTCTGTCATCATTTGGCTGACTGCAACGTTTATTCAGCTAACAAGACAAGGTATTGACTGAGTATTGACAGCTCATATATCATCCCTGAGACTAGCAATCATGGACAGATGCAGAGTGTGTATGTATGTGTGTGGGTGTGTATATATATACTCCTCTGTTTGATGGATGCCTAAAGATGTAATATGGGCAGTGGATACAAACTACACACAGAGATATATGTTTTCAAGGTACAGTGTATATACCGCTTTATACTGCGCAGTATGTGTCCACACAGTACTGTGTATGAAGAGTACATAAGATGCTCTCTCCCTCAAATGCACACACACACACACACACACACACACACACACACACACACACACACGTACACACATTAAACTTTTATGCCTTGGTCTGCTAAGCAACATGTTTCTTTATTGAACTTTTAGTGGTAATGTGCCAATAATTTCTAACGACTCCATTTACTTACATTGGTTGTGACTGACAAATGCAAACATTGTAAAGCACTAGTGGCAAGTGAAGCTGTATTTTTGGCAAAGCTGTGGATGTTTGGAACATACTGAGCATATAGATGAACAGCAGAGAAGTGAGTTATGCTGCATTAGTGGTTTGACAGTTCTCAATGGGCATTTTCATATAAGGAATCTGAATCACTGAATTCTCAAAATTCAGTTTTTTTTTTGTGGAAAATCCCTTTAAAACACACTGTTATTGATACAACAATACACAAAAGACATAATGATGGAAGGATGTTGTACATGAGTAGTTTAGAGCACACATTGTGAACTCAAGCCCCTTGTGAGCAACAGCTCTTAGAAGTGCTAATGACATCCAGCATGATGTAAAAATTAACTGCAATGACAGTGTACAAAGCAGTCTGATACAGCATGGAGAGACTCTTTTTCATTTGATGAGATAAGCCTTTTGTACGGTAACACAACAGGCCCAGATGTGTTCCATTGCAGCTAATGACATGTTTGCATTTGTCTGTACTCTGTGGCAAAATAATGAAAAGTAAGTGAAAAAGCAGCAAACAGGACAATACAGATGTGATTTTACTGAGGAGCTGCTTTCGGTCTAAAGTTGGGAAGGATACTTTGTTAAAAGCTTTAATTCAGGGAATAGTAACTTCTGATATCTTGCCAAAGAACTCTGGTAAAAGCATAATTTATCAAATAGCATCAGTGCTGTGTGAGGGCATGGACAGAGATTGGCCTGTTTGTGATGGTGGTGCTGAGATAGGCCTGTTTCTTATGGCTGTGTCAAACCATGCACTGCTCATTGGAATAACAGCACTGCAGCTCCAGGTCATCTGAGAGACTGATATTTTGGATGAATGGTGGTTACTGGCCCTGGTGCCTGGCTGCTAAACGATTGCTGGAGGAACAGACTGTGAAATATCACTGTGGACAAGGGACATGTTCCATATACAAGATAAATATTTATGCTAATGTGCCATGATGTGAATGGTACAGAAAAGTTTTTAAGGCAACGAGGCCAGATTTGCTTCTGGCCTCTGACAGAGAATTTAATTACTTGAATGCATTGCATTAGAATAAATAGAGCTATGGTAAATAACAACTAGCTCATGCAACCTTTGCCTTGAGAGTTGTGTATACTGTCAATATTGGCATATTATCGTGCTATTGTCACAGTTTTACATTGACTTCTAATAACGCTCAGGGAGTTGTAAAATGTTTCATGCCTCAAAGATATTTAGAAAAGTGTTAATTTTGCAGCATCCTCAACTTGTTCCATATTAATTTAACATATAGCATTTAGTGGATGATTTTATCAAGTGGCTCCTAGTACCAGGGGTGCATACAGCATATTTAAAGCATGGGTCCCAAAAGGAACAAAATCAATTGAACCTGGCAGTAGTAGTCCTGCTCTACACACTGAACTATGTGGTTTCAGCATATACAACCAATACAATGAGTATGTATGCTTTTATATCATCCTTGACCATTTATCCAATTTTGCTGTGCAATCGGCAGCTGTAAGCTTAGACTTATGGCATTTGCTTTGGTACTGGATTGTGAACCAACCAATTCTATCTGGCATCCAAATTGCTGATACCCCAACTGTGCTCCCATTACTGGGCAACATGTACTATTTCAGTCACTCGTCAGAGTTTTAGGCTGATTTTCATTCATTCCAAAAAGCAAAAGTTAGATCACCGGAGGCTTAAAGTTGCAGATTCTCTGACTGCGGCAACTTTGCATAAGATAAGAATAGTATTAATTCCAAAGAGTGTTTTACCATATAGGTAGCAGGAGGGTGGGGTAAAAGCTGGTGTTTATCTTGATGATATATTGGAGATTTGATGTGTGCCAAATTTACCTGTCCCTTGCAGCACATTGCTTTTTTTTGTTCACTGCATAACCACCATACAGGTTGAGTCAATTAGTTTACTATAACAACAAGGTTCAGCAGATGGTTCGTCCCTGACACTGTATGGTGCATTGGTATAACATCAAGGGTCAGCAGTTATCTCTGCAAAGTAAAGATGCATACAATCATGGGCACAGTATCAAACCGATTTTGCAAGTTTCTAACAAGTTAGTTTTTGCTGAAGAGGTACTTAGTAACAGTAGTAGTTTTCCTCCTTTGTGGCACAAATTCAGTGAGTGTCTTTGGAATAAAAGATTTGGTGGCTGTTTCTCTAAAAAGTGCTCAGTAATTATGGCATTATTCAGAGCACAATAGCATTCCTTTAAATACAGGCGGCATGTGAGTAGCATTCACTGATGGAGGGGTTGTGATTAGAGAGAAGAATAATGTGATTTTCTTCATTAGAGCGGACAGTTTTGTTGCTTTGCAAAGTTTTTCATTCCTAAAAGCCTATGCATCAGAAGATAGAGAGGAAGATAATGAGATAGAAGGGGGTGGTGGTAGAAAGAGCTTTTACCAGAAGCCTGAGACACCGAATGGAAGAACAATCAAAAATGAGAAGTGAGTGAGAGACTGACAGTAAAAGAAGGAGGGGGAAACCAACTCTCATTTGTCAGGTCATTTGTAAAGATTTCTCAGTACAAAAGACCGAAGAGAAAAACAGAAAAGCTGCTGCTCTCCTTCTGCTGCTTGATACTTTATTACAGCTCGCGGAACCGATTAATCAACATAATGCATTTAACCAATTATGCTAGATTTGATCTGGCTGCAGAGCTAATTCAATAGAAATCCTTGGTGATTTACGAGGGCCAGTTTATTGTTGTGCTGGGTTGGGAGGTCCGGTGTTTAGTGGGAGATGACGGAGGGCCTGTAAGGAGACCTCAGGAAACATCTCTACTCACATCCCTCAGCAGGAGACAACGTCAAACACTACAAATATCTGACAGCCTGTCTTTTCTGAAAATATTTTGAACTTGAAACAAACTTTTATATCACAATTTATAGGTTTCTTTTATTGGTCTCTTGATCCATTGATCAAATTCAAGACACATTCTATTAAAATACCAAATTGTTGTCAAGAAAAAAATTGGAGCCCAGAAAAACATGAATAAAATGAAGTTATGGTGTAATAAAAAGTGCTGTTCCTAAAACATATCAAAGGCAAAGTGAGATTAAGGCAGAACAGTATTGATTCAAACTTTTTAATGAAACAGAGGTGGTTGGTTTTTTTTTTGTTTGCTTGTTTGTTTTGTTTTTTCAAAAGCTCTTTATTTGGATTTGGTACTTCAAGAGTTTGATTCATACAGCTGCTTTTCCCTCAGAGATTAGTGTTTGCTAAATATTAACTGTTGTGGTTAACTATTGCAGAGCTAATGGAACCAAATGAGAAAGCAAAGCTTGGTAATGTGTTAACTGTTTAGACTGAAGAGTGAAAGAACACAAAATCACATACCTCAAATTAATGAACAACATGTTCATCATGTACACTAAATGACTCAATAGCATTGGTTATGTCATCATGAATATCTCTAAGTCTGACACACGTTTTATCAAACACAGTCCTGTCCACATTTACAAAATAGGTAAGCATAATTTACTGTGTTCTTTGAAGGTGTATCATGTATTCCACCCCACCTCTCTCAGTCCCTCTGACTTGCAATAACTTATGCTTTTTAATTATTGTGAGCAGAGCTTTCCAGATGTTTTCTGTAATATTCTGTATAGTGTCCCATAGTAATTAGTCTGCAGGCCTATTGATCTGTGTGGCAGGAAGGATTGGACCGGATTCAGAGAGCCTCTCGGACTTGAACAAAATATAACTCAAATTGAGCTTTCAATTAGGGCAGGATGATATGGCAGAAAAAATGATATTTTTTTTTCCAGTCTTTTCGAACTTGACAGTAACTTACTGCAGGCAGAGTGACTGAAGAGATTTGTATTCTGTTGGTTCAACAGGTGTTTGATGAATTAATCATACTGTCTCCCTTTTGGCGCACTTATGGACAATAAGCATTGTTTTTGTTGACTCCAGTAAAATACTATATCCTGAAGTCTGTTTCATTCCCTCCGCTTTGGGCTCTTCTCTGATGTAATGCTCCTGTCTAGGAATGCACCGAAAATTCGGCCACCGAAAATTTTCGGCCGAAACTGGCTCAAAAGTGCATTTTCGGAAAGACTTTTGTCACCGAAACAACACGGCCGAAACAAGACGTTGTGATGACGAAGAAAAAACACGGCCATCACGGGCGGTTGCCGCCTCTAGCCATCTTTAAAATGCGCGTGTAGCGGCGCCATTGTTTGTAACTAGGCAACCGTGACAGTGCTTTTTGATTGGCAGAGAGTGCAGCGGGTCCTCTCGGGGTCCCCGGCATATGGTCCCCGGCACACAGATTTAGCTGGCCTTAATCTTTCCTGTGTTTTATTTAGTTCATTATTGTTACATTTAGTGTTGAAATGTGCTAATAGCTAGTTTTAATGTCACTGTTAATAAATATTTTCATAATTTTGTAATTGATTTATTCTTTGAAGCATTAATATTAATTTATGCAATTGCAATGCCTTGATTTTAGTGAGGTTAGTACACAGTCATAGCCACGAATGCAATGGTAATAATTGGCATAATAATTTATTTCGGTGTTTCGGTGTTTCGGTTTTCGGCCTTGGTTTCTTCATTTTCGGTTTTCGGTTTCGGCCAAGAATTTTCATTTCGGTGCATCCCTACTCCTGTCCCATCTGTGTATGGAGGAGTTCAACCCCACCCTTGTAAAAACAAGCAGTGACACAGCATCACTTTTGTGCCCCTCTGTTTCACTCCAGGATTTTTCCTCTTTTTCCAGAGGGCATCCACATTCTTTACTGGTAGCTTCAGCAATTATGTGCCTGAGGAAACTGGCCTGTACTTTGACAGACAAGTCAAACTACCAACTGACTGGCTGTTTTTATGCTTATTTCTCCTGTGTGATAGGCTGTTAATATATCTATTCTTTTGGAGCAAAAATGTCCATAGTCTATCATTGTAAATTTTGTCTCGTTCCCTTATCAAAATTGTTTTATCGGCCAACCCTCCTTTGGATCAACAGCAGCACTTAAAAAGGTGGTTTTGTCATGAGTGGTGACTCTGTTCTCAGTTAGTTAGTTATACTCATGCCTAAGGCACCTTCATTTCTTAACTCTACTGTTTTCATACTGTTTTGCTGACAAAATGCCACATGGTTCTGCCAAGATATGATTTACAAGGTTGAAAGGGCATTATGAAGGTCTTTTGCACAAAAGTCTAATAAAGTCTAACTGCAATGCTGTGGTTTTATTGGCTAAATTACAAATGCACGCAGAAATCAAGGAAATCACATCGCATCAAAAGAATATTGTATTGCATAATCATGCATTGATCATAATGCAACAGCCTCTCACAAAATTAAATCAGCTTCATCAATTCCTCCTTGAATTCCATCCAACAATTTGAATAAAATACAATATGTGAAATTAAATATAAATACATTATTTCCCATCATTGCTTTGAATGCTGAATGAATGAATGAATGAATGAATGAATGCTGAATGAAAAATCTGATATCCAAGAAGTTTCCCCTGGCTGAATATCTGCTGTAAAAACAGTCTGTAATAAGGATGTTATTTTGTGCTAACAGCTGCAAATAACTAACAGGCAGCCTGGTCTATATATACACACTAAGAGGAGGACTGATCAGACACAACAAGTGAAAACGCCTGTGTGGGTGAACTGTGGTTGTGCAGAATTTGATTCTAATCATCCATCATAAATAATGTTATTTTGGGCACAGTCTGTCTTGGTGACTATTGTTCAGCTGATGTTTTCCTGCTTCTTCGATCTCATTGTCTATCTAGTATTGAACCAACACAGCCTCCTTCACCCACAGACAGAAAAATCAGAGGTAAACATGGTCAGATTATGGCCATAAGTCAACAGCTGTACTAAGATCTGATATGAAATTCAGAAATGTTCTGTGTTAAAGCTGTATTCGTCAGTAATCTCTGATCTTGGGTTAGGGTTAGCTCGTGTATCTTGTCCAAGAGCTTAGTAAGCCCTCTTGACTTGTCATGACAGCTGAGGTCACTCAGAGGATACAACCAACACTCTTTTCAAGTCTCACTGGAATTTGTTTGAATAGATATATTTAAATAATAAATAATTATATGAATAGGTTTAATTTAGTAAAAATAAATCTGTGGTAAATTCTTTGCATAATAGAATAATACTCATTCATATAAGCCTATAATTGTAATGTAGGGAAACTGATAGTTTCTTATAAACATTTGAGTGTTTTTCAGCACTGCTTTTATACAGTGACAGTGGTCAGTGACATTAAGGCTCAAATAGTTATGTGTGGTTATGTGATCTTTTGTGAGAAAAACATGGCTAGTCAATTTTCTTTGTCAGTCTGTACTGTCTCTTCCTCTCCTCTCTTTACTGTGTTCCTTTTTCTCTTATAACATCTTTTCATCATTTATTGTCATTTTGTGAAATCATCCTTCACGTTTCCCTGTAATGTGAATTTGCTTTTTTCTGTTCCTTCCTTCTTTCTTTCTCCCCACTCTCCACACTCCATTATCTCAGTTTCTACTCATCCTTTGCCTGTCTAATGTGCCCCCTCCACTCCAATACACATTCAAACACTTAAGTACTCACACACACACACACACACACACACACACACACACACACACACACACACACACACACACTAACACATACAGACCATTCAGTTCCGCCAGCTTGTCGGAGTGTGACTGATTGATTACTACCCAGAAGGCTTGGCTTTGTTGATGTCAGAAACAGGACAGGTACCCCAGACCACAGGGGGCACAAAGAAGATTGATGTCTCTCTCTTTCACATCCCCCACTTTTCTCTCTCTCACTTACTTCCTCTCTCCATTTCCATCTTTATCGTCAGCCACTCACACTTCCACACACATATGCTCATTGACCCCCACTAATCACTGTAAGGGCTTTTATTGCGTTTGCAGCTAAAATGTATAATATTTTCCGTTGTAAATTCAGCTGTCAGTTGTAAATGTCAGTCATAGACTCATGTACTGTATGTTAGTCGGAAGTCAGTGCTTTTCCAATCACAAGCAGGCATGTTAATTATTTTGGTACTTGTCCAATTGCACAATTACTCTCTTGCATGTAAATTTAAGTTCCTCAATTGGCGAGTCAAATCTAGTGAATGTAGCCTAATTTGAGCATTATAATATACAGTAGAATACAGTAGAGAGTCCATGTATATGTATTTATTTTTATAAGGCCCGTCCGACAGCACAGTGGGAAAAAAAATGCAGGGTCATCCAGCAAAGGAGTGGAACTTGTTTTAGCTTTTCCTGCAACACAATGCAACGTCATTCAGCATTGCACTGGACAATAATATATATGCAAATGCATGTTCCTGTATGATTACCTTGAAATTGTCATGATGTAAGATAAAATGATTGCTGCTTTGATAATTTTACAGAGTGGTAAAATCTTAATCTCATAATATTACAAACTAGGGTGCCGTGTTTTTGAATCAAATTTAAGGATCTATTACCCAAACTGGGCTTCCTGGATCATACTTTATTGTCTCAGTCTAAACACGGCGTGAATGCGACTGGCTGCTCTCATGCTTGCTTTTCTCAGATTGACTGACTATACTGACCTACACATGTTCTCATTCCCGTTAATGTTTTTGCTGCACCTTTTGTGATCAAAAGGTTCAGGTCTGGTGACAAAACGTGCAAGTGTACCTTTGCTCTGTGGATGTTTTATTGTCTTACATGGTGGCTGTATTGTTGAAGGACCTTGGTCATCTCTAATCCGCCACTTGTCCATATGTCCACAATCCTGAGTCTTTTGCAGGGATGGTGAGCACCAGTATGGGAGGTTAGAGAAGAGGACAGAGGGAAGCACTAAAAAGAGGCATCATCTTCTTCTCTATGTGCCTCACTAGCCCTCTCCCTCTTCCTCCTCCTCTCTGTGGTTCAGCTCTGCATGCGGCATTAATGATCTGATGTGGGATCTGCCCTTTACTACCCCAACCAGCTGTAACACAGCATTTGCAATAATAATAGCTGATGTGGGAACACCCATTGTTCACCCCTAGCCAGGTGTTCCTGGGCACCTGGAAATTTAATGATCTGACCAGGGAAGCGACCCTTTGACACTCTGACCAGTTGTCTGTTTCAGCTGTACCTCTCACATCACCTCCTGTATATCCCCCACATTCCATAAGACCAGTAGAGGCACATACACAGGCACACATGGAAACGGCAGAAACAGGCAGTGTTGGCTTTATTTCAAGGTTGGTAAATGTGAAATATGGATTCCTACAGTAACTGTCCTATGGGGAGTGCAGATGAAGATATTTTGTTCCAGAGATTGTTTGGTGCTGCTGCTGGTGCTGCTATAAATACCTCTACCATTACAGCTGCTATACTGCTTCTAAAAATAATCCCACTACTATTGGTACCAGTACCAATTTCTATTTCAAATATTCATCATTACTACAAACATTTTTATTACATTATTGATCAAGTGTGTAGTTTATTCACCCTATGGAAAATTTTGCATGTTCTTTCTACTTGTCCCTCGAATTTTCTTCCTCCACTAGCAACAGCTCTGCTGATGATACTCAGTTTATGTACATTGTTTAAATTCAAGCTTAAATACAAGGCTGAAGTAAGAACTAATTTTCTTTTTCTATTTTTTACCATTCTGTACATATATCACTATACAGTCAATGAGACACTCAGTGACTCCAGAAGAGTTTTGCAGCATTTCATTACAGTGCTGAATGCATGTGTAGTAAAGTATCTGGACAAGGTTAGCATGATAAAGTACCTAATGGAAGTCATCCTGGAAGATATTTCACAATATGTGGAGCTTTCTGTCTTGGAAGAATAAAATGGTACTGTGGAGACTACAAAAGTGCAAGAGGTGAAGGAGATGTTGTTTTTATTTCTCAAACTTTTTCTATAATATATTTAAGTCTCTAGGTCTCTGTTCATCTTCATGCTTTTTTTCTCTCCCTCTTTCTCCCACTATTTATGCAGATTTTGGACAAATATGTTTGCACCTCTGTCCAGTTCCCACTTGCGTGTTGCACTAGACAGAAAAAATACCACTGTAACTTCAAATTGCCTCTTTCATTATGGCCACTGGTGCTGCGGGGAGTATGTCTGTAGGCCCCTCAAACCCCCCGCAGAGCTAAGCTCAGTGTGGAGTAAATCCCCGAACCTGTCTCTCAGATAGATTACACTGCACATGATCTCTCTCTCTTTCTAGCTCCCTCTCTCATGGCTTTGGACTGCATGCTGTGCTCTGTTCCATATTCCTCTCACAACCTTGAAGATTCCCTGTCACAAAGTTGGATAAAATAATTTGCACTTTATGCAACCGAATAGTGATATCTGTTTTTGGCCCAGACATGCATCACAATAGGCACAAACCCTGCTTTGTAGTCATATACAGTATATCACTTCTTATTGCCTCTCTGTGCATTTTAAGTACTTGTTCGTGTTTTGAAATTTACGTTTTTCATTTTAGTCAGATGTGGAGGAATCAAATTTGGCAATGGAATTAAATGTTACTAGATCAGTAATTAGTTCTCTGTCCCACTATTATTACTAATTATATTGTATATTTTCACATGATCTAACTTTAGCATGTAGCATATTTCATTTCAGAATAACAGTGATATCGATAGTTTAGTTTATATCAACATTAAGACATTCCCATCTGACCAAATTCAACTCCCAGAATTGAAGAAAATAAAACTTCATCTAGACTCAGAACCTTATAAATGAAAATTTAAATAGGCTGTACACTTATGAACAGATCAAATGACTTACTCTGGAGTTCCAACAGCTGCAAAGTGACACAGCCATCAAGCTCTGTCCGTGACCATTACTATACCTCATTACAAAATTGGACATAATTTTTTTTATAAACATAATGAAAAATTCTAATGATGGCAAAGATGACAGATGAACAGCACGGTAAGAGGTATTCGGGCCAATGATTAGAGTAATGATCAGAGCCTGGACACAAATTAGTTGCTAGATGGTAAAGAGAAGAAACGGGTCACACTGTTGAAGAGCTTCTGCGACTGCATCCAAGACTATACTGTTGTGCATGGATACTGCACATCTTTTCTCAATACTCCAAAAACCTCCTCACCTATATGATAGTTTTTTTTTATACCTGTTCAAATACATGAAATCATTGAATCAATTCAATTATTGTTTGATGAGTTCACATCAATTTTATTACTTTTATGGCAACATTAAAAAAAGAATAACATCACCTGCAATAAGCACTAGCTGTTTTTCAAGATGTGACTACTTCCTTTTTGTGAATACATCCCAGTTTGATTACTTATTTCAGCAACACTAGCTAATGTTTTTTTTTTTTAATTATCAGACTATGCATAAATGCATTCTTTCCCCCCAAACGGATGGATGCGAAAAGACAGTTTTGTCTCAAAGGGTTGCTGAAGACATCTGACACCATATTCTGCTGCATGGGTAATTTAAATGCCATTTCAAACCATATTGTGTCTACTACACCAGTGAGCATATTGTAAAAGAGTTGCCAAATTCCATCCAACCATATGTGAATCAGCAGAGGGCTGTCAGTGTCATGAATGGTCCAAATAATTTCAAATTACTTCAAAATGAAAAGCCAGATTTTTTACTCTTGCTCTTGGAAGTGAAAGTGCTTCCTTTTTCTGGTATGTGCATGCAGTCACACTTGCAAAAGCATTTAAAAGTAACCCAATCTTCCTTTAGCATATTGTAAGTGAGGAGAAGCTGCAAACAACCATATGTGAATGACTGGAGGGATAAGACGCAGAAATGGACTCAAGGTGTCATCCCCAAGGGCTGATGGAGGAGTATGCACAAACTCTTGCTAGGAAAACAACATATTGCTTCATGTTTTAATTGGAGCAAGTTAATGGTCCATGAAGACTTGTGTATTAGTCACTAAGACAAGCTGTTCTGATCAAAAATGTGTCTGTGTGTGTGCGTGTATGTGTTTGTGTCACCACATAAAAAGTTTGGTTTTCTGTATCTTTGCTTTTTTGCATTAAGCCTCCTGGGGGAAACACTAGAAGGTTGTTCTCTTCTGCCACCAAACTTTTTCTTAGCTCAGATTACTTTGAAACTCAATAAGAGAACTCGTTCACAGATACGCAGATACCCTGTGCGCACAGATACAGACAGGTGACAAATTAAAGGAAAAACCTGGATAAATGAGTGGAGGAACATAATTAATGCAGGTGCTTCTACACAGGTGCACTGAATAATAGCTACAATTAAGTAATTAACATCCAATCATGCTGTGTGGCTTCTATAAAAATGCTGAACAGGCTCAGTTGATTCTGCCTTTGGATCAATATGACAAGAAGAAAAGATGTGTAGTATCAGTCACATGTTTGGACATACTTTCTCAGTCAATTTTTCTTTATTTTTATTTTCAACATTGTGGATTAATACTGCAGCTATCAACAAAACAAAATATCTTTTATATTTTATATTCTTCAAAGTCGTCACCTTTTGCTTTGACAGCTTTGCACACCGTTGGCATTCTCTCAACTGGTGCTGTAAGTGACTTTGAAAGAGGGTTCATTGTTGGGACAGGGATGGCAGGAGCTTCAGTCACAAAGACTCAACTCCACTGGCAAGTGTTCCAATAGGAACAGTAACTAAAATGACATCTACATTTAGATCTATTGGATATCAGTAAATAGGGTCAGAAATTGTGGTCAACCGCACACATTTGATGACCATGATGCTTGTGCATTAGTGCGATATATAGAGAAGAACAGATAGTAAGAACATGCCATTGACCATTACATAGAGAGTGATTTTATAGTATGGCTACAGTACATGAACCTTGAAACTTAGAGGGAAGGGTCACTGCACACCAATACAAAGCTCTTCTGAGTGATCACCTTTATCCTATGATGAAACATTTCTATCCTGATGGGAGGGGTCTCCAGGATGACAGTGCCTCCATCCGCAGGGCACAAAGGGTCACTGGATGGTTTGATGAAGATGAAAATGAGGTGAATTATATGTTATGACCTTCACAGTCACCAGATCTCGACTCAATTGAACATCTTTTGGAACTCTTGGACTGATGTGTTAGACAGCACTCTTCACCACCACCGTCAAAACACCAAGTGAGGACATGTCTTTTAGAAGAATGGTGTTCATCTTTTCAGTGGAGTTCAGGGGATTCTAGAATCAATGCCATGGAGTATTGAAACTGTTCTTAAAGCGTGTGGTGATCCAACATCTTACTATGACACCTTAGGTTAGTTTTGCCTTTGTGAAAGTTCTGTGATTACATCCTTGCTTTGGTAAAACAATCAAATAATAATTACACATATACAACATAATGCAAATTTTAAAGGTAGATAAGTGGGAAAAAAAATATATATATAAAAAATTACATATTCATTACAAGTCAGGTGTGTGTATGTGTGGTAAAAGTCTTTGACTTTATTCTAGTGTTTTGCATGTTTATCTCAGTGAGAGGGAGAAAGCTAGTGTGTCATTTCTATCAGTCGTCACCTCAGGTAATGGGATTGACTGCTTTTTGAACACAAACGCAAACACACATTAGTGGGAAATAAAGCAGTTTGATTAGAGTGACAGATATCTTTGTTTTACACCTCAGTCAATTATTGAATTTAAAAATTATGTGTTTCATCCAACTTAAATGAAATTACCATTTTGTTATTGTTTTACTGTTGCAGGAAACACTATCATTGTGTCATTGCTATTCCAAGTTTTTATTTCTCTAATGAAATTACAGAGCCTAATTAGTATTGTTAATTAGTAAGAAGTTGTACGAACATTATGTCATGGACAATGGGTCATTTAAACCAATTTAAAGAAGAAGAGATTAACGCTTATGCTAGTGGCTCTGTGGGGCTTTACTAATGCACAGTGGCACTTGTTATGAGCTTAATGCTAACATGCTCATAATGGAAATGCTAATATGATGCTGATGTTTACGGGGCATAATGTTTACCATGTTCACCATATGCTAAGATTTGCTAATTCCTGTAGCATCAAGCGTAATGTTAAGTATAGCTGATAGGAGTGTCATTAGTTTTGTAATTATTTGGTCAAAAAGCAAAGTATTGGACAAACTGAAATTTTGACCTGAGGTGGGTAGATGAAGTTGAAGAATCATTAAAGTTCTGACAAATCACCCTGTGGAGAACATAAATGTGTCTTCCAAATTTCATGGCAGTCCATGTCACAGACATATCACTCAAAACCACAAATGTGAACCTCAATCGATCTCGAGGAAAAGTCAGGGGATTATTAATGTTTAGGATTCATCCTCACATTTCTGTGCAAAATGTCATCTAATCCCTCCAATAGTTTATTTCAGTCTGGACCAAAGTTGAATCGGCCGACCCACATTACAGCTAGCATGGCTAACAAGTACAACTTAATTGCATTATTTGGTATAGCTTCCTTTTTAACTTTGAGGGAGTGAGTATCGCTGTGTTCAGAGGCAGAAGGAGAAAGAAGAATGAAGTACATCCACACATGAGTTAGATGTAGAGAAACAACAGCTTAGTTGTTTGTGTTTTAAAGGGGGAATGTGAAAACCGAGCATCAGAGTCAAGCGAGTGTGAAAAGAAAGACCTGAAGAAAGAGAGGAGGCACAAAGTGATAAAACCTGCGACAGAAAGGACGCAGAGCAGAAGAAAGGTCTAAGGTTTGTATTTAATCCTCCTGCTGTTTGTGTCTGCAGCTCTCACAGGAGCACTAAAGCTTCCAAGGCGAGACGTCTTTATTACGGTGTATCCCCACACCACATTTAACCTGCCCAGCATATCCTCTTCTTTATCCTCTCCTCTCCTCTCTGCCTTTCTGCAGCTTTTTTTTGTGGCTTTTTCTTTCTTTTTGTTTTCCTTTTTTCCCATCTCTTGCCGCAGCCCTTAACATGTATTCACAAGTCTTTTCATTGTAACAATAGATCAGACTAGGTAGTGTTGCAGGCCCACTTACTTTGATCTATTCAATTCAAGCAAGGCATTTATGCTACTTACACCCCCTCTCACCAGTCATCATTCTTTCTCCATAACCTTGGTGTGAGCCAAGCCTGGCAGGAGTACATATTCTGTTATCCCTTTGTGTGTATGTGTGTGTGTGTATGTGTATGTATGTCTGTATTCATCTCTTTCCCTTGCTCAGCAGCCTATTGTCTACATATTTTTCATGCATACGTGTGAGCGTGTTCTTATGCATTTACGTGCTTGTGTGTGTGTACTGGTGAGTGTTATTGGCTGGTTATAGGGATCTTAGGGATCTGTCTTTATCAGTGAGTGTGTGTTGTGGCTCATGGTAAACTTGAAGTGTGTGGAGCAGAGAGATCTCTTTATTTGGAGGTGAATAAAGCTGGTGAAGTTGTTCTATTTGTCCTCAGTGGTCAATGTCAGCTAAAGGGCTCTTCAAATTTAGATCGTCAGTTTTTAACAGGTGGAATGAGGATTACCAATATAATGTGGAGTGTGCTCCAAAAAGGGCAAACGGATGACTCCTATTCAACTGAAACAGCTTAAGGGTTAGTTCAGATTTTTTGAAGTGGGGTTGAATGAGGTACTTATCCTTAAACAGTGTATTACCTACAGTTAATGGTGGCTGGCATGCCCCCAGTTTGGAGGAGCAGGCAGGAATACCGGTGTAGGAAGCTAAGCAATGTACTGTTGTGGATGGAGCAGCAAAATGTATTTTAGCTGCCCCCCAAAATAGCACGTCCAAAAAAAATCCTTTGCATTGTTCCTGAAGGCAGTTGTGTACATACACTTCCTTTCAAAGAGATGAATGTTCAGTTGAACGAATCATCACTGTTAACAAGAGTTCAAAAATCACTTTTTATATAGCCTTGATAATGGTCAATGCATGTAACCAAAGATAAAAGTAGCATAGAAGCATGAGTTGGCAAAGTGTGGTTATCTATTATTTAATTGGTAATTGTCTTTGACAATAGCTAACTATTTGACACATTTAAGTGACAGCTTCTGTCATTGAAGTGTATCACTTTAACATCACTTTGAGTCTCAGAGAAGATGCTGAGTGACTACTGCAGCAGCACAGTTAAAACAATGATTGACACTGATTTTGTGTAATTTAGACACATACAGTACACTCTCAAATATATGCACACAGCAGTGTGCTTTTTGTGCAAACTGCACAAACAGTAAAGATAAGGAATGTTAACATTCATACTCACTCACTCACCCACACGCATGCAGACCTTTACTGTATAACCCTAAGATAGTGTCCTTGCCCTCAGCTGCCACTGGCTAATGTGTCGCGCTCGGAGGTGGTGAAATCTGGTCATAGATGCTGGCACTTACCTCGGGTTACACATAAACACACACGCACACACACACACACACACACACCCACAAACACACAAATGTGCTAACTTGTCCCTGAGGGTGTGACAAGAGGACAGTGAATCAAAGGACGCTGAGAAACAGTCATCTCTGACATAGATTGCCTCAGACACCCATGTTCTTCCTCCTCCTCGTTCCTTCTCGATTAACAACACAGTGAATAACCTTTACGTTACATTGATTCAGATGTTAGTGTGCTTTGAAAACATAGTCAGTAATGCAGTAGAATGGAAACAAAGTTAATTGCTGTGAAAAACTATTTTACAAAATACAAGTGCACTGTACCCACAGGCATCAACTTTGCATTTGTGGATCCAGAAACCATCTGTGTTACCTCAAATTTAAATGACTTGCTTGTATTTCATTATTTCCTTTATTTGGACTCTCTCCTCTCACTGGACTGTGTGTCAAAATATGGTATTTAATTACTCTACCTCCAGCACATTCCCATCCACTGACCTTCAGGTGTACAGCAGAGAATGATGCTATTTAGTTCTAGGTGTGTAGGTTGATTGTCCCATTTTGTCCTGGAAACCAATTATTTGCTTCCGACGCCTCTTTGAATAATTGTACAATGTTGTTTAAGGTCACGGCAAGACAACTTCTATTCATCATGACTCGGTTTTACTTTGGCTCTATAGCCACAACACTATCATTACAAATAATAACTGAAGGTAAACAAGCATATAACTTTCTATAGCTGTCCTTTTGAAGTCCTTGAGAGTCACGGATTCCCTTGATGGAAGCAAAACCACATTGTATGCACACACACACACACACACACACACACACACACACACACGGACACACACAAATAGCAAACCAATTTTCATGGTACAAATATATTTTCCCATCAGTTTATTGTGGAACAAACAGTTGAGCGGTGAAGAAAAATGCTCCAGGGAGTTCAATTTGCCATTCATGTGTCCTATCTGTGTGAATTAAGAGCCGAAAGTGCTGGTGTAGATACTGGCTACCCCCCCGTATCACACTCACCCCTTTATCCAAATGTGTAGAAAGGCAAGGTGGTGCAGACATCAGCAGTTTAGTGAATCTCTGCATGCACTGAGAAATAGGAGGACCTGAGGGAAAAGGTCAAAGCAATATAAATTTGACATGTAGATAGGAAGGGCTTTTTCACCTTCTGGGGGTGTGGATGTTCTGTCCCACGGTTTTGCACATTACATGAGCTGTGTGCTGCAAAAATGTTCTTTCTTCCTCTCAAGTACAAACCTACTGTATGCCTTTTGTGTTTTATTTGTGTGCTTGTATGCAAACTTTGCCTGCATTCTCAATGAGATGACAAGTTCAACATCTTACACATTACATTCAACAATGGGGTCATACTTTGTAAACATACGACTTCAGTTAGACTTTTACTGCTGTTTCATTGAGTCATTGAGTCTTCAGAACACTATGACTTACTGTAAGTTACAGAATATGAGGGTTCTTACACACTGATAATGTTAATCGTGTTTCAATCTTCACAGCTCTTTTACCTAAAGTAGCAATATTACAAAGCCTCTGTAATACATAGTGCACACACATGAATTAGTAATTAGCACTTTGTGTGCATGAATTAGTAATTTGTTCCCTCTAATTACTGAAGAGTAACTTAACACCAGGCTGAAAAGCAGTGCTTTGCTTCTCTCATAGCAGTAATGTTGCAGGGTCCTGGAGTACACCTGTCCATCACTGCAGCAAAAGGAGAAGGAAAACCACTGGAGGTCAACAGAAACAAGGTTTTCAGGGAGTGTTAGATACTCTTTCATTTATAAACAAAGTTGAACAAAGCTGAAAATCCATCCAAACTCTATGATAAAGAGTGTTTAGGGGAGAAGAACAAATGTAATGCATGAGATGATGTCATTATTTTAGGTGAGCCATTCATAATATGAAGGCACCACTCTACTAAAATGTAGCTGCACTGCTACACTGTGAGGACAAATTACTTATACATGGGCACAAGTCATTTATTAATACCTGCCAGGCTCCAAATAATTCTAGGTGTCAAAGGTGTAATGAATTTATGATTGTAGGAGTTTACTAAAAATCCTTTTAGTGCTTGGCAGTTTTTTGTTTATAAATATAATTGGCAAAATGCACTGAATTTGAACTCAGGCCAGATATCTACTTTAGTAGATGCTAATTTATCTGGATGTTTTTACACACGATTATGATTTTAAGATTGAAAGCTTAATCATGACCTTGGGAACAAAAGTGGACCAAACAACTTCTGTAGCTGTTGGGAAACTTTTCTGCAGTGTCGTTCTGGTCAACTACAGCACTGCTTCCAGTGTCCAAAATGAACTCTTAATCTCACCTTTAAGCCCACAAAGACAGAACCAAGCCACTTCCTGAGTTTAGTTTACCAGCAGGTGAGTGCGATTAGCTCCAACTTCTAGGAGCAATAGAGGAGTCTCCTTGTGCTTCCTGACTAGTCTGAAGGATGAAGCAGGTTGTTTCTGATGCAGCAGGCTGTTACGTAAGCTTTATTGAAATAATGTCATTATATACCCGAAAACTTCATAACAGAAGCCATAAAAGTAAGATCTATCCATTATAACTATTTTTATAGGTGCATCAGATGTTAAATGTAGCATATTTTAGTTAGATTTCCCTTTTTTTAGCAAAAAATCTTAAATACTGAATATGCTGAATTTTACACAGTCATAATTGATCATTTTCTCTTTATTTTTCAGCTCAAAGAACTATTAAGTGATCCGCTGTGATGATGGAGAATTTTGTAAACAAGTGTGTTTAATATTGTTGGTTAATCTTTACTGAGGTAAATGTGATAATTAAGCCCTAAGAGCAGCTACTAAATCTATCTTTTGATGAGATTGTCTTGATTATGATTGTTGTTTGATGAACTGAAGTGCTAACATCTCAGAAACAAGAAAATCTAAAAACACAGACTCACACACCAAAGTGCTGGTGTGTGTGTGTGTGTGTGTGAGCAGACATACACCCCTCATTTGTACATGCTCATACAGACCCACACGCTGCTGGTGGTGAAATATCTATTCGCACATTCCCACTGACTGGAAGATATTAATGGGAAGGGACAGCCTCCCCCAGGCACCAATCAATCAGCATGTCCTCACGCTCGAAGACAGCCTTCATGTGGGACAGACTTGGTGTTTCTGTCAATCTGCAAAGTCCAGTTTTTTGTGATTGATGTTTCTGAGTGTATGTGAGTACAGTCTTTGTGTGCAAATAGCCACGTCTCTAATTATTTTGATCAAACTCTCACAAACGAGATTGAACGAGATAAAAGGCAAACTCATGCTGAACACAGAGTGTGATTTCTCTCCTTCAGTCTGTCTCTAACCTTGTAACTCTTCCTCCTCTCCATGACGCACAGAAGAGGCATGTAAAAATGATCTCTGAAAGCTGCAGTAAAAAGTGCATCATGTGTATAGAATGACCTTAACAGAGAAAGCAAAAAGATAGTGACTGAAAGAGGATGGCCAAAGTGTGCTGGCTGTAACTGATGTAACAGTGTGTATGTGTGTTATAGAGTGACGGAAACAGAAAGAAGAGAAAACAAGTTCTGGTCTTCTTTGTGTCTCTCAAGACATTTGATCAGGACATGCAGAGTCTTTCCTCTAAGAATAGTTCGTAATCCGAGTAATCCGAACCAAAACCAAAGTGTGAAAATGACAATGTTGTTTTTGCACACATGGTTAGACTGGACTACTTTCTTGTCCTGGCAGTCAGTTCATGGAGTCCTGCTTTCACCTTGAGTTTTCCCCAAAACCAGCAGGGACTACATGTCTACTTATAGTCAGATTTACTACTGGTACTGTTAGGTGGATTTTGTTGCCATTGGACGGAGCCAGGCTAGCTGTTCCCCCTGTTCCTGGGAAAATTTAACTTGTTTTACTGCAGCATTTTTAAAAATTAAATACTAAAGTCATATCCCTGAGTTGGCTCACTAAAGTCAAACCCAATATACATACATTTTGGCCAGTAAAGAAATATACTTGACCAGTGGATTATTTTTTCTATCAACCAGTCAACTTGGCTCATGAGTCAAAAAATTAATTTGACGCTGGCGACGGAGACGGGGTTGCAACTGGACCTACTCTACTACGACCCAAGTATGTGTGTGTGTGTTTTGGGAGGAAGCAGAAAAGGATAAATCGAGCAAAATTATGGCTAAGAAATATGAGCTAGGAGGAAGGACAATCCGTCCCTCTATGTTTGTTTAGTTTCATTTGCTCTTTCAAACTTATGCTGTATCTTTTATCCCATCTTCCTCCATCCTCCCTCTCGTCCTCCTCTAGAGGAGATACAGTACGAGCAGCTCTAACTTTCTCTCCCTCCAACCGCGGCTTTCATCTCTTATGGTCACCTTGCGTCCCGCTGGCTCTCACCTCAACTTTTAACCCGCTCCCCATGTCTCCATCCGTTCATTTACTGCAGCCAGGTTCTCGTTTTCTCTGTCCTCTCTTCCACTTGCATTCTCCTTCATTGCCAGCCTCAATCCTCCTCTTCCTCCACGCTTTTTTTTTTAGTTTACTCCTTCTACGCTCTGTGGCTCTCCCACAACCTTCCTGTTCAGTCCTTCCCATAATTCACCTATCTCTCCATCTCTGCCTCCTTCCCTCTGTGCAACAGATCTTTCTCTGCAGGTCCTTGTACACCTGAGAGCACACCACCATCTGTTCAATGCATCTCTTCCTTTGCTTTACTGTACATTTTTTAGTATCACATCCTGCTCCTCTCTTCTTTACACTCTGCTCTTCTCTTCGCACAAGAGTTTTTCTGAATCCATTTAAATGCATCAGTATCCCCTTCAGGAAACACACTTTAGAACTAGAACTCCAGAAGTGAAAGATGTGATTTTACAATTTATTTCTCACTTCTGATTTACAGATTGTGTATTCTTTTGTTAGGGGGTTTAGTTTAGGCCTAATTAATTTAACAACACCTTATAGGAAAAACAAACAAACAAAAGGTCAAGTCATTTTGCCATAAATGATTATTTTCTGGTTTAATTTGAAAAAAAAAATGTCATTAACAGCTGTTTTACTTTCTTGCTGTGCACCTGCACTCTATATGAAATTAAAGATGAAAGCTGGTGAGGTATTAATACCTCTTGGGGAGGTCAGATTTGTTTGGTCCTTGTTAGCTGTGTAGTTTTTTTAAGTGTTATATTTTGACAAACTGAATGGTAATTTATAAGCAGATGAAGGTGACAACTGCTTGTCTGTACATATATCTCTCTTTTTCTCCATTTATATAATCTGTAAGTCTTATATTGGCTTGTTAGTGTATTTTGCTGCAAAATTAAATGTTTTATTGAAATGAAGTTCACCTTAATTCACTTTTACCTGAAGGAAACTTAATTTGATATATGTGTATGTGCTCTTTTACCTTAGGTAAACTTTGTATAACACCCTGGAAAGAATGACAGTACTAAAAGAAGTCTTGTCAACTTGCTGTGTAAGTGACAGAGAAAAGACTCATATAGCCTTTTCACTTTGAATGTTTTCCTCTTTTTTTCTTTGTCATTCTCCCGTCTCTTGTTTTGTTCTTGATTTTTCGCTTTATGTCCTCGTGCTCTCTTTTTTGTTAATGTGTGAAGGCCATTTGTGTTATGAGTCACTTCTTGTCTCCTGTTGAGGTACAGTTGTTTCCTGTGAAAGAGATTAGAGGCTAAGGCATAAGAACATTCACGTCAGGTACCCTTGCTGTGTCTTGGCACTCGCTCCTTTGAGAGTGTTGTGTCTATGTGTGTGTATGAGTGTGATTGCATATCGGGAGGTGTATACGGTGTTAGCAGATGGTTCCTGTATGGGAGAGCAGCACTGTATTTCTGCAATGAGATGTTGTCACTTCAAATGATGTAAAGGAGCTGAAAAGAAGGTTATCACCTGTGTGTGTGTTTATGTACATTTGTGTGTTTGAGAGCTAAGTGGGAGTTTGGCACCTGTATGCTGACTGCAGGGACAGAAACACCAACGCATGTGAAGTTATACAAGGACAACACAAGGACTAGGATCAGGAGAGGTGCTGTTCCTGTGTGTATATGCGTGTGTGACTTTCTGGTCAAGGATATTTTGACTGGTCCTCACTCCTTTGAGAGGCTCTTTAAGTTTTGGTGTTTGAGTTTGGGGCTTGCGAAAGCAGAAGTATTGAACCAGCACACATAAACACAGATGCACACAACACAGATGCAGTACATTATTGTGCTAACCCCAAACAGTAATAGAAATGTATGCTGGGATGTAAATAGCAGCAGAATATACAGAGTAGTTTTGCAAGATGATCACTCTTCTTTCCAATAAGGCTTGTCTTATGAATTTGAGTATATTTTCTCATCTTAATTCTTATTTCAACTGGAAACATCTCAACAGTTGATACTTGTCAGCCTGTAATTCATGGTACATGAAACCATGAAATCTACCTCGAAGTGTGGCAGTTTCTTCCAAATGAAAGAGGTTGTTTGATGTCCCTCGATTTTATGCAGTCACACATATCAACATTTGGTGTTTACCATGCTGCATAAAAGTCATCAATGCACCAGTGAAGGACGACATGATCTCTGTTAAATGCTCAGGGTAAGACATGTTGAAATAATTACACTATAGGAATTATTTGTTTTACACCAGTGTAGCACTTTGCTTCATGTTTGGTAAGCGTAGCAGTCTGACTCCTACCTTTAGAAATGTGTGTACCTGTGAGAGGTCACTTTATTGGGAAGTTTTAATTCTGAGTTTTATAATACAAAAAGACTCAGCCCACCCCACTTACTAAGGCAGGCACAAGCCAGGTAGATTTAAAAATAATTTTTCTGTTTGGGGCTAAATTAAAACATGCTTTCACTGGGCGGTAAATAGTGTGATTAAATAAACTGTTTTTCCTTTAGTAAATCAGGCGCAAGGAGCTATTATATTAATTAGAATGAACCCATCCTTCATTTTTAGGCTTTCTGGCTGACGATCCTTAAAATACATATTCATCAGTTACAGAGAGCTAAATGTTTTGATAAATTGCTCTTATTGCCTTTTTACTCATGAGGCTTTTATTGCACTTCCAGTAACAAGATTTTACTCACCAAATGGAAAATCTACCCCCAATTGATGCTTAATTTTGGACCCTCTGTTTGTGTGTGTGTGTGGCAAGGTGCACATCAGGGTGGGTGGCGCTGTTACAGCAGTAGAGGGCTCAGTGGTCGATGACTGTCAGCCATGATGGCATCATCCATCAGCTCAACTCTAATCTAGTTCTTCAGTTTTTAACTGCTGCATTATGTTCACCAGCTAATTTGCCAACTGTGTCTTGTCTGCTGTTCGGTGCTGGGCAGGTACTTTACAGCAGGTTTTTAGAGCCTCTTTGCTGAAAACAGCTGCCTGCTGTGGCCAAAAGTTGACTCCATGAGAGTGAATCAAAACGATAAAGTTACCAGCAGGAACTGAGACTTGTTATAAAGCTCCATAGAGCCAAGGGGAACTGCAGATTCAGGTGATAAGTCAACATGCAACCCCCTTGGTGAAGACATTAGGGGATTTAGGAGTATAAAAAGGTTCTGAGAAGGTGAAAGGATAGAAAGAATTTGATGGAGATTACCTTGCCTGTTTAACTTTTTATTGTGTGGAAGGCTTTTGATAGGAGTAAAATGTGTGTAAATGTACTTGGTCTGATAAGAATCTAACAGACATAACATCAGCTAACCTCTAAATCGATCAAGTCAAAATGCTACACTGACAAGGCCATATTAAGATTCTCTTAGAAACTGATTTCCTTCTTAATGATTCTCTCTACGTGAATATTCCTTTCATTAGCCTTCCCATTTGATTCTCATTAGATTTCAAAAGCAACACATGCATCTTTATTAGTCAACACACAAAAGCTCAGCTCAAAAAGAATTGATTTGCCCGCCCTTCACCCTCTGGACTTTCAGCACACTGTTACTCAAAAGATTTTTTTTAAAAAAGAAAGGAGATCTTTCTTTGCATGAGGTGCTCACTTACATATTCCTCTCTTGACACTCATGGAGCAAGAGTCTACACCCCATTTTTTGGAGTCATCAGTCGGCAAACAGTGCACTTTGTTTTTTTAGCTCTGTCATGGTACACAAACTGAATGCAGGAGGAACAGCATGGTAGACTGTAAACTTTACAAGCCAAGTCTCAAAATGGCTACAAAACCAAAATGATGTAAATGGAGGACAACATGACACAAGACAGCATGATGCTGGACAGTGCAACTGCAGTATTTTCACTGCTACAATGCTCCCTCTTCCGACTGTCCAAAATCACTTTTGAACCAGACAGTAGTACAACCTTCTCTATGGCCATCCAGTGTGTTAGACATAGAGATGCTCTGTCATGTGCTGGCATTTTCTAACTGAACTATGAGCAGGATGCACACATTAAAATTAAAATGTTCACAAAGGCAATAAAAGTGTCTTATATGTAAAACATGATGCTGATATTGTTTGGCAGATAGTCTGTGTGAAAAAAGGAACTTATAGCCGAATCTATCTTGAATCTTTTTGCATTTAATTGCCAGCACTTTTAATTGACAATTTCTTTGAAAAATGCAGTAAAGTGGTCAAGGTAAGATAAATGTTAGGCACATAAAGCAGTTGGATCATGGTCATGTTCATTTATCTTAAGAATATGCTTACGCTGCTTATTGGTTACAGAGAGGACAACATCCCCAAACTCTGAGGTCAAGTTTAAACATGTTGCTTGTTACTGGGATACATTAATGGCCCACATCCAATGAATGTACTCATTAGGGGAACTGGATTGTGTTTTCCCTTGAGTCTTTTCATATTGTTGCCACAGGGCAGGCACCAGTTGGTATAACAGAAATGTACCATGATCTTTCCTAAAAGGGTCTCAAAACCAGTACAGTCTTGGCTTGCTGGTATGTTTTCAAAGCTGTGGGTGGGCAGGCAGGTTGTGACATTAAAGAGGCTGCATTTACCCAGCTCACTGTTTCCTTTCCCCCTGTCTCTCTCTTTAACTCTGTCTCCCTTTTGTCCTCTCTTCAATTTTTCTACTGGTCAAGTTAATAGGTCTTTAACCCCATGTCAATGAGCTAGGGGCTTTGGTGTGATCGCCCACACCACGACTGTTCCCTTCCCAATTAGGCAGAGATGCAGGCCGAAACACAGCTTGTGTGTGTGTGTGTGTGTGTGTGTGTGTGTGTGTGTGTGTGTGTGTGTGTGTGTGTGTGTGTGTGTGTGTGTGTGTGTGTGTGTGTGTGTGTGTGTGTGTGTGTGTGTGT